>JAENPR010000542.1:0-438358 GCA_018135685.1 Themeda triandra
GCATCATCCTACACTTTTGCGGTGAGCTCCTATCCCAGCCCAAACCCTAGCTCCACATTAGTTCCCCTTTCTCCTCCTTACCGCCGCCCTTCACTAATTCCCTTGTGTGTGTCTTGGCGCCGCCATCCCTTAGCAATCTATACACGCGAGCTCGACATCATTCGAAGCTAGCGTCGACCTCCCTCGTCCCTATTGAAGATGATGTCCTACATGTTGAGCCCACAAACGACGACGCGGATTGCAGCCCCTTTAAGGTGTGCCATGGATAACCCTATGACCAATCCTCTCCCTCTTCTCTTCCACTTATCTCAAATCCTTTCGCTTTTCTCTTTCAGATCCAATGAGCGTGCAAATTGACGGAGCTCGCCGGCCTCCACCTCAACATGCTCATCGACGACGAGGCTTCGTCCCATGAGTAGGAGGCTCGGCTTTTCTCACTTTTGAGATGTGACGCTTCATCTCACCTTTCTCTAGGTCCAGCTACCACCTCCTTCTCATGATCTACCTGGCATGTTCCTATCTTGATTTGGTATGACGGAGACGATAAGTGCTTCAATTCTTGCCTATCAAGAGGTTCATAGGGAGGCCACTGGCGAATCCTTTTTGCCTGACAAGATCTGCGATGGTGGTTGCAAGCGAACCCCTAGTGCATCCTTCTCATCATCATTGCTAGGCCATCCGCCATGTCTTCCATGAGCTCATCAGCCTAGGTAGGCCTCACTCATCATTCATGCATGCTATGTACACTACTAGTCAATTCATCGACCTTAGGTTCCATCGAAGTAAGGTTTTCAGTGAATGTTTTCTTGTTTTACAGGCGTACAAGTAGCATTGTGCATACATTTCTTGCTTAGATCATACACGTGTTGTTCCTTATTTTTATGTCTAGGTAGTTCTTCAATGTTGCCAGAGGATCGTCCTATCCTGGTCTTGTCTTTGGCTTATTTCATCAAGTTTATCCAATAACAAGGCATCAATTTTGACCTTCAATTGATGAAAGTGGTTGCAATACACCACATTGTCTATGGGGTTGTAATCAACAAGGAATAAAAATAGGTTTGCATCCCTTAGTGGTATTCCATCAGTTAGTTATCTTAACCTTGCCTTTTTACGATTAATCATATGATGATAAGATTCATTTTTCTATATAAATCATTAAAAATAACATAAGACACCCAAAGTTATTCTGTTTTAAGAAATAAGTGGCTTACCTTATATGAATATGATGACAAGAAGATAAAATATACTACAAATATGATCCAACCAAATGCCAATTTATCGCTTGGATGCTTTAAGCAACATATGTATTTTCATATATAGTATGCATATTAGCTAAGAACAATTTATAATTCACACATAATTTTTGGATGTGCAAGTTCAATAAAGGTTTGGGTTCTTATTAGGGAAGGAATGTCTGATTGCATTCGTGTCCTTTCAGACCCATATGGCTACATATGCATTTCCATCTTCACTAGTAGAATATACATAGCCTTTTATGACGTCTATGGTACGACAACAGGTCAAAGCGTCACTAAATCATCATGATATTTTCTAAGAGACATTTTGGCTTAGTGACACCAAAAAAAATATGTAGCTTGTCGGGTTCATAGTTCCTCACATCTTCATAGGGTAGCACACATTCTATAAGTTCAATTCTATTGCTTGGTAGGAACTATAATTATACTAGTTTTCTCATCCTTCCCTTTTTGGAGTGCTTTAGATGTCAAACTCAGGAATACAATCCATTTGTGTTTTCAGGAAAAATGAACCATTTATGTTGCAGTAAGCAATAATTCTATAACATGAACCTATTGAAATTCAAGAATGTGGAAGAGTAGTCATGGTATGGGATGCCCAAAGTTTGTCTCATGTTCTAGTATATATAAAATGGTCACATGTCTGAGTCCTGCTACAAGTGATGTTTTCTTTCATTTGTTACATAGTTCTCAATAATCCATAAAATGATCCATTATACTCACCTTCTATTTGTCCCAAAAATATATTCATTTCAATCACTGAGAATTTGCACAAAAAAGACAAGTGTTATTAGATAATAACATTAATACGTTAACCAAACAAATAGTTCCTTTCTTCCAAGTTATAAGGTTACTTTAGCTTTGTCCAATGGTCATAATTAAAACTTCACTAACTTTAGCCATTTTTTAAAAATACACTGACATACTATAACATCTAATTAGTTTCATTAATCATGTTTGAAAGATTTCTTGAAAGTTGTGACGACATGTCCATATTAATCAACCTAAACCATGAACAGAGAGGTTTGACCATAAGAGAAAACTTGAGATATAGCTTTTTCTCTAAGGTACATAATTTTAAAAGAAGCATGTAGAGAGAAAAAAATCCTTGAGAACCAAAAAACCATATAATCTACCCTCACCCATTTAACTACACCCTATGGCAATATAGGCACTCAGGTCATTATCCCACAACTTTTATACATAGGGCACAACGAACTACCTCACCCGATCCTTATTAGGCTCAGCTTTTCCTATTGTGTAACCTCACACATCACACTTTTGCAAATAATAGTTGGATTTGACTTTTATGTTCAGTTTTCCTTAGAAAACTCTCTCAAATTTAGCCCATATATCATTTGAAAATTAGATGGAACTTGGGGTGAGGATTGCTTATACATCACATGATGCTCCTAAGCATGGCTACCTTTTTCTTAATTAAAGCCTACAAAAGCATCCCGTAAGTTGAGCAACCTCGAATGCACCATCATAATGTATATATGAAAAATCAATCTAGGTTCTGATACCTTGCTTTGAGGACCAACATAGATTAATTAAAATAATCCCTAGAGATACATCAATTTGCATGCCAATAGCACAAAATATAGGACGGGAGGTTGCTGGTACATGTGGCCTTCATGATACAACACAATTCAATTCACAATGATGCTCAAGAGGAAAATTATTGCCACTTGTTTTCTAGTTCATTAGTTCATCAACACAAAAGGTAGGAATTTATCCTTTCAATGGCAATATTTTTTAAAATCAAGGTAAAGGATAAATAGAAGGATAGCTAGCAAGTTTGGATAATAACAAGAGAGAAAGATTCCTAATACTATTGTTTGTGAGAAACTATAGGAGATTTCATAAATAAGGATAAAGTAACTTAGCTGAGTTAGGATTCTAGCACTTCAAGCACCTAGGGCCAGCCAACTCACAAAAAGGGACAAGGGGAGCGGTGAGTCCACCTCAAGTACCATAGACAGAACTAACATGGTGGAGATAGGGGTGTAGCCACCTGCCAGCATTGCCATCTGATTTCTCTTACGCATATCCCTGCTAGGCATTGATGGAGCTGAATCATCCAACAAGCCCAACCAACGTATCATGGAAAAACTCTCTAGGGCATCTGATTGAATAATGAGATTGGGATATCATGACTGACAATTGGTGGTATACCTGAAAAGATTGTGACTGCATACCAATTTGTGCTTCATCAATATTTTGATTGAAGGCACAACTTTCGAAAATGTAAGTGTAGTTCCCACACATAAAAAGCAAGAGTACATTGTTAGTTGTCTGGAAAATGAATAAAAAATAGATAATGCTTGTACTAAAGGTAAGGATTTATCTTACCAGTTTTTAACATTATGGATATATCAGTTGCTGATAAAGAAAATAAAAATATAGAGATAATGCTTGTATCAAAGGTAAGAATTTATCTTGCCCACTAGTTTTTAATATAGTGGATATATCAGTTTTTGATAAATAAAATTTGACATGGTCCTGTTTTGCTTTTGTTTTGCCATGCATTGTTTTCACAAGGTGATCAACCTACATCATCACTGATTTATGATATTCAAGGATCTGAAACAACCTTGAAGTAGTGCATTGTACAACTTGAAAATGTAGATGGGGGTGAGAATGTCCTTGATGAATCAAATTAAAGAAGACCTCATCAAACAGGTCGTGTTAGAACACTTTTCATTATCTTCCAAATGTTCCATCTTAGTTACATGTGCCTCATGCTTTTCACAATTTTCTTTCATGTTTTTGTAATAGGTGTCAAAGTCAAAAGTTCTCTTCATAGCTAGTTACAAGAACTGCCCTATTGTGTGTTGGTTTTTCATCTGTTGTTGTCCCTTGAAAAATCATGTCCTATGACAATCCATTCTATTATGCATTCACTCTTAATATCTGTAATTATATTGCTTCCTCTATGGTCTACTATAGCACATGGGAAAATACATAAGGAAGGTCAAACATGATTCTAGTGCTTCAACCCTATAGCATAGTATGGCTTGGAAGGCAAACCAAAGATGGTTTGCTTTATATCTGTGTGTCAACTTGTGCGCCTAAAAGTTCAACCCAGCTTTTTAGGTGTGTTCATATTTATGTGCATGCTCTACATTTTTTATTTGAGATTGAGAATGCTAAATATGCTTTACTTGAAGATAATACTTGCTTTCTAGCAACAAAATGTGTTGCAAAACGTTGAGATTGAGAATACGAATACCATTTTTAAATTCATTAAGTGCAATATATTAGGTGTTTAAGTGTAATAATCCATATTGTGGGCACTTCTACCACCCCAAATATGTTGCAAAATTACTAGAGCCTAATGAATCTAATCATGATGGCTCTAGTGAACTAGAAAACCCAATTATGGAGGGGATGCCATTTTACAAGGCCCATGCATTGGTGCTTTCAATGTGGAAGTGTGGAGAATAAACCTGACATCAGATGGTTAGCATTCTAGTTCTCATAACAAATGACAATGATGATCTAGGTTGCTTTTTCTGCCAATTTGGAGTTCAATGACGATCTAGGTTGCTTTTTCTGCCAATTTAGAATTATTTGGCTGCTTTGATTAGTAGCTGCAACTATAGATGGTTCAATTTGTAGGTCCTATTTCAAGCAATGATTAGTAGGTCCAACCATAAATGGTTCAATTTGTAGGACCTCCTTCAAGGTCTTTTATGAACCCTCAGGTTTGAGAACCATATGATGCATTAATTTTTGGGTGTGCCCAACTTCTGCTCTATGATCTATTGCGCCATATGGGCAGAGGCATAAGTAAGGCCTAACAAGGTTCCATTGCTTACACTTTCTAGCATAGTTTGCCAGTCATAGTTCCATTGCTAACGTTAGTATATGTGTGTTACGCTTTCAGCTTCCATGCAAAAGTTTAAGACATTCTTTTGAGTTTTATTGACATTTGTGTACACGCTAACATTTTTCTACATTTTTCAAAAATAATAGACCAACAGTCACCATAGGAGAAATGTCTATGGTCCTAATAATCTAACAAGTGTCTTCGTTAGTTTGTATATGCTATCTAGCCCTTTTAAGATCCTAATTTAAGTACACAAGATGGTACCACGAAGATGGGTATTGTGGTCAATTTTTATATCCTTTCTTAGTAGTTCTTGCATTTTTTTCTAATATTAATATGGTAAAAGATAGATTAAATCCATTATTTTTATATTTCTTTCTTAGTAGTTCGCCCTTGTGTCAGAAGGCAAGTTATAGGTGGTTTGCTTGGTATGTGTGTATTGCACATTTTTTAGATGGTTTGCTTTTGGTATCTGTGTGTTGCACTTTTTTTTCAATGTATGCTCTTAATTAAAAGTTCAGGTCCGTCTTTTGAGGTGTGTTATAGATGTGTGCATGCTGACAATTTTCTGATTTCTTGAAATAGACCAACCCTTATGATAGTACCAATGTTCAATATGCTAGTAATCTAAAAATGCCTCTTCATTATTTTTATATACTCTCTAACCCTGCTATGTGTTCTAGTTTCTTTTTGGCTTAGAGCATAACTATTAGCCCATTCATGTCGCTAACGGTCTGTGTTGCTTGTCATTGCATTTATGGCACTTCTACAATAATATGATTTTATCTCATTTTTGCACCCATTATAATATTGTTTTTGCACATTTGTTTGCAGGGACATCCACTATTAGTTACCGCATTTTCTAATCTATGCTTGATCAACATTTTGATGAATGAAGACACAACTTGAAGGTGTATTACAGTTGTGCGCATGTTAACAATTTTCTGATTTTTTTTTTGAAAAAATAGACCAACCCTCATGATAGTACAAATGTTCAGAATGCTAGTAGTCTAAAAATATCTCTTATTTTTTTATATACTCTCAAACCCTGTTATGCGTTCTAGTTTCTTTTTGGACTAGAGCATACTTATTTTTAACCCATTCACGCAGCTAACGGTCCGTGTGGCTTGTCATTGCGTTCATGGCATTCTGCAATATATAGTCTGATTTTATCTTATTATGTGCACCCACTAAAAAAATTTCGCACATTTGTGTGCAGGGACATCCACTATTTCCACATTTTCCAATATATGTGTTTGATCAACATTTTGATGAAGACACAACTTTAAACAAATGTATGTCATCCAGTGATAGAGACCTAGCTAACTGTGTCAAGTTGGCTTCCTTAATTTAGTTGCTTTACTCAACTTGCCAACTCAGACACCTTGGTTTTATTTAAACCTTTTGATCTTTTGCATCTTCTACACAGTAGACATTATGTTCATAACAAGTAACTCTTTTGATTCCCAGTTGCTCATATGATATTGTCGTCAAATGGGTTGGATTTGCATACCAATACCAATTGATATTCGATTATATAGTTCAATCGTTTGAACTCTAGAATTCATTGTTTATATATGCAAATTGATAATATCTATTTGATAAATGTTTTCTACAAATTAAACTCTCATGCTATTTATTCATTAGTTTTTCATTATGAATTGTTAATAATAGCTGCAACACCCATGATGAAGGATCCTAATTTAAGTGTAGAAGATGATACCATGAAGATGGGTATTGTGGACAAATTTTATATCCTTTCTTAGTAGCTCTTGCATTTTTCTAATATTAATATGGTAAAATATTAGATTCCATTATTTTTTATATCTTTCTTAGTGGTTTGCACCTGTGGCGGAAGGCAAGTTACACATGGTTTGCTTGGTGTGTGTGCGCGCGCGCGCGTGTGTGTGTTACACATTTTTTTCAACGTACACTCTTAATTAAAATTTTAGGACTGTCTTTTGAGGTGTATTATAGTTGTGTGTATGCTGACAATTTGCTAATTTTTTGAAAAATATACCAACTGTCACGATAGTACATATGTTTGGCATTTTTTTCAATGTACACTCTTAATTAAAATTTTAGGACTGTCTTTTGAGGTGTATTATAGTTGTGTGTATGCTGAAAATTTGCTAATTTTTTGAAAAATATACCAACTGTCACGATAGTACATATGTTTGGAATGCTAGTAATCTAAAAATGTCTCTTCATTATTTTTATATGCTCTCTAACCTTGTTATGTGTTCTAGTTTCTATTTGGATTAGAGCATAGTTATTAACCCATTCATGTAGCTAATTTTCTGTGTGGCTTGTCATTGCATTCATGGCACTTATGCAATAATGTGATTTTATCTCATTATCTGCACCCATTAAATCGTTTTCGCACATTTGTGTGCAGGGACATCCACTATTACACATTTTCCAATATATTTATGCGCTTGATCAACATTTGATGAAGACACAACTTTAAACAAATGTAAGGGCACTGAGCAATTGTGTCATCTAGTGATGGAGACCTAACTATGTGTCAAGTTGCCTTCCTTAATTTAGTTGCTTTACTCAACTTGCCAACTCGGACACCTTTCTTTTGTTTAAACCTTTTGGTATTTTGCATCTTTAAAATATTAGATATTATGTTCATAACAAGTAAATCTTTTGATTTCTGGTGGCTCATATCATACTGGCTTCAAATGGGTTGGATTTGCATATCAATATCAACTGATATTCAATTATATATTTCAATTGTTTGAACTCTTGAATTAATGGTTTATATATGAAAATTGATAATATTTATGTGATAAATGTTTTCTACAAATTAAACTCCCCTGCCATTTATTTATTAGTTTTTTATTGTGAATTGTTAATAATAATTGCAACACACATGATGAAGGATCCTAATTTAAGTGCAGAAGATGCTACGATGAAGATGGGTATTGTGGACAAATGTTATATCCTTTTTTAGTAATTGTTGCATTTTTCTAATATTAATATAGTGAAAGATTATATTCCATTATTTTAGCGGTTCGCCCTTGTGTCGGAAGGCAAGTTACTACACATGGTTTGCTGGGTACGTGTGTTGCACATTTTTTAGGTGGTTTGCTTGGTATGTGTGTGTTGCACATTTTTTTCAATGTATGATCTTAACTAGTTCAGGACCATGTTTTGAGGTGTGTTACAGTTTTGTGCATGCTGACACTTTTTTATTTCAAAAAATAGACCAACCCTCACGATAATCTAAAAATGTCTCTTCATTATTTTATTTTCTATATGCTCTCTAACCATGTTATGTGTTCCAGTTTTTTTTTTTTTTTTTTTTTTTTTTTTTTTTTTTTTTTTTTTTTTTTTTGCTTAGAACATATTTATTAACCCATTCATGTAGCTAATGATGCGTGTGGTTTGCCATTGCATCCATGGCACTTCTGCAGTAGATCTGATTCTCAATGTATGCACCTATCAATATCGTTTTTGCACATTTGTGTGCAGGGACGTCTACTATTACCCCAATTTCCAATCTATACTTGATCAACATTTTGTTGAAGACACAACTTTGAACAAATGTAAGAGTATAGAGTAATTGTGTCATCTAGTGAAAGAGACCTAGGTAACTAGGTGTCAAGTTGGCTTCCTTAATTTAGTTGCTTTACTCAACTTGCCAACTCGGACACCTTGGTTTTATTTAAACCTTTTGGTCTTTTGCATCTTCTACACAGTAGATATTATGTCCATAACAAGTAACTCCTTGAATTCCTGGTGGCTCATATTATATTGGATTCAAATGGGTTGGATTTGCATACCAATGTCAACTGATATTCGATTATATATTTCAATTGTTTGAACGCTAGAATTCATGGTTTATATATGCAAATTGATAATATTTCTATGATAAATATTTTCTACAAACTCTCTTGCAATTTATCCTTCAGTTTTTCATCGTTGAACTATTAATAATAGTTGGAAAACCCATGAGGAAGGATCCTAATTTAAGTGTAGAAGATGATACCACGAAGATGGGTATTGTGGTCAAATTTTATGTCCTTTCTTAGTTTCTTGCATTTTTCTATTATTAATATGGAAAAAGATGAGATTCTATTATGTTTATCTTTCTTAGTGGTTTGCCCTTGTTTCAGAAGTGTCGGGTACCTAGATTAGGGGGTCCTAAACTAGGGGGATTAGCGGAAAGCCAAACAGCTTCACTTCCCCTTAATCCCCAGAAAGCCGGCTAAAGAAGCTCCTAGTTCTCCTCTACGCCGCATGCTGGGCCGGCCCACAACTAGGCCCACAAAGGCGCAAAACCTGCTAGCTCAAGACGCACCCGCTCGCCCGCTCGAAGAAAAGCGACGGAGACCGCTCGAGCGAGCGACCGCTCGAGGCGGTAACGGAAACCGCTCGAGCGAGCGACCGCTCGAGACGGTGGCGGAGACCGCTCGAGCGATCGACCGCTCGAGCCCGCCTTCCATGATTGCTTTTTCAGAACGCGCACATGGCTACAGGGCTCGAAACAGTGCCTCAGTACACCTACCCCGCCTAACTCCATGGCCACAGGGACCGTAATAGTGGATCGTACGCCAGTCACCTCCACCATTACGCTGCCCATATCCTGGATTCATGGATGACAGGCGCCACTGTACCACCATGCCGTGCACTATGCCGCGTACGACGCCCTCTCCAACACCGTGGTCAACTCTCCGTACCCCTGAAATCCTCTGCCCAGTCTCGTCGCCCTGACCGTCAGCTCCTCGAGGCAGTCCGCCACCGCTCGAGCAGTGATGGGTGACACGCTCCAGGAGCAGTATGGGCATCGACCCGTCCATCCCGCCTTGACCACCGTACAACGTGATTCCCGGGGACAAGCACTCGCGCTCGACCACACCGTACCTCGACGCGTCAGCCTATGTCTGCGATGATGAGCAGGATATCATTGTCCATGACTCGAGCACGTCAGCCCATGTCAGAAGGAGATGGGCAGGCCATCATCAGCCATACCGCTACAGGGTCGAACCGGACCGAAGCCAGTATCTACCAGCTCGAACCGGACCAAAGAAGGGATCCACAGTTCCAGCAACCCGACAGAACGCCCGTACCTCGACGTCATGCTCACGACTGCCCTATTTTTCATGTGATCCTGATCCTCTCCTTAGCCTATAAAGGAGATGCCAGGGCCTAGTTTTAGGACACGCGGGAACACTTGGATGCCTTCACATTCTCAGGCTTACAAGGCTACCACACACCGCCACACGCTAAGTCATCAGACGCTCTTGTACTCACCCCTGTACAAGCACTTCGGTGCAGGATAATACAACATCTACCTCCCTGCTGGACGTAGGGCCTTCTTTTGCCCGAACCAGGATAAACCTTTGTGTTCTTCTTGCATCACCATCCGGATTAGGGAGCACGCTTATAAATTTACTTGTTAGTGTGATACCCCCCGGGGTACGAAACACCGATAGTTGGCGCGCCAGGTAGGGGCACTGCGTGTTTTCACCCGATTTCCCGCCATTTTTCCGGATGGCATCCTCCCCTCCATCGCTCCCGTTTGCCACGGTGATCTGGTTCGGAAGCCTAGAGTTCATGTCACTCGGTACGGGCTACGACATGGCCCTGCTCTCGATCGGAGAACCGAGCGGGGGATGCTCTCCACCCCCACGCGCTGGTGGAGTCGTGCGCAGGCCACGCCACCATGGCTCACCGCCAAGGCGCGGGCGCCACCAGCACTGGCTTCATCGCTTGCCCATGCAGGGTCTTGAGCGCACCGCTCACATGCCATCCCAGCCGGTCGCCATGGCACACCCAGCTAGGGCGCCAAGCACACGACAAGGGGTGGCCCGTACGCGGGTGGCTCTCGACGCAAACCCCGACTTCACGTTCGCCATGCGTTCGCCGAGAGAGCCCGGCATGGCACCTCGAGCGCGCGTACGGCCGACATCGCTCAACTTCTTGCCGCACGGGCTCTATCGAGCTCGACGCAGGCTCCCGTTCGGACTCACCAACATCGCCGCCACGTATGCCAACGAGATCCAGTCAGTAATGGGGCCACAAGAGGAGAGCCCTGGCCCCCTCTTGCGCGCCACCATGAACTTGGAGATCGTGTGGCCAGCATCGATGGACCGCGGGTTCGACAGGGCGCCTGGCTCGCAACGCAGCACCACGGTCGGAAATATGCGTCGTTGGATCGAGGAAGAGAGCACGGGAAGGCCCTGGACATCGTCCAGCGCCGACCCGGACTTCGATGACTCGGATTCAGGCTGCTATGACCCGGCACGTGAGTGTTTTCGTCTTGAAAATGATGTCCTGTCAGATTCAGAGACCAGAGACGACGCTGCTGCGACCGCCGCCGTAGCCAGCCGACCAGTCGGAACGCCGGCAGTTGGAACGCCGGCCGCAGGAGCCTTGCAGGTGATTCCTCCCCACGAGGAACGGCCGCAAGGACACGTCAACCCACGACCCGAAGAGGACGCCCGGGCCACACAATGGGCTCAGATCTGGGAGATCGAGGCTAAGATGGATGCCGAGTGCGTGAACTTGGAGCTGCTCAAGCGAACCCTTGAGCAGAACCAACTTCCCCCGCCTCGAGCTCCTGGTGCTCGAGGAAAAGCGCGAGGTGTCTTCGACCGCATCGTCAACGACGGGCGACCAGAAGCGCCAATCGAGCCAGCACACTTCCCATGAGCAAGCGAGAATGTTCTCGCGGCGGCTATGCTACTGCGAGACATGCCGGCGCCCTCGAATCCACAAGCATTGCAGATAAGGGATGAGGTCCAGGGACTCCTCCAAGTCGCGGCCGCCCAGCAAGCTGAGAGCTCGGCCTCGAGACTGCGCGAGACGGAATCAGAACAGCTGGCCAACCCGCCACGGCATGAGCAAGAGGGCTATGTCCACCAAGAGGCACCCCCTCGAGGTGGTAGGGCCCCCGTTCGTGATTGCATCCTCGACAACCACGAGCCTCAAGATGCGCGTCACGACATCAACGACAATCGACGGCGCAAGGCCGCGGGAGCTGAGGACCGTGGTTACAACGCCCATCGAGGAGGGCGCTACGACAGCGACGAGGACCGGCAGGCTCCCGAGCCACCGAGCCCTCGGGTCTTCAGCCGAGCCATCCGCAACACGCCACTGCCCAACCCATTTCGGCCTCCCACGAGCTTGGCCAAGGATAACGGGGAAACCAAGCCAGAGCTTTGGCTTGCCGACTTCCGGCTGGCCTGCCAGCTGGGAGGGGCTCGAGAGGATAAGGCCATCATATGCCAACTCCCTCTGTTTCTCTCTAACACCGCACGACGGTGGCTCGAGGAGCTCCCCCCAAACCAGATCTACGACTGGACCGATCTGGTCCGGATTTTCGAGGGGAATTTCAAGGGCACCTATATTCGACCTGGCAACTCGTGGGACCTTCAGAATTGCAAGCAGCATACCGGGGAGTCTCTTCGAGACTTTGCTCGACGCTTCTCCAAGCTGCGTACCGAGCTGCCGCACATCCCTGACCATGACGTCATCCTGGCATTCGTCTCGGGCACCACATGCAAGGAGCTCGTGCGGGAGCTCGGGCGTAACCGCCCAAAGACCGTCGACGAGCTCATGGACATCGTCGCCGACTACGCTGTCGGTGATGAGGCCGTGGGAGCGTTCTTTGGCGGGGACGGAGGCAAGCCCAAGCCGCCGCCCGGCGATGGGAGGGCACGAGCAAAGGCCAGAAGAAGAATGGGAAGAAGAAGGGCAATCAGCAAGGCAAGCGTGTGGTCATCGAGGACCAGGTCGCTGCGGCCGAGCGCAAGAAGCCTTGACCCCCTCCAGATGGGGCCGTCTTCGACAAGATGCTGAAACAGCCATGCCCATACCATAAAGAGCCGGCCAAACACAACCTCGAGGACTGCCGTATGCTTCGAGGCTACTTCAAGAGGTTCGGTATTGGCAGGGATGATGACAAGAAGGATAAGGGTGGCGACGACCAGGCCAACAACAACGATGACATTGGGTTCCCGCCCATTGCCAACTGCTATATTATCTATGGTGGCCCCACTACCCAGATGACGCGCCGGGAGCGGAAGCAGGAACGTAGGGAGGTCTTCTCTGTGAAGCCCGCCACTACTCGATTCCTCGACTGGTTGGATGCGCCCATCACGTTCGATCGTGATGACCATCCGGAACACGTCACCAACCCGGGCGCCTACCCCCTCGTCGTCGACCCGATCATCCTCGACGCCCGCTTCACCAAGGTTCTCATGGACGGAGGCAACAGCCTCAACATCATTTACATGGAAACGCTCACGCTGCTCGGCATCACGAGGGCGCAGCTCAAGCCGAGCACGGTGTTGTCCCCGGCAAAAAGGCGCTCACGATCGGCCGCATCGACCTCCCCGTCTACTTTGGCACGCGCTCGAACTTCCGCCGAGAGGTCCTCACTTTCGACGTGCCTGGTTTTGAGGGGACATACCATGCGATCCTGGGCCGTCCGTGCTACACCCAGTTCATGGTGATCCCCAACTACGCCTACCTCAAGCTCAAGATGCCGAGGCCAAAAGGGGTCATCACCGTCAACTCCACGTACGAGCACGCATACTGCTGCGACGTGGAGTGTGTCGAGTACGGGGAGTCCCTCACCACGTCCAAGGAGCTGGCCAAGATGCTCGACTGCCTGGCAGCCGAGGCCACTGCACCAGCGCCCAAGCGGCAGGCCGGCAATTTTGAGCCCGCCGAGGACACCAAGAAGGTCCCGCTCGATCCGAGCTCCTCGGATGAGAAGGCGCTGATCATCAGTGCCTCCCTCGACAGCAAATAGGAAGCAGTGCTCGTCGACTTTCTCTGCGCAAACGCTGATATGTTTGCGTGGAGTCCCTCGGATATGCCCGGCATACCGAGGGATGTCGCCGAGCACGCCTTGGAGATCCGTCTCGGTTCGAGACCTGTCAAGCAACGCCTGTGCCGCTTCGACGAGGAGAAGCATAGGATCATCCCTGAGGAGGTCGAGAAGCTCGAGAAGGCCGGATTCATCAAGGAGGTACATCATCCTGAGTGGTTAGCAAATCCTGTATTAGTAGAGAAAAAGAATGGGAAAATGAGGATGTGCGTAGATTATACTAGTTTAAATAAAGCATGTCCCAAAGTTCCATTTTCTTTGCCTCGAATAGATCAAATCGTTGATTCCACTGCGGGTTGTGAAGTACTTTCTTTTCACGATGCTTACTCTGGCTATCACCAAATCAAAATGAAGGAGTCCGACCAGCTCGCGACTTCATTCATCACCCCTGTGGGCATGTACTGTTATGTCACCATGCCCTTCGGCCTTCGAAACACCGGGGCTACATATCAGCGCTGCATGCTTCATGTTTTTGGAAAACACATAGGGGAAACGGTCGAGGCGTATGTAGATGACATCGTTGTCAAAACACGCAAGGTCAAAAACCTTGTCGAGGATCTCAAGTTGACGTTCGGGTGCCTCAAGGCCAAGAACATCAAACTAAACCCCGAGAAGTGTGTCTTTGGTGTGCCTCGAGGTATGCTGCTAGGTTACATCGTCTCCCAGCGCGGGATCGAGGCCAATCCCGAGAAGGTCATGGCCATCATGAGAATGGGGCCGATTCGGGACCTGAAGGGAGTGCAAAAATCACAGGGTGCCTAGCCGCCCTTAGCCGATTCATCGCACGCCTGGGAGAGAAAGCCTTGCCTTTGTATCGACTCCTCAAAAAATCCGAGCATTTTTCATGGACACCCGAGGCGGAGGAAGCCCTCTCGAGGCTGAAGAGCATGCTCACCTCCCCTCCCGTGCTCGTGCCACCTCGACCAGCTACACCGGATAAACCCACCGAGCCACTCCTCCTCTATATTGCCGCAACCACTCAGGTGGTTAGCGCAGTCATAGTGGTTGAGAGGCAGGAAGAGGGGCATGCGCTCCCCGTCCAACGGCCGGTTTACTTTATTAGTGAGGTGCTCTCAGATGCCAAGATTCTGATACCCCCAAATCCAAAAGCTGCTCTACGCAATTGTGCTCACGCGTCGAAAGCTCCAGCACTACTTTCTTAGCCACCCAGTGACCGTAATCTCATCATTTCCACTTGGGGAGATCATCCAAAACCGGGAAGTAGTGGGCCGGATCGCTAAGTGGTCGGTCGAGCTCATGGGCGAGACCATCACTTACGCCCCACGAAAGGCTATCAAATCCCAAGTGTTAGCTGATTTCATCGCTGAATGGACCGACGTCCAACTCCCCCCAGCACAGATTCAAGCCGAGCTGTGGACCATGTATTTCGACGGGTCGCTCATGAAAACAGGAGCAGGCGCGGGCCTACTCTTCATTTCACCAGCTGGAGTACACATGCGCTACGTAGTGCGAATCCACTTTGCGGCCTCGAACAACATGGCAGAGTATGAGGCGCTCGTTACCGGGTTGCGTATCGCTATCGAGCTCGGGGTTCGACGCCTTGATGCTCGAGGTGACTCGCAGCTTGTCATCGACCAAGTAATGAAAGCCTCGAGCTGCCACGACAAAAAGATGGAAGCATACTGCAACGAGGTGCGCAAATTGGAAGCCAACTTTCACGGCCTCGAGCTCAACCACGTCCCACGACGCTTCAATGAAGCCGCGGATAAGCTGGCCAAGATCGCGTCATCTCGAGCGACAGTTCCCCCAGACGTCTTCTCAAAAGATCTTCATGAACCATCTGTAAAATGGGACCCGGGGGCTGGCCTCGAGCCGCCCGTCGAGCCCGCTCCTACGACTGCGCCCCCCTCAACGGGGGCCGAGGTCATGGAGATCGACAGGTCACCGAGTCCACCTACGGATTGGCGTGCGCCCTTCCTCGAATACCTTATTCGAGGAGAACTACCAGAGGATCGGACAGAAGCAAGACGCCTAGCTCAACGAGCCAAAACGTACGTCCTCTACGGGGATGACAAAGAGCTCTACCGCCGCAGCCCCACGGGCATACTCCAGCGATGCATTTCGATCGAAGAGGGCAGGAGGCTGCTCAGAGACATGCACCCGGGGGCTTGCGGCCACCACACTGCACCAAGAACACTTGTCAGAAATGCTTTCCGTCGAGGCTTCTATTGGCCCACGGCTACTGCCGACGCCATCAAGCTGGTTCGAGCGTGTGAAGGGTGCCAGTTCTACGCCAAACAAACTCACCTCCCAGCACATGCACTCCAGATGATCCCCCTCACATGGCCGTTTGCGGTCTGGGGGCTCGATCTGGTCGGACCCCTCAAGAAGACAACGGGAGGCTACACCCACTTGCTCGTTGCCATCGACAAATTCACCAAGTGGATCGAGGCCAAGCCCATCACCAATATCCGCTCGGAACGAGCGGTCGAATTCTTCACCGACATCATTCACCGCTTCGGAGTGCCCAATGTCATCATCACTGACAACGGTACCCAGTTCACAGGCAAAAAATTCTTGGACTTCTGCGATCGGCACCACATCCGTGTGAACTGGTCAGCGGTTGCCCATCCTCGAACCAATGGCCAGGTCGAGCGCGCCAACGGCATGATTCTGCAGGGGCTAAAGCCAAGGATTTTCGACCGCCTCAACAAGCACGGCAAGAAGTGGGCGGCCGAACTCCCATCAGTTCTGTGGAGCCTACGAACGACTGAGAGCCGAGCCACTGGGTTCACTCCATTTTTCCTGGTCTATGGGTTAGAGGCCGTCCTCCCCACTGACCTCGAATACGGATCCCCTCGACTCAAGGCCTACAACGAGCAAACTAACGAGGAAAGGCTAGCTAATGCTGTCGACCAGGTCGAGGAAACTCGAGACATGGTGCTCCTACACTCTGCACGCTACCAGCAGAAGCTGCGGCAATACCACGAGAAGAACGTGCGCAAAAGGGATTTCGAGGTCGGTGACCTTGTACTCCGTCGACGACAAGACAACAAGGGGCGCCATAAGCTTACTCCACCCTGGGAAGGCCCGTTCATCGTGGTCGAGGTGCTAAAACCCGGGACCTACAAGTTAGCCGACGAAGATGGCTCGATCCTCACCAACGCATGGAACATCGAACAGCTACGTCGCTTTTTCCCTTAGGCCTCGACGCCTTGTACATTTTTCCGTATAAGTGTACCGCTAGTATCAATGAATAAAAGCTTTTAGCTTCTCACGTTTTTTCGTTCACATGAAAGGTGGGCTCGACTTTGCCTTCACAAAGTCAAGCCCCCCTCGGGGGCTAGACCAAGGGGGGGACCCTCCTGAAGTCCTCGAAAAAACGCTTTTAGTTTTTTCAAAAAAGTGCTCGACACTTTCTTTTTTCTTCTCGCCTCAAAGTTCTCTCGAAAAACTAAAGACGAGCATCGCCTCGAGCTCCCAGAGTCAGGACGATCGAGCACAAGGTCTCCTACACTCCCGAGCTATGGAACCCCAACTCATCTCCCCTCAAGGTATTCGAAGCGCGGTGCTGACACTTAGCAAAAAAGAGAGAAGTCTAGGCAAAGAACAAAGGAAAGTTTAAAAAGCGCAGGAAAGAACTAAAGCATATTACATGAACCATAAGCATAATGTTTAAAGGCCGCATGGGCCACTTCACAACTAGAATATTTTTCTTACATGGGCCTTCTTGCCCAAATCTCGGCTCGCAGGCCGGCGATGACTATGACTACTGTATGGCGGGAGAGAGGACGAACGCCTCGAAGCTTTGGCCCAATTGCTCTCCAGGCTCCTCAGCGTCGACGAGGAGTCGCTCATGCCTCGGGTTCGCAGCACCCTCCTGTTCACCCTCGGCGTAAGTGAAGCCACCAGCGACGGCCTCCATCCCACTCCGAGCATCCTCCCTCGAAAGAGCGAACCCGGAGTAGAAGATGGCGAGGCTCCGGTGCACAGCGAAGACAAGGGCGTCCCGGACTCGGTCCCACAGAGAGAGGCCAAAGGCGAAGACACGAGTGGCATAGCCACGTCCAGCGTCGGGCCCCTCGACGTCCACCACGGGCTCGAATCCCCAGCGTTCGCTAAGGGTGTCGATGGCGCCGCAGATCCGTGTCCTGGCACCCACCTCGACGTCCAATGCCCTCTCGGTGGCTTGGAGAGCTGTGCGTGCCGTGGAGAGATCGGCCTGGGCGAGCTGGAGAGCCGCACGCGATGCGAACAAATCAGCCTCAAGCGCTGAAAGAAAAAACCCAAGTCAGCGATGAAAGAATCCAAGTCGGCAAACGGTGAGAGCGCCTCAAGCACGTTCGAGGACTCGGTCAAAAGCGGCTCGAGCATTTACCTGTGCAGCGGGTCGACAACCCTTGCTCACGCTCGAGCGCGCTCGTGAGCTCGGCCTGCTTCCCCTTGAGCGTGCGGCTGAGGTCGGCCTTCTCCACTCGTACCCCCTCGAGAGTTCGGCCGGCGGCTTGGACGGTGAGATCTTTCTCCGTCACCGACTGACGGAGATTGGTCGCCTCCGTTTGAAAGTCGCCCGCCCGCTTCTTCTCTGCTTCGAGCGCATTCGAGAGGGCCTCCTTCTCGGCGGTTACTCGGGTGACCGCCGCCTGCAAGTCCATCATGTATGTCTCGGCGGCGGCCTTCTCTTTCTCAAGCTGCTCGACAAGCTGGGCCTTGGCCTTGAAGCCTGCGTTCACCGAGTCAGAGGCCTCCTTGAGCTGAGCGGCAATCGCCTTCACCCGCTCCTTGTCTTTTCGAGCCGCCTCCGCCTCCCGAGCGGTCCGAGCGCCCTCGTCCTTGGTCTTCGAGTTTCCTCCTTGGCAGCGCGGCGCGGCGTTGGCCTCTCGGAGGAGTTGGGCGGCTCGGTGCTGCTCCGCCTCAGCGTTTTGGCCCAATTGCACAAGCCGCCTGATCTCTTCCTCGCTCTCGTGGAGGGCGTGGAGGTGGACGGACTTGGCATAGGAGTGGCTCTGCACCGACTGAGCCATGAAAAGGAAAGGTCAGGATATGGACTGTATCAATTCGGAAAACACCAAGAAAACAACTATACTCGAGAACACTTACAGCAGCCAGCCGAGGCATATCCTCGGAAACAAGCGACAGGGCGACTCGCAGGGTGTTCTCGAGCCACTGCCAGCGCTCCTCGGACTCCGCATGAGCCTCGAGCTCCTTTTGATCGTTCATCACGATCACGGGAGCCTCGGGCTCGAGCGGGTCGGGGAGCACCAGCGGCGCTTTCTCCCAAACTGGGTACGCCACCCGCAGGTCCTGGTCGACGAAGCTATGGAGTCCTCTCACCGCCTCCAGGTCGACGCCTGCCGTCACCACCCGCTCGGCCAGCGTGGGTGGACGCTGAGGTTGGCTCTAGGATGTTGACGCCACCTGGGCGAGCGCTCGCGCCTCGATCCACCTCCTCTCCAGGATGGACGACTCGGTGGGCTCGGTGGGTCCAAAGCCAACCGCCTGCATATGGCTGTCGATGATGGCGGCCGCTGCGTGTTTCCTCTGGGCCTCTTCCCAGTGATCAGCCTCGGACACACTGGTGTACCCCACCTCGCCCGTCGACGAGTCAGGCACGAGGTGGGGCACCACGACCTCCCCCGACTGCAGCGGCTGCGGCGGTGCCTGATACACCACCATGCGGAGCTCCTTGGGCTGCTCTTCTCCTGGCGCACCGTCCCGCCGCTCCTCTTCCCGCGCGGCGGTAGGCTGCTCCATCTGCTCCTCCCCCTGCACAATGGTAGGCTGTTCCTCCGGCGCCGTGACTCGAGCCTCCCCCTGCTCGAGCGGGTGCGCTTGGGGCACCTCGACTTGCTGATCGACGGGGAGGCCGGTTTCCTCATCTCGAGGAGGAGTGGGTGCCCGGTCAAGTTGAGGGTCGGGTACTTGGCCCGCCTCCTGATCTCCACGTCGCTCACGGGCCGCTCGGCGACCGAGGAGCTCGCTTCCTCCTCCTTCTCCTTCTGCCCCTCCTCGAGCTAACGCAGGCCAATCGGCCACGCCTTGGCGCCGGAGCTCGGGCTCTTGTCCTCGAGCGTGATGGGGTGCTGCTCTGACCCGGCCCCCGTCGGCAGGGTGGCGGCTGCTGTCTCCGGCCCCGCCGCCTCGGCCGTCACCTCCTTGTCGCCGGCCGCTGCTTCACCTTGCGCGGCCAACGACGACAACGTCTCGAGCAGGGGGACGGAGGAGACGGTAGCGGTGGTCACGGCCTACTCCCCCGTCACTACGGACACGGCCCCGGCACCTGCACGAGACGCAGCCGCCGTCAGCTTCCCACGCTCGATCGCCTCCTTGGCCTGAGCTAACCAGAGTGGGGTAGTGGAAGGAAGCGTCACACCACCTGAGGCGGACGAAGTTTCACTCGACCCCCCTGTGACCTTCAGCTTCTTTGAAGGCAGGAGGGGAGGGAGTGACGCCAGGGGACGCTTGGTCCTAAAAGAAGAGGGAAAACGAAAAACCATGATGACAAGAACTCACGAATGGGACAGTAAACATCAAGAAGAAACTCGATTCAAAACTTACCTCACCGTCGTGCCTGCGGTGGAACCACTCGAGCCACCGAGGGGGTTGACGGCTGGCCTCGATTCACCCGAGCCACTCGGGGGCTCTCGAGCCACGGCCGAGTCGCTCGAGCCACTCGGGGGCTTTCGAGCTTCAGCGACACGGCTCGAGGCGCTCGGGGAACTTGCGGCCTAAACGGCCTAGCGCCCCATCGGCTCCCGAGTCCGATGCGGCGGGGCCTGCTCCGCCCGACGACCACCAGAAGGAGCCCGGCGCTCGAGAGGGAGCTCGCCGGGCTGAACTGAAGAAGATCTATGTGCATCTGCAGCCTTGTGCTGCCGGGTGCGCGCGCCCGGTGTTGGTGATTGTCGGCGGGAAGAAGACTCCCGCCGTGATGGCGATGGCGATCGAGTGCCACGGTTGGAGCGGTGTGATGACTCCTCCTGCTGCTGGCCCACGCGAGCCAACGACGAGCTCCCGCCATGCTCGAGACGAGCCAGCGCCAGTGACACCTCCAGCACGTGAGATCGAGGAGGCGTCAGCGCTCGAGCGGCAGTGGCGCCGTCGCTATCAGTCGCCTCGTCGTCCTCCTCGTCTCCCTCCCCCTCATCATCGTCGGTCGACTCCATGCTGGGACTCCAATCACTTGGATCCGCCCTCAAGTGCATCTCCCGCTCCCGGCGACACCTAGCCTTGCGCTTCTCTTTTTCCTCCAGCGCGACGGCCTTTTTTGCCTTTTCCTCCCTCCTCGAGAGTGCTGCCGCGTGTTTTCGATCGTTTCTAAGGCGTCTTACCTCACGGTCGGGCGCGTCCTCCTTCACCGGGGGCACCGAGTCCGCGTGGTCGGTGATCTCCTGGAGAAGCACGGCTCGATGAGGTAGACGCAAATCAGAAAGAAAGCGACATCAACGGGGAGAGATGCCTCGAAGAGAACTTATGTAGCCCAGCAGGTCGGAGTCCGGGCGCATGGGGAAGAGATCGACCTGGTTCGCCCTGAAACTTTTGCCGCCGTCGATCACCTCGTGCACCCGTGCGACGACCGTGGCGGCTGGGAGTGGCTGGTCCGACATCCTACTGGCCTCAAGCGCCTCAGGGTCGGCGCCCTCCCCCATCTGGTCCAGCCGTAGCGGGCGATCGGCGAGTGGAATCACCCGATGAGAGTGGAACCCGGCGAAGACGTGGGCAAGGTTGAAGAAGATGTCGCCGGCCCTCCGACGGTGGAGCCTCTGCATGGCATTGGTCAAGGGGTCAAGACGGGGCTGGAGCTTGGCCGGGTTGCCATAGCCCCAATTGTGCTGGGGCGCGGTCAGCACGGCGCCGGTGTACCTTGGGAAATGGTTCCCCTCATTGCGGAGGTAGAACCATTCCGAGGCCCACTCGGCGTTGTTCGACGTCCATGAGCCAGGCAGCCAGTGCTCCTGCCTCTTCAAGCCGAGCGAGCAAGAGCCCGCTCGAACGTAGCAGCGGGCGTTCACCTTCTCCTTCTCCTCGTCATCGTCGTCGTTGTCGTTCCCGCTCACCGCCAGGGTAAACAGCGACGCCTTGAATATGTGGACGAAGAAGTCCCATTGTGGTGCCATCCCCAGGTACCCCTCACAGACGCCGACGAAGCTAGCGGCGTGGGAGATGGAGTTGGGGTTGAAGTGCTGGAGCTCGACCCCGAAATGATGGGGGAGCGCCTGCATGAAGCGGCTTGGCCGCGCCCCGAGTCCACGCTTGTGGAACTTGACGAAACTCAGGACGTAGCCCTCCGGCACAACGGGCTCACGGTGGGCGGCCTCCGGCACTTGCCACTCCAGCGGCCCCTCAGCCGGGTTGGGGAGGATCAACCCCTCCTCGACGAGGCCCTCCAGCGTCGCCTCGGTCACCGAAGACCGAGGCCATGGGAGCGCGTCGTACATCTCCACCGGCACCGGGGGCTTGGCGGGCTCCTTGCCGGCAGCACCCTTGCCGGCGGTGCCCTTGCCGCCGGTCCTGCTGCCCCCAGCGCCTTGGCCAGACCCCTGGTCGGTCTTCTTGACTCTCTGACTGGAAACCATGACGACGGCGAGATCCGGGAAGGCGGCGACAGCGGAATCCGATGAGGCGGCGGCGCGAGGCGAAAACTGCGGCTCCGGCAATGTGCACGCTCAAGAACTTCTACTCCCTCCTCTTAAAGCTCTCCGGCGGATGCGGGCAGGAGCGGCGGCGGTTGCAAGCGAGTGCGACGGCGGCGATTAGGGTTGGGAGCAAGGGCGCAACCGGCGGTGGCAGGAGGAAGGGAAGCGATGAATGCAAAGGAAAGAAACCAGGAGTCCCCTCCCCCAAATTTATAGCACCGAGCCGATCCATGTCGTGCGCATCCGACGGCTCGGATTCTGCAATCCAACGGCCACGCGACTCCGACGGACGCGCCGGGAAACTGTAACCGCATTTAATCCCCACTGACAACCGCCACCTACCTCCACTCACAGGGCGCACGTGTCGCGAGGCGAGAACCGAACCGTCGCCAGGCCACGATCGCCATGACGCGCCGGTTTCTGCCTAAAAAGGCGCGTCGCCAACGGACAGACTTCCCACGACCGACGCGACGATGGGACATCTCGGCAGACGGTTCCTTACACGGTAAGACAACCCGGGGCTCCGGTCCCACCTGTAAGTCTCGAGGGAGCGGAGGCTGACCCACGAACGGGTTCGAACAGCCGCCCTCGAGCACCCGAGTCAGGGGCGCCTTTGGGAAGGGACCCTTGAGAGGTCCCGCTCGAGAACGAATCCTCGAACCCCAAAAAGGTGCATCCAAGGCGGGGCGCTAAGCTTCCAAGAGATCCCGTCGATGGGAGGCACTAGAGCCGCCGGTCCCCTCGAACGAGGCCGGTCCTCTAAAAGCTATGCGCCTAGCTCTAATGAGAGCGCCCCCGGGCCTCGATGCTGCCTCCCCTCGAAAGGAGACGGACACTCACTTGGATTTCCCGCCACCAGCTCACAGGGAGGCATGGTGCTCGCTCGACCGTGGGTAGTGCTAGTCCTCCTACCACTTGGATCTAATCCAAGAGATCTAGCGGGAACTAGATCACGATTACGGCCCAGCATTTCAAGGCTCGGGGGCTCGAGTCGCGTAAAACGAAACCCCTCGACAAGGGAAGGACAGGAAGCACTCGAGGGCTCGAGGAATCAAAGGAGGACTCCTGCCTCGGGTGCTACAACTCCAATTAACAGTACTCCTGCTCAAAACAGCTCATTTCAAAGCCCCCAGAGGAATGCCTCATTCCTTTGGGGCCTCGGGGGCTACCCCCGTGGGGGATGCTCGCGCGCGCCCCCACGGAAAAATGAGAAATCAACCCCTCGAGACAAGGCATCATAACCCCAAATCTAGGTACTTCAACTCCACTTCAAGATCCCATGCCTGAAGTTCTTCACAATCAGGCAAGGGCTCGGGGGCTACTGTCGGGTACCTAGATTAGGGGGTCCTAAACTAGGGGGTTTAGCGGAAAGCCAAACAGCTTCACTTCCCCTTAATCCCTAGAAAGTCGGCTAAATAAGCTCCTAGTTCTCCTCTACGCCGCATGCTGGGCCGGCCCACAACTAGGCCCACAAAGGCGCAAAACCTGCTAGCTCAAGACGCACCCACTCGCCCGCTCGAAGAAAAGCGACGGAGACCGCTCGAGCGAGCGACCGCTCGAGGCGGTAACGGAAACCGCTCGAGCGAGCGACCGCTCGAGATGATGGCGATCGACCGCTTGAGCCCGCCTTCCATGATTGCTTTTTCAGAACGCGCACATGGCTACAGGGCTCGAAACAGTGCCTCAGTACACCTACCCCGCCTAACTCCATGGCCACAGGGACCATAATAGTGGATCGTACGCCAGTCACCTCCACCATTACGCTGCCCATATCCTGGATTCATGGATGACAGGCGCCACTGTACCACCACGCCGTGCACTATGCCGCGTACAATGCCCTCTCCAACACCGTGGTCAACTCTCCGTACCCCGAAATCCTGCCCGCCTCGTCGCTCGACCGTCGCTCCTCGAGGCGCCCGCCACCGCTCGGCGGTGATGGGTGACACGCTCCAGGAGCAGTATGGGCATCGACCCGTCCATCCCGCCTTGACCACCGTACAACGTGATTCCCGGGGACAAGCACTCACGCTCGACCACACCGTACCTCGACGCATCAGCCTACGTCTGCTATCACTAGCAGGATATCATCGTCCATGACTCGAGCACGTCAGCCCATGTCAGAAGGAGATGGGCAGGCCATCATCAGCCATACCACTACAGGGTCGAACCGGACCGAAGCTAGTATCTACCAGCTCGAACCGGACCAAAGAAGGGATCCACAGTTCCAGCAACCCGACAGAACGCCCGTACCTCGACGTCATGCTCACGACTGCCCTATTTTTCATGTGATCCTGAGCCTCTCCTTAGCCTATAAAAGGAGATGCCAGGGCCTAGTTTTAGGACACGTGGGAACACTTGGATGCCTTCACATTCTCAGGCTTACAAGGCTACCACACACCGCCACACGCTAAGTCATCAGACGCTCTTGTACTCGCCCCTGTACAAGCACTTCGGTGCAGGATAATACAACATCTCCCTCCCTGCTGGACGTAGGGCCTTCTTTTTCCTGAACCAGGATAAACCTTTGTGTTCTTCTTGCATCACCATCCAGATTAGGGAGCACGCTTATAAATTTACTTGTTAGTGTGATACCCCCTGGGGTACCAAACACCGACAGGAAGGTATGTCAAAGTTTATTTGCTTGGTATGTGTGTGTTGCAATTTTTTCAACTTGCACTCTAAAAAGTTTAGGACCATCGTACGGGTCGAGCTAGCACTATTTTTCTTTATCTTCCAAATGTTCCACCTTAGTTACATGTGCCTCATGGTTTTCAAAATTTTCTTTCTTGTTTCTGTAATATGTCTCAAAGTCAAAAGTTCTTCACAACCAGTTACAAGTTAGAACTATTTCTTCTACCCTATTGTGCGTTGGCTTTTCGTATGTTGGTGTTCCTTGAAAAATCATGTCCGATCCTATGACAATCTATTCTTTTGTGCATTCACTTTTAATACACATAATTAGATTGCTTCCTCTATGGTCTACGGTAGCACATGGGCAGATGCACAAGGACGATCAAACATGATTCTAGTGCTTCAACCCAATAGCGTAATATGACCTGGAAGACAAACTAAAGGTGGTTTGCTTGGTATGTGTGTGTTAATGTTGACGGTAGCTATACCCTATTTTTATACCACTAAAACCATCAACAAGGGTCATGTTTTGGGGATAACACCATGCCAATAAGTAGTGACATAGGTACAATTAACTTGGTTCCAGATATACAAGTCATTATTTGGGTGCAGGTGCAAACAGGCACTTCTCAGTGTCCGGAAACTCCAAGTGAAGGTAGAACAACCAACCAAGATGGCCAATGGACAAACCAACTTCACATTCATCAATGCTATGGCCTCTGAAGACAGTGTGCAAAAGATGAGCTCAATGGTCAGGTCGGCTGACCTGACATTTGTGGACCCAGTACCACCATTGTGCTTAGAATTGCATGTTGAAGCTACCTGTAAAAGATGGCCCTTTGGTTCCACCAAAGGTAGGTCGACTGACCTAGCTCTAGGGCCCTCTCAGGCACTGCCGGAACACTAGGATCCTCCCAACACAGTCCCAAGAAGTGCCACCTTTGGATCACAAGTGTGCTACCTCTCAACGATGCAAGATAAAGCCACACGGACCCATGGACCCACATGTCAAGCATCCAAGGTGATTAGGGGGTCCCACCACTTCATACCAACACTAAAGATGGTGGAGAGGGCCCACAAGCAAGGGGATGGCCCCACCTAACAAGTGCAGGTCGACCGACCTACATTTGGTGGGATCCCAGGCCCATCTTTCTCCAACCGACATTGCTAACCTTCTAGAAGTCAAGGGTGGTCCCACCTATCAGTTGGATGGGTCGGCCAACCCTATTGGGCCCATCCAGGTCGGTTGGCACTCCTCTGACTCCCTGCATGCTTCACACGTGGTGGTTGATCCCTACCATCCATACAAGGTCGGTTCTAAGGCGGTTTGATCCAAGGGATGAGGTGGAGAGGCACACGGATTGCTGATGTGGCGGTGGAGTAGCCTCTACTCCACCTCCCCCTATAAATACCCCCAGAGAGCCTAGTTTAGCATGAAACATTAAGAGAAAGCCACTCTCTAGTATCTTAGCTATGTTAGAGGGAAGAGAGTGAGGAACTCCAAAAGGAGGAGTCCCGGCCTGTCGGGAGTCTTCTTCTAGGAGCATCTCAGTGGATGCTTGTCTTCTAGTAAGTCTTCTTTCCAGTTGCCTTTCATTCGAGTACTTTCTAGTATTTACTTTTCTATCTTAGTTTATCTTAAGTATACAACCTTTCTATTGGCACATTGATTTACTTTTATGAAGTGCTTAAGGCTTTTGCAAAGCCAAGAGTAGTAGGATTAGTGTAGACGTGGTGTCTAGACTAAGAATACCCTTGTGGACTTCTTGTCGCACTCGAAGAACGCCAGTTGTGAACGTGACAGGTCTCTTCTGGACATTAGGAGTTCTCTTCGTTGTGTTGTAGGCAAGTTGCAAATAATAGTTGGTCTGCACTGGTAGCCGCCTTGGGAAGTGTTTTACCACACCCTTTTCGCCTATCGGCCACAGTAGGAAGGTGAGTTAACCCTCACGTATATTTAGGATAGCTTAGCCAGAACCTAAGTACTAGGAAGACCTCTCTATCCTATTACCATAGACCCTTTGTTTCATCCCTGGACGGCCTTGAGTCTAGTTAGTCCACTTCTCGTTCCCTGTGAAAAATACGATACCTGGAATACTCCCGGTGAAGTGCTACATTGACCACTGTCCGCTTGCGGTATATCCTTTTGCCACATCTGGTGTCAACAAGCATTTCTGGCGCCGTTGCCGGGGAACGGTAGCTGTTCTAACTTAGAACCAGGTCATCCTAGTTATTTTTCTTTTACCTTTCTTTTCTTTTTATCCTTTTCACACCATGAACCAACCACCCATCTCTCATCTCGCCGCTCCAAAGGGCGCTAGTTTGGAGCCACCACCATCATCCGATCCCATCCTTTCATCTAGCTATGAGCTTCGCCCTACCTTCATAACTATGGTTCAGAAGCAATCTTTTGCTGGGGAAGAAGATGAAAACCCCTACGCTCACTTATGTGATTTTGAGCAATTGTGTTCGTGTCTTCTTATTGAGGGCATGACACGAAATACCTTGAAATGGAAGCTCTTCCCGTTTTCTTTGATGGGAGTGGCTAAACACTGGAATGCTCTACACGTAGAGAGTGCACGTGAAGAGTGGGAAAGCCTTCAATCCAAATTCTGCTTAGCTTTCCGCCCTATCTCTCGTGTTGCTCATCTTCGAAGAGAGGTCCTAGACTTCCAACAAAGGAAGAAGGAGCCTCTAGGTGCGGCCTCGGGCCCATTTCATGGATCTAGTATCCATTGGCCCTGACCTTGCTTTAACCGAGCCAACCTTATTACAACACTTTTACCTCAGCCTTAGCAAAAACTCTGCACAATTCCTTGATATATTTTCTGGAGGAGCATTTCTTCGTCATACCCCGGTGAAGGGAAGAAACTTCTAGATAGAATTCTTGAGAACACTCACCAGACTGATGTGTATGACGAACCTCCTAAAGAAGAGAAGGAATCCATCCCCAAGCAAGAAGAACTTTCGATAGCTGAATCACCATCAATCCTACCCAAAGATTCCACTGTCGATCTTGAACCACAAGCACCACAAATATCGAAGGAGGAAGAAATCCATCCTCTAAATCACTCCTTCGATTTTGAGGCTAGACTCTTAGATGATCTTGCTAGTTTTGGGAATGCCCCTAATCATCCTATCCAAAAGAGACCTTCCAAGAGATCTCTTCAGAAACCTCCCAAAACAGCACCATTTTATGCCTCGGGTTCGCAAGTAGCACATCGGGAAAAATCTAGGATCTTGGATAAACCGCCGAAGGGAATGCCTACTGTGCCCATAGAAGGGGAACCGAAGTTCCTTAAAGTAAATTCTGTCTTCTCCTCTTCTATGCCCACAACTGGCATATCCTCTGAACCTATCTCTAAACCCATCCTTGATCCTGATACTCCCAATGATGCTCCTCCTCCTCCTAAGTCTTATGATGATCCAGTCATTGACTCGGGGATTCAACAAGACAACCAAGGCATGGAAGTCATGAGGGCCATAACTCTAACCAAGAAGAGGAACAACAATAGTTAGAAAACCCCTCCACTGTTGTAAGTCAAGAATGGTTAGATGAGGCCAATGATCCAAAGAAAGTCACTAAACTGCCCACTCATCTTGTCAAATCATGGGCATTTATAGTGAAACTTGCTATGATCCTAGCCGTGGGATAAACATCATTCCTCATTTCCATGTCCAAAGTTCATCAAAGAATCACCAACTCCAATCCAAAAGACGTCTTCGGCTCCCGAATGGTCAAATCCTTGATTGTTTAGGAGTCCTTCAAGGCGTACCTATGGTGATTGATGATCTAAAGACATTCCTAGATTTCCACAACTTTGACCTTCTTGGACTTTCCTTTCATCTCACTTTTATCGGAAGACCAATTGGGAAAATCTTGGAGAATGCTTTGGGAAATGAGAAGCTTGGTCAAAGAATAGGCAAAGAATATCTACCTATTTGGACCTCCCAATCTCTTAGCACAAAGGTAGAATCCAATCCTATTCTTGATCCAAGGGGTGAGCTTACGATGATTTCACAAACACCCATGACATATCCAAGTCTTGAGGAGGATTTGGAATGTCATGAAAAGGAAAATGCTCACCCACTCCTTGAGATGGAGAATTCTCTCAGTGAGCATGGAAGTTATCCTTTGATCCTCTCATCGAATGCTTACTCATTTGAGGAATCTTCCAACTCGACCTTTTTCTCTACCACTACCAAACAAGGGATCTACAACCCCTTCACTCTTCCTGTGTCCAAAATCTTCGCAGTAGAGGTTGTAGATGCTTTTGTTTATCATAAGTTTTCCAAATCTCATAGTGGTATGAGGTCTTGCACTTAGGTCCACAAAGGTTGGCATTAAATTAACATGATGCATCTTGTATACCTAACCTTTTGTGGATTAGTTGGACTTGTGGTTTTGCTGGTGTGTTGCCACCAGTAGAACCCCTACACTTGATGTCGTCTTAGTTTCCATGACTCAAGGTACACCTCACACCAAGTGTGGGGGGTCATTCGACCCCCTCGAACACATTTGGGCATTGAAGGACACCCCGAGCAAAAAGCATCAGTGTAGGAACACGTCATTAGAGGTAAAAATGCACAAGGAAAGAACCAAAGTAGCTAGAGCCCCTAAGGTGGGGTCGGCCGACCCCACCATGGGTCCCCACCACCGATCGGCCTCCACTAAGTTGAGCAATACTCCTTGACCGGTTTGACACGTTCCATTCCTCTTGCTTTGTGCATTTCTCTTACTTTTGCCTACCTCCCTTCAAAGTAAAAAATAATACTTCTTGTCCCTAATCGAATGAATCATGTTTATTCCATTATACTTCCTTTTCTATGCTAGCATGCTTTAGTTTGGGTGTACTGATTGATTGATCGATCATACCTCCATAGTCTTTTTAAATTAAGCGTGGTGCTTAGGTTAAATAGACTACCTTAATCAGGCAAGACAAGGTGTTAAGCGTGGTTATTGAATCAAAACATACTTGCATAGAACTTTGTTGCACTTTTGGACTAACCCCTGCAGCAAGAACATCGACATCTCCATGGGTAAGATCATTCACGGAGATAAATCAAGGTCCTCATGGTCAAAGGCCAAGCTGTTTGGCCAAGGAAAACTTCGATGCAACTAAGAAGGACCAATGCTATGACTCATCATCTTTAAGGTAAGTGGCCACCTTCTTAAAGTTCTCCATGATCATGAATCTTGAAAGAAGTCGACATGCTAGAATTCATCCCTGCTAATGATTCAACATGACTGAAATTTGCATGTCTTAACTTCCTTTCATTTCTGTATGGTTTGGGAATTATATTGAATTGAACACACCTATGCTAGTTGCAACAACCCGAAAATTTACAAACACCAAAAATCCCAACTACAAAATTTTTTTCTAAACGAACCCATGTTTATTGCGTGTCATGTAGAGAACCCTACCATGTTAACCCAATTAGTTGCATGGCATCATGTCTCATTATCATGTTATTTCAACACATAGCCTTTATTCAAGTTAATTACTTTGTAATTCACCTTGTGATTTGGAGTTATTCGGTTCTTTTGTATTGATTAATTAAATCAACCCTATATAATAAATATGACTACACCTATAATAAGTTATGGGGGTTATAAACCCTAAAGGCCTATGACCAACTCCCAATAAGACCACCCTAATCCTAAGTATGATTAACACACTTGACACTTACTTAAATGATGGAATAACAAAGAAACAAAATGGAAAAGACAAAGAAGTAGAAAGGAAAATGGAAAAGACCCAAAGAAGCCCAACCACCCGGCCTGTCCTGCTATTCCTACTCTCCCCTCTCTCTTTTTTTTTCTCCGCTTCTGGCCCACGACCAAACCAGCCCGGCCACCTCCCTTTACCATTTTCTCACCAAGCCGGCCTGCTTCTCCACGCCCGCACTGGGCCGGCCCACGACGCCGCGGCCCGAGCTGGACACATCACGTGCTCCTGTCTTCCACTCCCACGTACGATGACGACGGGGACCCACTTGTCTTAAGCCAACTGCCTCCCTTGCTTTTCCTCTTTCAAAGCCGACGCAGCACGGCCGCGGCAGGATGGAATCTTCCATCCTGGCCGTCCCCATGCGAACCGCCTCTGCGAGCCGCTCCGATGCGCGCCACGTACCCCTCCAGCCCCGACAGGGTCACGCGAACGGCGTGACCATCTCACGCGCTCGTGCGCTCTGCAATGGCAGAGACGTGATGCCGTTTGCCGCGCTCCCTGCCTGTCGACCAACAGGGACCAAAGTGCCCTTCTTCGCTGCTAGATGGGACCCACACTTGGCCGAAAGCGACCCTTGGAGCCCTCCCTGGCCGCCTGATCGCGCGATGCCCATCATCACCGTCCGCCGTGCTCCATGGTGAGCGGCGCCTATAAATGACCCGGCCCCCGAGCTCTAGGTTTTCCCTGTGCCCTCGCCGCCACCTGGTGGCACCACTACACTACACCAGCCACACCAGAGGAGGAAAAGAAAGGAGGAGGAAAGGGAGAGGAGGAAGCCGCCGCCGGGGTGGAGACGACCTCGCCGGAGTTGAAGGAGACGGCGTCGGTACCGCGAGCACCGCCAAGCCGTACCGCGAGCCGTACCACTGTTGACACTTCTAACACCACTCACGCTAAGTTGTCATCCCTAACATGGCGCCAGAAGTGTTGGTATAGAAACTGCTCCTCTAATCAAGAAAAATATGGGATCTGCAAGCGAACGAGATAATACACCATTGTAGCATTTTACCAGAAGTATTCCAGGTATCGTTATTTATATTTAGCTCAAAGGAAAGAACTACGGACTTAAACAATGAGATGAACTTGCTAAACACGACTACTTATGAGTGATTGATTGCACAGTCACATACTTTGCGAGGGGTAAACCATGATAAATAATAGAATATAAAGTAATAAGCTCGGGGTATAAATCACACGAGATTAGATATAGACTACTCACAAAGGTAGGTTGACATCTGATTAGTTCAAGAAATAGAAATCCTATGTAGGTTCTAATCTACTAAGTCATTCATCTACTCCAACTCTACACTATCATATATAGCACAAAAGACTCTTCATCTATGTATAAGGATCATTGCTATAACAAGCCAAGACATAGCAGGACTTACTATGCAACTTTGGTTCTGCTAGACCTACCAATGGGGGATGGAATACAGAGGACTCAACGGAACTGTCACTTCCGCGATCTACCACACGACCCGGCCAATAGGGTGCATTTGCAGGTAAACGGCATCTAAGCACCATGCTTACATGAAATCTACCACCTAACCCTCCCGCGAAGAGAGCTAAGCGCTTTGCAAACATATACATAAACTTATCACCAATCATAACCATATCAAATGTAGAACTAGAATAAACTAGGAACATAATAAAAGAAACATAATGATATTTAGAATAAAGTCATAAGGATAGATACAAGATAATACCAATTTCGATGATGAAGATCCGGAATTCCGAGCACAGCGCCCGATTCTTCCTCTATCTAGTCTAAACCTATGTAGAACTTGAAGATCTAGAGTAACTATTCTAACTCTCGGTGGAGATCTCTCTCTAAACCCCGGCTTTGCCGATGGCTACCTCTCGAATAATGAATTCTAGACTGAATTAGGGTTTCGGCCGAGGGGCCGGGGCTCGAATATATAGCCCCCTAGGATGCACCACGCCCATCGGATCAAACCGACCTAAACGGACGATAATTATTCATCCTCAAAGGCGGTGGAGGCGGGATCCACGAGCCTCCACCCGATTGGTGGAGGTGGGGAGTCGGCCGACCCAAGGAGGGAGTCGGCCGACCCACCACAATGCCGTGTGGGTCCCCGCCTGTGGTCTCGCCTTCGGAGTCTTCTAGAGTATACAATTTTACCCGTTCGGTCTTTCTCTCTATGTAATCATGACATGTGGGCCTCCTTGGATGTTTTCCCGATAATCCCCCGCAAAAACACATATTCACCAAAACTCGTGGAATCCGTCGCGGTTTAAACCCTAAGTCTATGGTGGTGAACAGATTATACCCCTCTTTCTCTCTCTCTCGGTTGACATATAAAATTGATCATTAACGACCGTCAACAAACTCCCCAAGCTTACCTTTGCTCGTCCCCGAGCAAATAGCTACGTAAGATGGATCGGGGAGTTGCCGCAATGCTTTCACGCTTTACAAACACACATGCTCTAAACAAGAATTTCTCCCGAGACTAGAGTGAACTATCATAACTCCCAAACTTACTCATGTTTCTTCAACCATGGGGCTTTTACCGCACTTGGGTCTTGAGTAGTTGAAAGACGTAACAATTAAGTCAAGCACCGTTGTCTCATGCTCGTTGTTTCACCTCGTGAGTTTTTATAAGATTTTTCAATAAAACTCGAGTTCCTTAATACAACCCTTTCAAGTCTCTCAATATGTGGTATTTTTGGATCCTCTCTAAGGCATTGAAAGGAGGTATGCCTTCTCTTTTACTCTCGAATATGTAGTATTTGTGGTTCAAGGCATTTATAGATGAGCCTTCACTCTCTCTCTCACCCTACTCTAATGAAAGCTTATATGGAGCTCATAGGTATGGAGAACTAATGCATTGGCATGACCGAACCATGGATCCGAAGGAACTCAACATACAACCAATCGGTGTGTGCATGTGTGGTTTTATATGTGGACGAAAAATAGAGAGAAATATTTGTGGGAGGAGAAGGGGTGCACAAAGGAATTATCAATGCCCCTTTATTTGGATGAAACTTGGAACTACTTCAACACTTGAATCTTCTTGGAACTTGAACTTGAAAACTTGACAATGACTGGGCTCATAAATTTTTCTTTCTTTTCTCTTTTTTTATCTTTTTTTTAATAAACAATTTTTGCAGCCCAAAAAGGAATGAAATACTTCTTGAATGGAACACTTCTCAATCTTGACAACTTCACATTGGGAACAAATGGAACACTTGGAGCATTGATTTTGGATAAGTGTCTAGCGAGAAATGAACAGGGGAATATTTTTGGGTGTTCACTCTCAGTGTAAGAGTAGAACAATCTCAATGGATATTAATAGGTTTTATGTGGTGCGTACTTCCAGGGTAGAAGTAGCGGGGGTGCATGTGAGTGTGAAACCAAGATTTAGCCGTATGATGAGTTCATAAGGATACAACACAAACGGACAAAGACGAGCCCTAAACAAATGAGGAGGCTTCCTATTCTAATGACCAAGTTTGGTGTGGTAGGAATTTTAACTCTCTGTCATATAAGGAACTCATCATGAAACATTTATAATTTTCACAAACAAATCTCCGAATTTAGTGGCACTTTGGAACACAATGAACAAAGCTCGACTATTATCATATCATGCCCGTCAACTACCTAGACTTAGTTTAAGCATATGCTCCCACAGATTTCAGGTGTAGAGTAAATCCAGTTGTCAAACAGTGTATCTAAATCTTGGGAGAAGTCAAATTTAAAGCTAGGTACTTGCAAAGAATTAGAGCAGAGCAACTATTCATCATTTCCATCATGCAATCCTCAAGTCTACACAATTTTATTTATAGCAAACTGATTTGAAAATAAACTTGCACACTCTTTTTATTTGGTTTTCATCTTTAAGGCAAACTTTGAAATGTAAACACTCTTAAAGAAAACAAACTTCTTTAAAACAAGCAAGCAAAATTTTTTATTGGGTTTTAGTTTTTCGATTTTTTTTTTCAATGCATAAAACAAACTAAAGAAAAATAAACAAACCGAAACAAAAGGAAAGAAATACTTATCTTGAAAATGGGGGTCCTCCCCAAGCTAGCCTTGCGGTGGTGGTGGTGGATAGTGGATGTGCAACAGTCCACCAGGCCATGCAACATGGAGGCGGCTTCTTCCCGGTTCTCTTGAATGGTGCCCAAGTGTCGGGTGGTGTTTCGGTTCCATTGAACTGGTCATTCCACCTCGATCATGGCGATTCGAGTGGCGGTGGTGTTGTCCGGAAGGCTACTTGTTCATCATAGTCTTCGCTTTGGGTGGAAATGAAACGGTGGCATCGGAGTGGCGACGTGGCTCGAGTCATGGTGGGGTTCTTCTTCTTCATCGGTGGTACCAAAGGGGTCATAAGAGTATCTTGGCGGTTGTGAGGGTCCTGGCTCTGATGTTCCTGGGGTGTTGTATGGTGGGTAGTAACCATAGAATGTTTGATGTGGTTGGCTTTGTGGTGGGTACACCCATGGGTTCGTGAGTGAGTGGTACCGAGGTACATTCCACTCATTGAAACCGGCATGTGCTTTGGTTCTTCTCGGGCGGTTTCGGCACCACGCCAAACCGGTTCACGATTTCCTGTCATCCTCTCCAAGCGAGCTCTTCGAGGTGCTCTCTCATTCACCGGTTTCGTCGCAACTCAATATGATAGTTTTGCACATGATACAAAGCCGGTTCGGGTTAGGTAACCGGATCGCAGCGTCACCATATTTTGCATAATAGACATCATTAACTTTCTTCGAAGTGACCTTGGCCAAAAGTATAGAGGTCATAAAATTCTCTATGATGTTTAATGTACTCAAAAGTAGCTCCCTCTAATAAATTCAAGCTTGTGGCAATGCGAGTGATAAGCGAGCGGATGGCCACACTTCCTACTTTGTAACCAGGGACACTCATCCAATGGTTCACTAGGAGATGGACAGAGACACTTTTACTGTTTCTTGACAGCCGCGCAAAGAATCAACCGCAAGTCGGCTACTCGATCTTGCTTTCATCAAATCGTGGGAAAAAGTGGCTCCTATCCAACGGTGCAAAAATCTAAGCGTAGGATGCTCTATGGCCGCGGTGCGTTGCGCTAAATGGTAAGGTACTCTAGAAATGCTTTGCTCCAAAACCTATGTGCATCAAAATCACCTAGTGCTGCATTTAAATCTATGAGGGCATCTTGAGGGAAACCTAGGAGGTCGCTAAGGTTTCTCCAAGAGACGAGAAAATTCCAGAGCAAACATTCTAAAATAAACTCCATTGTCCGTGTATCGAAGGGTGCTAAGGAATTCTATGGTCAAAAGCCAAATCCCCTTCTCGCAAGGTTTGCAAAGGAAGTCCAACCAACTAGTGGAAAAATTGTGTCGAATTCTTGAGCCATACCTCGCGCTAGCGAAGTGTCGGATCGATGCGGCGTGTGGATGAAACGCTTGTTCTTGAGCTTCTTGTATATCTCCTTCTCCTGGGCGGTTCTCAGGGCGAGGTGAGATGTTCTCATGAGGACTCTCTGAGATGCTGGTGGTGGTACAGGTGCTGCTGCAGGTGCTTCTGGGGCTTCTGGTGGTGGGTCGACACTCATGTCAGAACCAGCCACCGAGCTCTGGCGAGAGGCACTCCTTGTCCTGATGTTCCTGATGGTTCCCGAGATCCCCTTGAAGACGCTCTTCATCCTGCAAGTTGCTCAAACAAAAACACTAGTGGAGAGAAGGATTAGTACCAGGTTAGTGGCTAGCCGTCCAGAGTCAGCGGTCCGAGGTTAGTCGTTCTTCATGACAAAAAGTTCTAAATTTCAGGTCTTGATTTTGACAGAACCTCCCCTTGATTTTAGATTTTCTTTTTCCTATTTGGACAGCATCTTCACTAATTTTGTGATGATCTATTCAGCACTATCCCTTCCCTTCACTTGCTACTAAACTCTTGCTCACTCTCTCACTTCTTCTCTCTTCCTACTCTTCTCCTCTTCTCTCTATCTCTCTCCAGGAAACTTGAAGTCGAGAGCAGGTGGTTCAGCTAAAATTCTGGAGTGTGGGTGATGCATGGAAGCCATGGGAGGAGGCCTATTTATAGAGGAGGAAGGGGGGAGTCGGCCGACTCAATGGGTGGGTCGGCCGACCCACCAAGTTGGCCAATGTGGCTGCCACTTCACATGCTATTGCGTGATCTTTTGTCAATCCAGAAATTTTGGTCGGTTGAGTGGATTTGGCGGTGGAAAAGAGAGGATAGTGGAGGTGAGTGGAAGTGGATAAAATTATGTGATTTGATGTATGTGAGGTGTAGTCTATGACATGTGGGGCCCATGGTGAGGGACCCACCATGCACTAAATGCCATGATAAATATTATAAACAATGCAGAAATTTAAATGAAGGTAAACTAATTTAAATGCATGAAATGACAGATTTTTGTGCCACCACGATAAATAATTTTCGACGGGTTGTCACACACCGTAAAATTATTTATATGGGGCATAGAATTTTTATAATGTAATGCTAGAAATAAATATGCCTAAGAAAACTATACGAGATGCAATTTAAAATACGGATAAATACCGAGTTACCTTCCGACGAGGATTCGGATTTTTAAAGTCCTCCGGATTGGACCTTCTAAAATATTTATTCGATGATCCGCAGATGCATCCTCTCTGTCTTTGGTGGTTGTACTTGTCGATCTTCTTCTACCATCTTCGCGGATTTATTGAGCTCTTGTTTCGACTTGAATGCAAATTGCTCTTCTTGCCCATTTATAGTGAACTTGATTTCTCCTTTCCCGACATCAATGTGTGCATTGGCGGTGCTTAAGAAAGGTCTTCCAAGGATAAGTGACACCTTTGAGTCTGGATGCATATCCAGTACTACAAAGTCTACTGGCACAAAGAATTCTCTTATCTTGACTGGAATGTTTTCGGCAATGCCCAACGGATAACGGACCGATTGGTCGGCTAGTTGTAGACACATTGATGTTGGCTCAAGTGCAGTGTGGTTGAGCTTGTAGTAGACTGTTGCGGGCATCACATTGACACTTGCTCCAAGATCACAGAGCGCGTTATTGAAATGTTGATCTCCAATTGTGCAGTCAATAGTGGGACATCCTGGATCTTTCTTCTTTTCGGTAGTTGGTTAAGGATGGCCGCACTACATTCTTCGGTTAGCTTGATCACTTCATTGGATGGCAAAGTGGTCTCTTCTTGTTAAGAATATCTCTTATGTACTTGGCATAAGTAGGGACCGTATGGCATCCACAGAGGTATATTGACATATAACTTTTGAATTACCTCCACGAACTTACCAAACCGCTCATCTCGTCTCCGTTGTGGTCCCTCTTCCTCCTAGGGAATGGTAGATAGTTTGTATCTCGAAATTGTTGTCTTGCTTCCCGATCTTGTATCGGCTTCGTATCGATTCTTGTGGTAATACTTCTAGCTCGGGTTGGAAGTCTTCTTCTTCTCTTCGTTGGTGGTAGCACGGTTGGCCTTTTTGCTCCTTTTGGATAGGGAGGATCTCGGTAGAACTCCCTCTTCTTGTAGTAATAGATCTCACCGCTCGGGGTTAGTGGCAACAGCAAAGCAATGGCCAACTTTGCTATCTTTTCTTCTATCTTTTTATTGAACTCTAATTGGTCATTAATGGCGGAGGAGAAACTATCCATTTTAATACTTAAGTTTTCCAAGATTTTGTTATTAGCAGCAAGCCTATCCTCCATAGATGAGTTGATCTTGGATTGTTGTAGAACCAACTCTCTTAAAGTAGGTTGCTTTGCATAATTACCGACCGAGTACCTTGATTAATGGATGGTTGCACCCAATGTGGAACCTTCCTCACGATGGGACTTGAATTCTCGCTTATATGTTGCTTCAATTGCTCTTTGATCTTCCTTGTACTTGGCCCTCGGGTCAAGCCAATGGAGTAAGGTATCCATCTTGGTTGATAATGCATTCACTTCTTCTATTGCTTCTTCATTCTAATGGCAATCTTGAACATTGTCTTGGGACCAGCTTTGATTATCGCTATCTTCTCCATGAGTCTTTTAGCTCTCCCAAGAGTGAGTGATAAGAATGATCCTTGAAATAGTTGCATCTAGGTGCTCACGTGTCTTCGGAGTTAATCCGTGATAGAACCCTTGCATGAGTAACCATTCTTCCATTCCATGATGGGGACAATCTTGAATGTATCCCTGCAGACGCTCCCAAGCTTCTGACATGGTTTCCGTCTTCTGCTGTTGGAAGTTGGTAATCTTTCCTCTTAAGGCATTGGTTTTGCCTATTGGGAAGAATTTTGCTAGAAAGGCCTTGGAACACTTCGCCCATGTATTGATATCTTCTTTATTGGCATAGAACCACTGCTTCGCTCTTCCCACTAGTGAGAATGGAAAGAGACGAAGAAGTATGAGGTCTTCTTTAACTCCATCTATGGCGATGGTATTTCCAATCTCCATGAAGTCCCGTAGATGTGTACTTGCATCTTCATGTACCTTTCCACCGAATTGGATAGCTTGCACCATGTTGATGAGACTTGGCTTGAGCTCAAACCGCATATTATTGTGTATTCTTGGACCAGTGCGGATGTTCTCTATAGTTGGAGCGAGAGAACTCCAGTAGGGTCTTCTCACCATCTTGATTGGTGACGAGCTTCTTTCTTGATTGAACCGACTCGATGATCGAGAGTTTGAATGAATCGAGATTCAATCCCGCTAATACCCCGTATAAAATATAGACAAAGAAAAACAACGGGGTGAACCGCCAAAGTAGAGGTGATTAGTGACAATCACTCATTTTCTAAGTATCCGCTTAAGCAATTTTTCTCTAAAAGTTTATTCCGTTCCCCGGCAACGGCACCAAAAATGCTTGTTGACACTTCTAACACCACTCACGCTAAGTTGTCATCCCTAACATGGCGCCGAAGTGTTGGTATAGAAACTGCTCCTCTAATCAAGAAAAATATGGGATACGCAGCGAACGAGATAATACACCATTGTAGCATTTTACCGGGAAGTATTCCGGGTATCGTTATTTATATTTAGCTCAAAGGAAAGAACTACGGACTTAAACAATGAGATGAACTTGCTAAACACGACTACTTATGAGTGATTGATTGCACGGTCACATACTTTGGCGAGGGGTAAACCATGATAAATAATAGAATATAAAGTAATAAGCTCGGGGTATAAATCACACGAGAGATTAGATATAGACTACTCACAAAGGTAGGTTGACATCGATTAGTTCAAGAAATAGAAATCCTATGTAGGTTCTAATCTACTAAGTCATTCATCTACTCCAACTCTACACTATCATATATAGCACAAAAGACTCTTCATCTATGTATAAGGATCATTGCTATAACAAGCCAAGACATAGCAGGACTTACTATGCAACTTTGGTTCGCTAGACCTACCAACGGGGATGGAATACGAGGACTCAACGGAACTGTCACTTCCGCGATCTACCACACGACCCGGCCAATAGGGTGCATTTGCGGAGTAAACGGCATCTAAGCACCATGCTTACATGAAATCTACCACCTAACCCTCCCGCGAAGAGAGCTAAGCGCTTTGCAAACATATACATAAACTTATCACCAATCATAACCATATCAAATGTAGAACTAGAATAAACTAGGAACATAATAAACGAAACATAATGATATTTAGAATAAAGTCATAAGGATAGATACAAGATAATACCAATTCGATGATGAAGATCTGGAATTCCGAGCACAGCGCCCGATTCTTCCTCTATCTAGTCTAAACCTATGTAGAACTTGAAGATCTAGAGTAACTATTCTAACTCTCGGTGGAGATCTCTCTCTAAACCCCGGCTTTGCCGATGGCTACCTCTCGAATAATGAATTCTAGACTGAATTAGGGTTTCGGCCCGGGGCCGGGGGCTCGAATATATAGCCCCCTAGGATGCACCACGGCCATCGGATCAAATCGACCTAAACGGACGATAATTATTCATCCTCAAAGGCGGTGGAGGCGGGATCCACGAGCCTCCACCCGATTGGTGGAGGTGGGGAGTCGGCCGACCCAAGGAGGGAGTCGGCCGACCCACCACAATGCCGTGGGTCCCCGCTTCCGTGGTCTGCCTTTCCGGAGTCTTCTAGAGTATACAATTTTACCCGTTCGGTCTTTCTCTCTATGTAATCATGACATGTGGGCCTCCTTGGATGTTTTCCCGATAATCCCCGCAAAAACACATATTCACCAAAACTCGTGGAATCCGTCGGTTTAAACCCTAAGTCTATGGTGGTGAACAGATTATACCCCTCTTTCTCTCTCTGGTTGACATATAAAATTGATCATTAACGACCGTCAACAACCACTACGCACGCCACCTCGCTGACGCTCGTACCACACCGACCCGCCGCACTGCGCCACGCCTCGCTTCTTCGCCTACACGGGAGGGTGAGCGCCGCGGAACTTCTCTACCAAACCCCCCAACCTTGCTTCCCGGTCATGGTGCTCCACTGAGCACGAAGGCCCAGCCTTTGCCGGTCTTGGACACACGCACGCACGCGCACACGACCGGCCAAAGCCCCCACGGACCCCGGCATCAAGGATGCCGGAGAGGTTGCCCGCCATGCCACCGCCGTGGCCATGTCCTGCCGTGGCGAGCCTCCGTAATAGCCCCGTTGCTGGCCCTTGGACACCATTGATTACAGATTTGGACTCGCCGTGATACGGTGCACTCCGTGCGCGCGTTAGCCCGAGAAGAAAGCCGCCGTAAGTCCCTTTGCCTTGGACCACGCCGCCATGGACGATGCTCTGGAGCGCCGCCACGCCATAGCTCGTGAGCCGCCGCATCGACCTCTTCGTTGAGTCCTGGAAGCCATAGGCCCAAGAACTGGACCCGCCATGACCTGGCGCACGCCGTGCGCACCCTTGTTGGTGATGATAGCCCCGGAAGACCTTGGACATGGAACCATGCCACCATCGGAGCTCCGCCTTGCTCCGCCGTGCCGCAGCCATAGCGGCCGTCTCCGTCCACCTCTCTGCGTGATAGCACGCCTTTGAGCGCCGCCGTGTTCCACTGGAGTTGATGTGCAAGACGGAGGAGAGAACGGACCGCCGTAGCGCCCTATCGAGCCACCTCGCCGCCGGCAAGCAGCTCTGCTGCGCGCCGGGATGGAATTGGGAAGAAGGGACAGGGAAGGAGAAGATGGACACGGTGCACATGAGCCGAGACACTTAGCCCTGACCCCACCACTGCTAGTCCACCGTGCGCCGCCCACAAGAACCAAACGCCCTGCTAAAGCCTTGTTCGTGCACCCGACCACGTGAACCAAGAGACGGAGGGAGATAAATGAACATGGACTATCATGGACCACTACAATGGTCTATGGACCGCCGAGGCAAGTCCACCGTGAGCCAGCTGATGGACCCATCCCGTAGACCAGAGCCCGTTGGATACCCAGCTAACGACGTGGCGCATCCTCACGTTGGCACGTGGCGGGCCGAGCCCGGCCCAAGTCCAACCCATGCGGCCCTGACCCGGCCCTAGGCGGCCCATACCGAGCCCATATGAGTTGACCCAGTCAATGATGACGTCAGCATGACGTCATCCGGCCCCACCGCCACGTCATCAGTCATGTCGACATGGGTGCCACGTCAGCGTGACCCCACCGTACAAGTGGACCAGCAGTAGCTTGACACGTGTCGCTACCAGAATTAATGGCCCCTTTTCTTTTTCAGAATATGAATTAAACTTCGAAAAATCATAACTAATTCATACGAGCTCCAAAAATGATGATCTTTATATGTAAATTCATCTAAAATCGAGCTTTATCTCATGAGCCTATGTTTGAGTGCATTTGAATCTTTTTGATATTCATTTGGTTTCTTTGTGGATTCTATAGGAGTCGCTAACGCGACTATTACGTCTCATTTTCAGAATCGAATCGAGTTGGAACGATCTGAGGAAGAAGATACACTGAACAACTACGGAGGAGGACGTGTACCACTACTAGCGGATTTGTACCACTACTACCTCGACATCGCAGGTGTCATGGCAGCACCTTGTTTTAGAGAATCCTATTAGACATTGCATAATTAATAGAACTGCTAGCGCTTTACATTTATTCCTTTGCTAGTATATTGATGCATGCTATTGCTTGAGCCATTACCTCGATTGAAACCCTTCACCATGTTACCCTGCTTTTGCACTCGCACTTTATATTATTACCTCTCTGCTTGCTTGCACTTTATACCACCATACTTATTATTATAACTCCACTTCGCATTGTATCTGTGATGTGATGCGGGTGGTGAACCCCGGGAATGGTTTGGCTTGGGATGCTAGACTTGGGTGGACTTGGTGGTGAGGATCTGGAGGTATTGTGCGTGTACCTTGGGTGCGTGGAGGGTGAGGGTTGAGTCGACTGGACAGGATCTACGATGAGTCTTGAGGGCGAGCCCTAAGACGAGTCCTGCCGGGGGTGCATCCTAGGCATCCCGATGAGAGGTACCTATGGCGGGTACATGAGACTTGAGAAGACCCCGGTGTGGAGAGCCCTCGGGACGAAAGATATGTGACTTAAGGAGAATTTCCCGATGTGGGGAGCCCTCGGGAAGGAGGTGCTATGGTGGCACGGTAAACTCAAACCCTGTATGAAGATATCCTGTCTGGTCCTACCTAAGGCGATATATCGGGAGAACCGAAACCACGGACCTTTCGTACACACCACTCGCTCTTGCTTCCGCAAGAGACGGAAGTTCGACTAGGCGGACGATGCCATTGCCGCTTGGAGTTGAGGGGGAATGGTATGTGGTGAGCTCGTACCATTCTATTCAACAGTACCTTTGGAGGGGTAGCCGGTTCGTTGATCCCGGGCCCCTGGTGTGTTCGGTAAGCCGTTACTTTCTAGGGCTGGGTGGCAGAATGGTATTGTCCAGGTTAGAAGGTCGTCCGGAATCAGCCTAGGCGTGCGCACGTCTATGATGGCGATCTGGTGGGTACAGGTGTACATACTCTGCAGAGTTGATCGATCTATGCGCATACCGCGGCCTCGGTTATGGCCATTCTGTGACCTACGTTTCTGTCGACTAGTGAGAGGAGTGTTCTACCTTCCCCGAGCTTTCCGGCCGTGAGTCTGGGTTATGGACTGCGGGCCGCTGAGACAGACCGAGAGGGAGTTGGTCTGCCGACTTGAGTGAGTGTTGTGAGGTAAGGTGATGGAGATGTGGAGGTGGATTTGAGATGGATTTGAGATGGACTTGAGATGGATTTGAGATGGACTTGAGATGGATTTGAGATGGACTGGAGATGGATTTGGGATGGATGGGATGTGTGTGTGTGGGAATGGGAATGTGTTAAACATGACTAATATTATTATTATTACTATTACTACTTGTTGCTATTTTGCATGCGCTAGGATGCAAACCACAGCCAAACTATAGGATCGCCAGATCCCTTATTTTCTCCTTTCCACTAAAGCTCATTCGGTGCTGACCATGGCCTGCACACATCTAGCGGTGTGCAGATTTTCCGCTTCTCGAGGTGTCAAAAGGATTAGAAGGTCTCGTGCTCGCGCTCAAGTTGGAGTTTGGAGTTGCTTCCGCGTTACTTCCGCCTTCTCAAGCTGTTCGGATGTTAGAGATACTTTGTTTACGCCTTGTGGCGTTGTAAATATTATTGTAACCCCTCTATTTGTACTCTTTAGATTTATAGATCGATGTATGGAATTGATTATCGACTGATGTATATCATTCTGTGAGATTTCCCTTCGTGGAAAATTGAGGATGTTTCACTAGTCTCCATGACAAAACAGGGCCGAGGAGGCCTCCATATGGGGGTCGACCGACCCCTGTTGGTGGCTATCCATGCCCAAGTCTGTGCCAAACCATACCACGTCACCTAGGAAGCATAGAACCAGTACCCATTTACTCTGAACCTTCCAAGTAGGGGTCGGGCAACCCCAACTTGACACGATACAAAAGTCCCAAGACTGGTTCTATGACAAAGAGTTCAAGGAGAAGTTAGAGCACCTGGCTCTACCAAGTGGGTGTCGAGCGACCCCTAGTTGGAGGATATATGCCTGACTCGGTTGTCCTAGAGCACTATGCTAGCACTTAGAAGCCATCCCTAGTTGCAACTCTCATAGAACAAGAGTTGTAATCTTTGGCAATAGCTCTTCTTGACCTCTCCTCCTCGATTTCTTCATCCCACTTCTCCTTACCTTAAAATTCAACACTTTCTGGCCTCCCACACGTCGCCCAAGTTACCTAGAGTAACTTCACCATGGCTCCCACTAGCAGACTCGTTTGCCTAGAGGTTGCCATGGAGGCCATTGTGTTTGAGGTAAAGCCCTACTATGCCTTAGATGCCCACCTTTCACAAAGAATCACAAGGGTAGTTAGCGGTAGGCTGGGATAAAGGAAATTGTTCCCTTCTTCACCTCAAAGGAGAAGGAGTAGTTGCGGGAGTAGCTGAATTCCTCCACTACTCCCAAGGCTACAGAGTGAAGGGACTATCCTCCATGTTAAAGGATCCATCAATACTCTCTGAGGATGTCTGTTAGAGAGGAGGTTGGACACTTGATCCACCAAGTGGTGGGTCGGTCGACCCCTAGTTGGGAGGATCAGCCTGACCCTTTTGTCCTAGAGTGTTGAGCATACACTTAGAAGCTATCCCTAGTTGCAACTCTTGTGGAAACATAGGTTGTAACCTTTGATAATAGCTCTCTTGGACCTCTTCCCCTCTTTTCCTTCATCACATTTCTTGTGGCAGAACCGCCCAAAATAATACACTTTCGAAGTACTTGTCTCCCTTTAGACACAAAGTACCTCCAAAGCGGACTATTTCAAACGAATCTGTCGAGCACACCCGAAAGAGAACTCGAAACAATCCACAATTATACCCGGATCCAATAATGAATAAAAGCTTACAATACTTAGTCCATTTCATACAATACATAGAGTCTCGTAAATTATTTATTACAATACCAAAGTTCAGCTTTGCGATAAATAAACAAGCGGAAATAAATAAACATCTAGCGAAGACGATACAAGGATTCCGTCCGTGCCCACCGAAGAATCCTCCACACAAGAGATACTCCTTAAGCTGCACCTACAACCAGGGTAAAATAAACCCTAAGTACACAATGTACTTGCAAGACTTACCCGACTGGAAATATATATTTTCCCGACTCTCAAGGATATGATAGGCTATATGGCTTGCTGGTTGATTATTTGCATAAAAGCATTACTAAAATATATATCCTGATAATTATGATATTAGCCAAATTTTAAGTTGATTATCCAACCATTCTATGTAAGCACTTGTTCTACTTTCAGGCAAGAGATGAGCAATCAGAACCACCTTAATTCCATCTTCCATATTCCACTTCTTACTACGGTGCTAGACCATAGCCAAGTCGTTACCGAAAGAATCGGCGATTCGTGAATCAATGTAGCCCAGCTGGGTACCCTAAATCAAACGCCTCGCTCGTACCCTCGGCACAAGCAAGACTAACCTCCCGCTTTCCTGTCAAGGGTTCCAATTCCCCACCCCAAACTTGGACTCCAAGCCCCCATACTTGAGGCCCGGCCTCAATATGGTGCAAGGACCTCCAACCTATCCCCGCCTCCATTCAGTCGAGGTGGAAAGAGAGGGAAACCAAGACACGAAAGAGACAGGTCTTCCCGCTCCCATGCGCAAGTATGTGATCAGGATAATAAGTCTGTGACCTGACTACCATCCACAGCAACGGACGGTCCTTAATCGACACGGACAGGGAAAACAATGTAACCAAGCTAAGCCCCGTGGCCGCGAGACTCAACTTGTTACACCCACCAGAACCCAACCATATCCCTGTCCGGTCACCAGTTATCTTTCCATCATTTTATCATGAGGGTGAATGTATCTTCACCTACTTTGTGAGTAACGGCAGGTTACCCACGCTACCGATAAACCTAAGCATAGCAGCTATCGAACCTGCACTAGTAGGACTCATAGGATAGATATATATGCAAGTGGTTTCCATAAAATTCCTGCAACGTAAATGCACAACATATATATTGATTATAAAAATAAGGGTTATGCACCGGGGCTTGCCTTGGGCAAAGCGGGGTGTCGGCAAGGTCGCTTGTTGGCCCCCGGTTCTCCGTCGGCACGAGGATCTCCTCCTCGTACACCTCTATCACCTCCTCGTAGTCCTGCTCGCCGACGGTGACGATCTCCTCCCACTCGTTCTCTATATGTATGCAATGATGATGATGCAACAATTTAGTATCTAAGCAACAACAACTCTTAAAATAAGAACACACATGTTACTCTACTAACCTAGCTCTAATGACTAAGACAATACATTACTTTTAATCTTCATCAAGCAAGATATCAAGCTCACGTATAAGTGCTTCATTTAATAAATCAATATTATAACTCTATTCTTACTAGTCTTAGTGGATATTTAGTTATCGTAGCAAACAGGCTTATTTAGAGCTACAAAAATTACAGCAAGTGCATAACATCATAATGAAGCTACTATCAAAGTTTCATGAATTTAGGACTTTACTTCAAATTTATACAAATTTACAAACTAAGATAGATTTGATGACTTTTAGAAGCAAAAGGAAGCTAACCAGCCCATTCACGTCGCAACCCAGAACTCTTCCTAAAACTTACACACGATCACAGGAACAGCTTGCGAACGCGACGTTCCGCGAACTGAGATAGCTACAGCTTAACTAGCCAGCGCATGAGCTTCAGAACCTTACCACAGCCTAGCCGAAGTGACGGTTGATGGATAGGATGGCGGAGCAAAACTGGCCACGTGCAACCGGGAGGGTGTGGCTACGTTCCGCGGTGGCGCGGACTGGCGGCCGTGAAGTCCAAACTTGGCCGGTGAGATGGTGCACGACCGTGGCTACAGGTGGGTTGTGCTTCTAGCTAGCTTGCAATACTAAGCACTGGCTCAAGCACTTAAACTGAGAGGCTCGGCGTTGCGTGAACTTTAAAGGAGAAGGAAGCTCTAGTTTTCTACGTGAAGATGTGTACGCGGCTGCGGCGGTGGCTTTGTCAAGGATGGCAGAGAGTTGCAGGCAGTTCAAGGACGTGCCCAAGCGAGGGAGCAACTGCAGTCTCTGGCCTCTAGCGTTTGGTCAGGGCACCATAACTACGGCCGACGAAACCGTGCTGGACGCTCCGCCCGGTCAAGTCGAGCCGGAGGCCCGCAGCGACTTAGAGTCTGGAGGCAGAGATAAATGCAAAGCTTACGGCGAGGTATATATGATTGAAGAGGAAAATGACGGTGAAACTATACCAGTCAAGTCCATATGCCTGATCGGCTGCTAGCAGGCCGGCGTTCGTTGCTCCACATTCTAGAAAGACCTTGACTTAGGAGACACAAGCCATGACGAGCGTAGTCAACACGAGAGAAAGACAGTGGTGCAATTAAGCAGACATGTGTGCGTAGCAGCAGCTTAGCTAACAGACGTGTTGCAAGGGCTCAATAGTTGCCGCCATTTTCCAAAGGCAGAAGAGAGCTAAGCAACCATGGGACATGCAAGCAGGGAGCACGGGTATGCAGGTCCAGCCGTGTAGCAAATGCCCAAACGTAGTTGACGGGCACCTACCCGTGCCTTGCAAATGGTGTGTGTGAACGTGAGTGATGTGTGTTTATTATCATTTTCTTTTACCAAGGTGTGTATATATATACTTACGTAATTTTGTTAGGAGCAATAACATGACACAAAGCTTATCTACCTCTTCCAAATTAATTCACAAACTTTAGTATTTATTTAACAATTTACTAAACATTTTAGCTACAAGAAACTCACATACACAGTTCATCATATGCATTACACATAAACATGATGCTCATGACATGTTTTAGTGAATTGATTTAGCATGTAACACTGAGGGTGTTACAGCTCTACCCCCCTTAAACAAAATCTCGTCCCGAGATTTCATGTGCCTAGTGTGGGAAAAGGATGAGATATAAATTTTAATCGGATAATTACCTTGAAGAATTAGGAAGAAGATGAGGATAATGCTTTAAGATATAACTCTCTTGTTCCCAAGTCGCTTCATCTTTCGAGTGATTTTGCCATTGAACTTTATAAAATTTCACCACACTGTCCCTAGTCACTCTTTCTTTTTCATCCAAGATTTTGATAGGATGCTCAATATAAGAGAGATCAGGTTGGAGAGGAAGTCCTTCAATTTCCACCGCTTCTTCGGGCACTCGCAGACACTTTTTCAACTGAGAAACATGAAAGACATTATGGACTGCTGACAAGATATTTGGAAGCTGGAGACGATAGGCAACTAGACCACACCGCTCCAAAATTTGGTAGGGTCCATGTGGAGGTATAGACTCCATATACCCTCACGGCCTAGTTTGGGCCGACACACTATCACCAGGCCGGCCCATCAAGCTCCAAGATCGATCGGCTCAGGCTGGTCGGACAGCCTAAAACGGGCAAGAATATCCAAGACCGACAAGGAGAACAAGACCTAGCTGAGATAGGAAAGTTTAGACTTGTAAAGTATGTAAACTTAGTACCAGATAGGCTAGTTCCGACTTGTAACCTTGCTCCCCGTGATATATAAGGAGAGTAAGGACCCCCCAGGCCAGAGGACGGAATCTGGCATAACGCACAGACTCACACATCCACATCATAATTGAAACAGAGAGCAGGACGTAGGGTATTACGCTTTATAGCGGCCCGAACCTGGGTAAACCTTGTGTGATTGCTCCCTGTTTACGTCTTGCTCGCAATCTCGGTGCGCCTTCCGCCAATCCATTACCGGTCAGGGCATACCCCTGGTCGGACTATCGCCGATATTTCGTCGACAGTGGCGCGCCAAGTAGGGGGTGCGCACCTGGATTTCACGTCGATCAAGATGGTTTCCTTCCCGGCTTCCATGACCTTCGAAGCTGGCCTCACCTTCAACTTTGGAACGTTCACCTGGACTTCCAACCCAGCAACTGCAACCCTCACGCCTCCGGCTATCACGCCGACAATGGCATCAACAATGGTGGCTACGCCAAACCGGATCCAACTCATCCCGGTGACCACCATTGCAGTCCCGACCAATCCACCACTGATAGTTGACGGCACGGCGTCGACACCTCCGACCGGTCCTAACCAAAGGAGGCATGTTAGCAACACGGATCTACTCCGTTTGATCCATCAACAAAACATGAGGTTGATCGAAACCCATGCCAACTTCGAGTCGCTCCGACGACGCGTCAGGCGCGATCTGCAACTCGCGCGACAACAACGAGTTCCTAATCCATCGACACGAAGGCAGAACAACCATCGTAGAGTCACTTTTGGGCGCTCCGATCAACCGCGTTTGCAGCTGGTGAATCTACAACGGCGCGTTCCAGCAAATCTTCGTGGCAGCCATACACGGCCACATGGCGGCAGAAACTCACAGCAGCTCCGACCACAACCGATCATCGTACGCGGTGGTCGGAGAGGCCAGCCAAGCAACATACGGCAAAGAATCTTGGCCGATATCAGAGATCTGAGAGAGAGGACTTCACAACAAGCTTCACGGATCAACAGCAGTCCAGCTCAGACAACACAAACTACCCGACATGGTGCACCTAGTCGGAGCTACGCGTCAACAGCACAGCGCAGGAACGCACACCGCAACGAACGGCGGAGATGCCAGCGGGAAATCCGACGAACTGGTCGGAACCCACCAACTGCACCTACTGCGGCAACGCAACAAGAACGATTCCCACAAAACAACACATCCAACGCCCGGTTGTTCGCAGAACGCACCGAGCTAGCTGCAACCCTTCGTCGAGATGAACAACGTAGGGAAAGACGACGGCAAGAGATATTGACTGCCATGGCGACATCTAGTGCAACGGAGCAAAGAGCAGAACGGCCACGAGCACGTTCAAATCAATCCCCTTCAATGACAATGGCGTCTGCACATAGGGCAAGGGCACTTGCCGACCGACACCGAGACGTAGAAAGAAAACAAAGGGAAGAGCACCAGAAACACATGGCAGCAATCAGAAAGGGTAAGAACCCATTAAGGGAAGATACAAGGGACTCGCCTGACATTGACGAGCCTCATGGTTGCACCCAGCAGTCCACACAAACGACCACTGTATACAAACGTGCTCAGAGTCCTCCTCCCGGCCGGACGGTTCCGTCTGTCCAAACAAACCACAATGGTTTTATCACTCCTTTCTTGGACAATTTGCAAACCAGAGAACCAAACTGGAGGCTCCCCAGTCCAACTCCTCCTGAGGATAGGATACCGCCGCATACCGAGCACATATTCCCTAATCCAATAAACCCAGCCAATCTTCGGCGCATCAGAACAGTTCGATCACCAGGGCGCAAAACATCAGAAGGCATGTTTATCAACGACGAGTGGTACGAAGTAGTTCAAGAAGTAAGCCAGTTTGAGAAAAACTCAAGCTCCTTAGATTCCTTTACAGATGTGCCTTTTCCAAAAAAGGACAATCTCAATGCCACTCGGAACGGATTAAGTATATCCGACCACGCCCGACGCCGAGACGATCAAGTTTTGGATGATGATCACCTGCTGTTCTGTACTGAAGAAGACCCAGTCATGGTCCACGACTTGGAGAAAGGCGAAGCAGAGCCGGAAAATTAAAACAATCGGCACAAGTTTTCCTTTTTTTTAGGCAATTTCCCTTTTCAAAAGTTTAAGTTAGCGTCAGTCGTACACATCGTTGTAAGTCATTCTAAATGACAAAAGCAATCTAATGTGTACTATTTTATAATGAGAAATCAAGTTCTCCGTGTCAAGCACTTGAGCACATGAATTTTTCTTGTCATTCAAAGAAAAATCATCGTTCGATCCGACGCGTTACGACATTCTCTAAATAAAGGATTACAAATCCTAAAATAAGATCCTACGGCATGAACATGACAAAGTCATAAAACAGGTCAAAATAAACGAGATAAATAAAAGGAATCTCGAAGGATTCCGGCATTTAACACATCTCAAAAGATCCACTTCTTTCATTAAAAATATAAACAAAATTTACAAACGGGGACCGATTGCATCTAAAGCAATCTAGTCATCCCCGAATGCCTTGCCGACCACCGGGTCGACAGAGTCGCGGCGACGACGGCCTCCGCCGCCCCGGTGAACTCGACGGCGCCGCCTCCATGGCGTCATGCGCCACCACCGACTGCTCCATGCCACGAACGTCCACGCCCGAGATGGCGTCGACGGTGGCATAGGCGGCGGAGGCACCATGGCGAACGCCATGAACCGCCACCGCGGCCACTTGGCCGGGATCGCCGCCGGCCAGCGCGATGACATCGCCGCCTTGGGCGTTCACCGCGTCCGCCGCCGCATGAGCGGCCTCCGCAGCCGCTCCAGCTGCTCCGTCGGCCCGTAAAAACAGAGCAGAAAATTAAAAAACGCCAATTCAAGAACAATTCAGGGCGTATGAACGATGTAGGAAACGAAACTTACCGCCGACTCTGATGTCGGCAGCCTCGCGCTACCGAAGCAGCGTGTCCACCTGGACCTTGCGCGCCAGCCTCTCGTCCGCCGCCTCATTGACGGCGGCGTTGGCCTCGGCGTCGAAGTCGGCGGCCCGCTGCTTCTCCGCCTCTAGCTCCTCCTGTTCGGAGGAGAGTGCGTTCAGAAACAGGTCGGCGTTCGCCTCCGCCTGCCCCAGTTGCTTGGTGGCCTCTGAGTAGAGGTCCCTGACGCGCTCCAGCTCCGCCCGACAGCGGTCGAGCATGGACGCCTTGAGGAGTTCATCGAGGCGCGCTTTCGCCGAACGCGGCGTGGAGACACCGGCCGCCGCCGCCACGCCCGCGTCGCCGCCGCCACGACGGGAGCCACGCTCCGCCGCAGCAACAATGGCCCCGGCCTCCACGACCGGAGCCACCTGCTCGGGGGCCACAGCCCCCGGTGCCGTCCGCCGCTCCTCCGCCGTCCTCCTCGCTGCCTCGGCGGCGCCCGCGGTGGAGGTGCCCGCAGCACCTCCAATGGTCAGGAGGGTGTACCTACATTGCATCCAAAAGAACGACGGTTATACCAGAAGAAGCAAACCCCAAGATCAAAGGAAAAATCCCCTTTCAAAACGCACCTCCTCCGCGGCCTCACCTCCCGAGGGGAGTTCACCGACTCCTCCTCACCCACCGGGCGCTTACCATGACGGCGATCCATCGCGGGTGGTGGCGGCGAGCAAGTAGAGATCTAAAACCCTAGATTTTAAGAGCAGGAGGAGAGGAGCAAGAACAGAGAATGCGCCGATTTATAGAAGGGCTCGGAGGAATCGAGAAGGCAACCGATGAGATCGTGGCTAATCAAACCGCCGCGGCCCTCTCGTTCCCCGAGACCACGAAGCGACGAAAACCGCTCCACTCAAGCGACGTGCATTTATACGTTCCCCTCGCATCAGGAACCCCCCGTGCGCTCGCTGACGCACGACGTCAGGAAGGTGGAGCGATTGAGACACCGACGCACTGGACCCACCACTTCAGTGAAGAATTGACTTGACCAAAGACGAAAAATCGTACGCCGGTTTGACGTGACAACCCGGTCGCTGATGTACGGTTGCATCAGCAACTGAATATTTTCGTCCCGCACGCGATCATGACGCGACACGACGGTTGAAAGATAAGTGTCCCACGTCCTTAATAAATTCTTTATTTGTTTAAGCCTCCATTTCAAAAGATCACACTTTAGAAAAACCAGTTTTCACAAATTTCTTTCCTCAAACACGAAGCCTACCAGGAATGCACTGTTTCTGGCCTCACTCGCTACGTGTTCACAGCTACAACGCTATACAACACAGAGTGCGCCAGCGGTCGCTCCAGAAGGAAACGGGCTCCAAACATTCCGGCAACGCGCTGTTTGTTTAGGATCATCTAATCCCTAAGGCCTGGTCGGCTTTGAATGAGAAAGAGACTAGTGTCGCTGGCAATTTTTTCTTCCAAACTTATAATAAGCATGACCTACCCTTCTGCATAACAAAATCTTACATACCATATGATCATTATTCCAGGAACAAAGGTATTGTCAAAGCTCATCACGGCAAGAGGGTGGTTCACAGCAAAATACAGATAAGTGCTCTTTCAACCTAACATACTTGCCTTATTCAATCTTTTTTCACAAAAGATTTCTTTAAATGAACTACTTCAAAGTACGTTCAAAACAATCTTTACAAAGATAAAAACATTTTTGTACAAAATGGCTAAGTACGTCACCCCTCCAACAGAAAACAATCAGCATGCACTGTCTCTGAACAATCCCGCTACGTGTTCACAGCTCCAACGCTATACAACACAGGGATGACAGCGGTCGCTTCCAACGAAAATAGGGCCCTAAGTGATTCGGCAACGCGCTATTCACTGTAGGTCACCTACACACCTGAGGACTGATTAACTCCAAGGAGAGGCGATTACCAAAACCATTATCAAACAAAAACATCCTGATACAACTTCGTGTCATAGATTATGTCAAATCAATGCGATTCAGCATACCTCGTCAAAACACTTACTCATACCAAATTTTCTCTTTGCAGCAACAACTCGAAGAAACGTTCCAACCCGCTGTAACGAAGTTACAAGTATAGCATCAACAATTCAACCCACACAATCCGTCGAGCTGGGATTTTTCGCCAATGATACCGGTTATTTCGGCACACAAATAGCAAAGCTATTTATTGGGTTTAGATTCAAAACCATGGTCTCTCGGCCACACTGGGGACTGAGTTAAGTAGCAAAGCTATCTTAACTTAATCATGACAAAGTCATGGCATGGTTCAAACCGACCAGCCCAAATAAAATTTGGCCTGCTCGGTCTCACTCAAAAAGTGGTCGGATACACATAAAGCACGATATAATGATCAATTGTCTTCATTTTTAGACCCTGACATAACGTGTTCCACCTCATCTCAGGCTCGGGGACTACGTGGGCCCACGTCACCTGAGAGGTGACATGGGCTAGATCCTTCTTTTAGAGCTTGCTGCAACATATACTATCTTACAGCAACCTCGGGGACTACATGGGCCCACGTCATTTGCATGACTCGGCCTGATCCTTTCTCTTTACAAAGAGTTTAGTTTCAAAACTAAGCTAAGACAATGAATAATCACGAACAGATACCATGTGATGGCAGGCATCACATACTAACGAGGGCCCACGTCTCTAGATTTGGGACCCTTTCAAAATTCTTTTTTCTTTTTCAGGAGCATCATAAATCTTTCGGTCAAAACCAAAAACGTCAACCAAGTGCAAGCAAAGTGTGGTCAGAACCACTTGACGGTCCTCAAGCCCTGCTCGGACCATAGGTCGAACGTGTGTCTGACCACCCTTTTTCACTCAAGCAAGCAAAGACGGTGTTTTTTTCCCTCAAGATCCATGATGCTCGGCGACTAGCTGTGGAGGTATAGACTCCATATACCCTCACGGCCTAGTTTGGGCCGACACGCTATCACCGGCCGGCCCATCAAGCTCCAAGATCGATCGGCTCAGCCGGGGTCTGGATGCCCTAAAACGGGCAAGAATATCCAAGACCGACAAGGAGAACAAGACCTAGCTGAGATAGGAAAGTTTAGACTTGTAAAGTATGTAAACTTAGTACCGATAGGCTAGTTCCGACTTGTAACCTTGCTCCCGTGATATATAAGGAGAGCAAGGACCCCCGTGCCGAAGGACGGAATCTCGGCATAACGCACGAGACTCACACATCCACATCATAATTGAAACAGAGAGCGGGACGTAGGGTATTACGCTTTATAGCGGCCCGAACCTGGGTAAACCTTGTGTGATTGCTCCCTGTTTACGTCTTGCTCACAATCTCGGTGCGCCTTCCGCCAATCCATTACCGGTCAGGGCATACCCCTGGTCGGACTATCGTCGATATTTCGTCGACAGTCCAACATAGCGAGGAGCTAATTTCCCATGAACTCCAAAACGGTGAACACCTCTCATCGGAGATACCTTGAGATACACATGATCATCAACTTCAAAGTGTAAGGGCCTTCTTCTTTTGTCTGCATACATTTTCTGATGATTTTGGGTGGCTTTCATGTGAGCTCGGATAACGCTAACTTGATCTCTAGCATCCTTGATAAAATCAGGGCCAAAACATCCACGGTCTCCTACTTCAACCCGGTTAAGTGGTGTTCTACATTTCTTGCCATACAAAGCTTCAAAGGGTGCCATGCGAATGCTTTCTTGATAGCTGTTGTTGTATGAAAACTCTGCTAATTTTAAGCAATCATCCCTTTTTCCAGAAAAGAAATAGCACAAGCTCTCAACATGTCCTCAAGTACTTGGTTGACCCTTTCTGTTTGACCATCGGATTGCGGGTGATAAGTGAACTTCTAAGAAGGGTAGTACCAAGACTCTCTTGTAACTGATCCCAGAAGCGAGACATGAAAACTGACCCTCTATCAGAAACAATGGTAAGGGGTACTCCATGCAAGGTCACGATTTGATCAAAATATAACTTGCCATATTGCGCTGCTGAATAATTTGTATGTACTGGAAGAAAATGAGCGGACTTGGTGAGGCGATCCACAATAACCCAAATAGAATCATGCCCTTTCTTTGTGCGAGGTAAACCCACAATAAAATCCATGGAAATATCCTCCCATTTCCAAACAGGGATAGGCAAGGGCTGCAAATAACCAGGTGGACGCAAATGGTCTGCCTTGACCCTTCCACAAGTGTCACGCTCAGCGACAAACTTAGTGATGTCCTGCTTCATTTTAGACCACCAATATAAGTGACGCAAATCATGATACATCTTGTTGCTTCCAGGGTGGATGGATAGCTTAGAGTTGTGAGCTTCATCCAATATTTTTCTTCTAAGCTCAATATTGGCGGGAACAACCAACCGATTCTTATACTTCAAAGCACACCTTGCTCATCAATACTGAAATGAGTTCCACGTCCTTCAGCCATTAACTTCTTGATATGGGGAATTTCTATGGTATCTTGCCTTTGCTCCAAAATAATTTGCTCCAATAAATCTGAGGTTAGAGCAATATGTGCTAAAACTTCAGAATGTGAAAAAGGCAAAGACACTTCATCCTCCTGATGCGACTTCCGACTCAAAGCATCGGCTACCACATTAGCTTTTCCAGGATGATAATGAACTTCCAAATTGTAATCCTTGATCAACTCAAGCCACCTTCTTTGCCTCAAATTCAGATCGGGTTGAGTAAAAATATATTTGAGGCTCTTGTGGTCCGTATAAATATGCACTTTAGTTCCCAACAAATAATGCCTTCAAATTTTTAGAGCGTGCACAAGCGCAGCTAGCTCTAAATCATGAGTGGGATAATTATGCTCGTGCTTTTCAGCCGGCGTGAAGCATAAGCTATCACACGTCCCTCTTGCATAAGCACGCATCCCAGCTCTATCCTAGAGGCATCACAATACACATCAAATGGCTTTTCAATATCAGGCTGAGCAAGAACAGGAGCAGTAGTGAGATAATTCTTTAGAGCTTGAAAAGCCTTTTCACATGCCGGGCTCCATACAAACTTGACATCCTTCTGAAGCAACTTGGTCATGGGCTGAGCGACCTTGGAGAAATCTAGGATGAAACGCCGATAATAACCAGCAAGACCAAGGAACTAACGGATCTGATGCATAGACTTGGGTGACTTCCAATTTAAAACTTCCTGAACCTTGCTAGGATCCACCAAAATGCCTTCAGGAGTTAGAACATGCCCCAAAAATTGCACTCGGTCTAACCAAAACTCACACTTGCTGAACTTGGCGTACAACTGATGTTCGCGTAGTCGAGTCAAGAGTATGCGAAGATGTTGTGCATGCTCTTCCTTGTTCTTGGAATAGATCAAAATGTCATCAATGAACACCACCACAAACTTGTCCAACTCCGGCATGAAGACCGAGTTCATGAGGTACATGAAGAATCTTTGGAGCATTGGTAAGACCAAAAGACATGACTAGGTACTCATACAATCCATATCTAGTTGAGAAAGCTGTCTTTGGTATATCTTGTGGCCGAATTCTTATTTGGTGGTACCCCGAACGAAGATCAATTTTTGAGAACACCTTTGCACCAGCCAACTGATCAAACAGAGTATCAATGCGAGGCAAAGGATACTTGTTCTTAATGGTTACCGCATTGAGGGGGCGATAATCCACACACATCCGAAGAGTACCATCTTTCTTCTTCACAAAAATTGCTGGACAACCCCACTCTGAAGAACTATTACGGATAAACCCTTTCTCCAACAATTCTCCCAATTGTTTCTTCATTTCAGCCAGTTCTTTTGGAGCCATGCGGTAAGGACGCCGTGAAATTGGAGCAGTTCCCGGCTCTAACTCAATGGTAAACTCAACCACTCTATTTGGTGGCAACCCAGGTAAATCCTCAGGAAAGACATCAGGAAACTCACAGACCACGGGAATAGAGGCGAGATCAGGAAGAGCTTCAGCATGAGCAACAAGAGGTAAGGTAGGAACTGAAGTCATAAGGAGAGACATCCTATCTTCAGAAAGAGGAAGCCTTAACTCAACAACCCTCTGCTTGAGGTTCAAAACTACCCCATATGTTCTTAACCAGTTCATTCCAAGAATTGCATCTATGCCTTGCCCAGGCAACAAGATGAACTGGAGATAATATGAGTGCGAAGCTAGCACTAAATTAACGTGTCCGTCCGAGTCTTAATACACAACCGTGCACCCGGGGACTTGATTCTATAGGCAATAGGAATAGCCATAATAGATATATTATGCCTTTGTGCAAATCCCATGCTCATAAATGAATGTGATGCACCAGAATCAAACAACACATAAGCTGGGTGGGAGTTGATGGTGAACATACCGGCCATCACAGGCTCTCCCTGGGGAATCTCCACAGCATCCGTGTAGTTCACCTGTCCCGAACGGCTGACTGGCACCGTCTTCTTGATAGTAGTCGCCTTGATCAGACGGGAATTAGCTGACTGCTTGTAGGCTGAGCAAACTGATTCTGAGGACACTCTCGAGCAAAGTGGCCTTCCTTGCCACACTTGAAGCATCCACCAGTCCTGATGCCTGGCACTTGACGAGGTGGAAACTGCTGTCCCTGTTGCTGCTGCACCTGCTGAGTAGGTGCACCATACTGAGTGGGTGGTGCCTGGTGAGTCTGCTGATACTGGCGAGACGGCTGCCCGCCTGGAGAGTGATAGGGCATCCGCCTCACCACCTGTACCTTCTGAGCATGAGGATGATTAGAAGGGCCAGTAATCACCCTCTTGCGCTTCCACTCGGCCTGAGCATCACGCCCAAGCCCTTCTATAGCAATTGCAGCATTCATCATTTCTGCAAAAGTCTGATAACCCCTAGTAAATAATTCCTTCTGCAGAATGAAAGAGAGACCACGGTAGATTCTGTCCCTCTTCTTTTCATCAGTATCCACATGTGTGCCACCATACTGTGCAAGATGGTTGAATCTGTTCACATACTCCATCACGAGACATGTTTCCCATCTTCGAGATCCGTAAACTCGAGACAGCTTCCGATTCGCGGACCGGCGGGAATATAGTGCCGACGGAAAGCCGTGGTGAACTCTGCCAAGTGACATGGTGGTCCACATGCGCATAGCATTGAAAGTGTCCCACCAAGCACTAGCAGCCTTAAGTTTGTTGTGCGGCAAAGCGCACCTTCGCTCATCATCACATTGAGCAGCTGAAACTTCTGCTCCATGATACGAAGCCAATGCTCCGCGTCCAAATTCTCAGCAGTCGGCGTGAACGTGGGCGAGTGTGTTCCCAAGAAGTCCTGGTAGGAACAGGGCCTCTCAAGATAATGAGCACCCCCCCCAATTCCCACCATGGCCACCATGGCCGCCTCGAGCGAGGCCGCCAACAACCCGTGCCAAAGATCTCCATGGCACGGGCGACTCGCGACGAGCAGCTAGCAACTCAGCCATCATCTCAGCATGAGTCATCGGAGGTGGTGGCGGAAGAGGAGCATCAAGTAGTGGGGCTCCGTGGCTACCTCCATTGACATTGTTACCACCGTTGCCATGCTCATTCTCGCCATGACCTTCCTCATCACGGGCTGCCCCAAAGACTAATGCTCCCATGTTCGGACCTCCGGCTCATCCGAAAACGAGATAAGAGCCAACCATTAGGGAGCCCTCGGATTAGGAACAAGAGGCGAGAGATAAGATAAAGCTCGATAGATCAAGATTGTTCATTAAGAGTGAAACATTTCTTTTTATTTATTATTTTATTAGATACCAACTACAATTATACATGAAGGGGGATTTAGCTTAGATAAGATTCTCTTTTCATGATGCATGTATCGACTTATTCGTTCACTCAAGCCAGAATATAGCGGCATTCGTAGAAAATTTGGCACATCGTACACTCACTTCCCGTATGCTATACGATTTCTTACGCAACGTAAGTTAGTGTACCTGCAGAAAATTGGTTAGATAAAACTAGTGCCACTATCCTAGATAAACCTTATTATTAGGGCTTATACTTATTTACGCGAATTTGCCGCATCCTAATTTTTGCAAACTTTTTGTTGGTCAAATTTTAATCTTTTGAAAAGGGTTCTTAAGCTTGTAGAATCATTATTGACCGAGCTGATACCACTGTGGCAGAACCACCCAAAATAATACACTTTCGAAGTACTTGTCTCCCATTAAACACAAAGTACCTCCAAAGCGGACTATTTCAAACGAATCTGTCGAGCACACCCGAAGGAGAACTCGAAACAATCCACGATTATACCCGGATCCAATAATGAATACAAGCTTACAATACTTAGTCCATTTCATACAATACATAGAGTCTCAGAAATTATTTATTACAATACCAAAGTTCAGCTTGCGATAAATAAACAGTGGAAATAAATAAACACCTAGCGAAGACGATACAAGGATTACATGCATGTGCCCACCGTAAGAATCCTCCACACAAGAGATACTCCTTAAGCTGCACACCGCAACCAGGGTAAAATAAACCCTAAGTACACAATGTACTTGCAAGACTTACCCGATTTGGAAATATATATTTTCCCGACTCTCAAGGATATGATAGGCTATATGGCTTGCTGGTTGATTATTTGCATAAAAGCATTACTAAAATATATATCCTGATAATTATGATATTAGCCAAATTTTAAGTTGATTATCCAACCATTCTATGTAAGCACTTGTTCTACTTTCAGGCAAGAGATGAGCAATCAGAACCACCTTAATTCCATCTTCCATATTCCACTTCTTACTACGGTGCTAGACCATAGCCAAGTCGTTACCGAAAGAATCGGCGATTCGCGAATCAATGCAGCCCAGCTGGGTACCCTGAATCACACGCCTCGCTCGTACCCTCGGCACAAGCAAGACTAACCTCCCGCTTTCTGTCAAGGGTTCCAATTCCCCACCCCAAACTTGGACTCCAAGCCCCCATACTTGAGGCCCGGCCTCAATATGGTGCAAGGACCTCCAACCTAACCCCGCCTCCATTCGATCGAGGTGGAAAGAGAGGGAAACCAAGACACGAAAGAGACAGTCTTCCCGCTCCCATGCGCAAGTATGTGATCGGGATAATAAGTCTCGTGACCCGACTACCATCCACAAGAACGGACGGTCCTTAATCAACACGGACGGGGAAAACAATGTAACCAAGCTAAGCCCCGTGGCCGCGAGACTCAACTTGTTACACCCACCGAACCCAACCATATCCCCGTCCGGTCACCAGTTATCTTTCCATCATTTTATCATGAGGGTGAATGTATCTTCACCTACTTTGTGAGTAACGGAGTTACCCACGCTACCGATAAACCTAAGCATAGCGGCTATCGAACCCGCACTAGTAGGACTCATAGGATAGATATATATGCAAGTGGTTTCCATAAAATTCCTGCAACGTAAATGCACAACATATATATTGATTATATAAATAAGGGTTATGCACCGGGGCTTGCCTTGGGCAGGCGGGGTGTCAGCAAGGTCAGTTGTCGGCCCCTGGTTCTCCGTCGGCACGAGGATCTCCTCCTCGTACACCTCGATCACCTCCTCGTAGTCCTGCTCGCCGACGGTGACGATCTCCTCCCACTCGTTCTCTATATGTATGCAATGATGATGATGCAACAATTTAGTATCTAAGCAACAACAACTCTTAAAATAAGAACACACATGTTACTCTACTAACCTAGCTCTAATGACTAAGACAATACATTACTTTTAATCTTCATCAAGCAAGATATCAAGCTCACGTATAAGTGCTTCATTTAATAAATCAATATTATAACTCTATTCTTACTAGTCTTAGTGGATATTTAGTTATCGTAGCAAACAGGCTTATTTAGAGCTACAAAAATTACAGCAAGTGCATAACATCATAATGAAGCTACTATCAAAGTTTCATGAATTTAGGACTTTACTTCAAATTTATACAAATTTACAAACTGAGATAGATTTGATGACTTTTAGAAGCAAAAGGAAGCTAACCAGCCCATTCACGTCGCAACCCAGAACTCTTCCTAAAACTTACACACGATCACAGGAACAGCTTACGAACGCGACTGTTCTGGCGAACTGAGATAGCTACGGCTTAACTAGCTAGCGCATGAGCTTCAGAACCTTACCACAGCCTAGCCGAAGTGACGGTTGATGGATAGGATGGCGGAGCAAAACTGGCCACGTGCAACCGGGAGGGTGTGGCTACGTTCCGTGGTGGCGCGGACTGGCGGCCGTGAAGTCCAAACTTGTCCGGTGAGATGGTGCACGGCCGTGGCTACAGGTGGGTTGTTCTTCTAGCTAGCTTGCAATACTAAGCACTGGCTCAAGCACTTAAACTGAGAGGCTCGGCGTTGCGTGAACTTTAAAGGAGAAGGAAGCTCTAGTTTTCTACGTGAAGATGTGTACGCGGCTGCGGCGGTGGCTTTGTCAAGGATGGCAGAGAGTTGCAGGCAGTTCAAGGACGTGCCCAAGCGAGGGAGCAATCGCAGTCTCTGGCCTCTAGCGTTCGGTCAGGGCACCATAACTACGGCCGACGAAACCGTGCTGGACGCTCCGCCCGGTCAAGTCGAGCCGGAGGCCCGCAGCGACTTAGAGTCTGGAGGCAGAGATAAATGCAAAGCTTACGGCGAGGTATATATGATTGAAGAGGAAAATGACGGTGAAACTATACCAGTCAAGTCCATATGCCTGATCGGCTGCTAGCAGGCTGGCGTTCGTTGCTCCACATTCTAGAAAGACCTTGACTTAGGAGACACAAGCCATGACGAGCGTAGTCAACACGAGAGAAAGACAGTGGTGCAATTAAGCAGACATGTGTGCGTAGCAGCAGCTTAGCTAACAGACGTGTTGCAAGGGCTCAATAGTTGCCGCCATTTTCCAAAGGCAGAAGAGAGCCAAGCAACCATGGGACATGCAAGCGGGGAGCACGGGTACGCAGGTCCGGCCGTGTAGCAAATGCCCAAACGTAGTTGACGGGCACCTACCCGTGCCTTGCAAATGGTGTGTGTGAACGTGAGTGATGTGTGTTTATTATCATTTTCTTTTACCAAGGTGTGTATATATACTTACGTAATTTTGTTAGGAGCAATAACATGACACAAAGCTTATCTACCTCTTCCAAATTAATTCACAAACTTTAGTATTTATTTAACAATTTACTAAACATTTTAGCTACAAGAAACTCACATACACAGCTCATCATATGCATTACACATAAACATGATGCTCATGACATGTTTTAGTGAATTGATTTAGCATGTAACACTGAGGGTGTTACATTTCTCCTCACCTTAAATGCAACACCCACTAGCATAAATGCCACTAGTCTCTTTAGTGAAGGACCTTTTCAATCATGAGGGAGACCTGTTCGAGAAGCTAGAGGTCACCATGGAGGCCGTAGTATTCGAGGTAGAGCCCTACCGTGCCATTGATGCCCACCTTTCATGAAGAACCATAAGGGCATTGGCGGTGGGCTAGACAAGGGAAGGTGTCTTGTTTCCTTGTTCACCTTAGAGGAGAAATAGCTATGGGAATAGCTAAACTCTACTATTCCCCCAAGAGCATATGGTGAAAGGTTAATCCTTCATGCTCAATAAGCCTTGGCGAGGATGACTATTTGAGAAGAGAGTCATGAGGAAGATCCTTAGCCCGAATTGCACACTTAGAACCAACAATGGGGCACGAGGACCTCCTCCCCTAACCTTTTCCTTAGATAGCTCAAACCTCCTCACAAATAAGCTAGGCACCAATCTAAGCCCACTTGATCTGTATAATTGTAACTTGTGCCTATGATTCACTTAATAAAATGAACACACTTTGGTTCTGTTGGTGTGTTGCCACCAGCAGGACACCTGCACTTGATGTTTCCCTGTCTTTGCAATGCAGAACACTCAAGAACCCAAGTGTGGGGGGTCGGTCGACCCCACTTTGGGACCCATGGACCCACCAGCCAGCTTCGCCTCATCAACAACAGCTTTCCTGACTGGTTTGCCACTTCTACTCCTCTGTTCTTTTATTTCTACTTCTATCTTTTATTTGCTTTCCTTAAATAAAATAAAAATAAAAACAAGAAGATTTGCATCTGAAAACAAAAAGTGACATGATTTATGACACTTAAAAGATAGAAGCGTCACAAAGTCTAATTCTTGCATATGCTTATGCTTGTGGATCACATATCTTGATAGGAATATCATATTGACTAAGTTGTTGATAAATGTGATATAGTTCTTGGCTCATGATTCATACCTTTTCTATTCAAAGTGCTTAGAGATTTATTTTTGAAAAATGTCATAAAACCATAGTGTCACTTACTCCTCAATGGTGATAAATTCCTACCATGGCCAAATACACTTTACAATGTTGCAAACCTTCCTCTTGCTTTGTGTTGAGTGTGGTCAAATCTTGTGACCCTTGTTTAGAGACTTATCATGCTTCTAAGATCAAGATTACACACACCACATATATGCTGCTCCTACCATGGGAGTACGCATCCATATTCATATGCTACTTCTATCCTGGAAGTACGCATTTCCATCCATACCATAATTTTTGTGCTACTTCTACACTGGGAGTACGCACCTCCATATCCACCATCTCCACCAAATAGGTTGCTTCATGCTCTAAGTGTTAGAAATTCTCTCTAAATTATCATTTGGTAGATGAGACACAAAATCAAAGGCTAGGCAAAATAAGCATATATTTTCATGGACACATCAAAATCCATCAGTCCATATAAAAAAAAAAGAAGAAAAAAAGAAAAAAAGAGAGAGCAAAAAAAATGCTAGCCTTGTCTCAATTGAGAATAGAAATTAGAAAGAGAGAGATCTTGTCAAATAGAAGAGCAACCTAGTCCACCACCATACATTCCATTCCATACCACATACTTGCACATCTTGATCTGGGAGTATGACACTTCTCTACAAGGATCCGAGTTTTTGATGGCAAGCAACATATGCAAAGTAAGTATGCCACCTCTTTTCATCCCTACCTTGAGCTCCACATAAGCCTGTTTAGAAGTAGGATGAAACATAGAAGGCAACTTTTATCATATGCCTTGGTGAGGAATCATACACCACTTGAGTGACTTGAGAGTACTAATTGAGGAGTAAGAATGACTTATGTGCTTTCTTTTTGAAAACCATTATCAAAAGCTCTAAGTACTAATTATATGAAAACGGGAAGATGACTTTGCTTTGAGAACTGTTCCATTTTTCAACATCTAAGGATATATGCTAGACAGTACCACATAACCCACTTGTATGAGATATGTCTTGAGTAAAGCTTTGTGTTTGCTAATATCCTAAAAATGTCTTAGTCATGTTTTATCTTTCTCTCTAACCTTTGCTCGAGGACGAGCAAAGACTTAAGTGTGGGGATCTTGTTGACGGTAGCTATACCCTATTTTTATACCACTAAAACCATCAACAAGGGTCATGTTTTAGAGATAACACCATGCCAATAAGTAGTGACATAGGTACAATTGACTTGGTTCCAGATGTACATGTCATTATTTGGGTGCAGGTGCAAACAGGCACTTCTCAGTGTCTGGAAGCTCCAAGTGAAGGTAGAACAACCAACCAAGATGGCCAATGGACAAACCAACTTCACATTCATCAATACCATGGCCTCTGAAGACAGTGTGCAAAAGATGAGCTCAATGGTCAGGTCAGCCGACCTGACATTTGTGGACCCAGTACCACCATTGTGCTTAGAATTGCATGTTGAAGCCACCTGCAAAAGATGGCCCTTTAGTTCCACCAAAGGTAGGTCGACCGACCTAGCTCTAGGGCCCTCTCAAGCACTGTCGGAACACCAGGATCCTCCCAACACAGTCCCAAGGAAGTGCCACCTTTGGATCACAAGTGTGCTACCTCTCAACGATGCAAGATGAAGCCACACGGACCCATGGACCCACATGTCAAGCATCCAAGGTGATCAGGGGGTCCCACCACTTCATACCCACACTAAAGATGATGGAGAGGGCCCACAAGCAAGGGGGATGGCCCCACCTAACAAGTGCAGGTCGACCGACCTACATTTGGTGGGATCCCGGGCCCATCTTTCTCCAACCGACGTTGCTAACCTTCTAGAAGTCAAGGGTGGTCCCACCTGTCAGTTGGATGGGTCGGCCGACCCACTTATTGGGCCCATCCAGGTCGGTTGGCACTCCCCTGACTCCCTGCACACTTCCCACATGGTGGTTGATCCCTACCATCCATACAAGGTCGGTTCTAAGGCGATTTGATCCAAGGGATGAGGTGGAGAGGCACACGGATTGCTGATGTGGCGGTGGAGTAGCCTCTACTCCACCTCTCCCTATAAATACCCCCAGAGAGCCTAGTTTAGCATGAAACATTAGGAGAAAGCCACTCTCTAGTATCTTAGCTATGTTAGAGGGAAGAGAGTGAGGAACTCCAAAAGGAGGAGTCCCGGCCTGTCGGGAGTCTTCTTCTAGGAGCGCCTCAGCGGATGCTTGTCTTCTAGTAAGTCTTCTTTCTAGTTGCCTTCCATTCAAGTACTTTCTAGTATTTACTTTTCTGTCTTAGTTTATCTTAAGTATACAACCTTTCTCTTGGCACATTGTTTTACTTTTGTGAAGTGCTTAAGGCTTTTGCAAAGCCAAGAGTAGTAGGATTAGTGTAGACGTGGTGTCTAGACTAAGAATACCTTTGTGGACTTCTTGTCGCACTCGAAGAACGCCAGTTGTGAATGTGACAGGTCTCTTCTGGACATTAGGAGTTCTCTTCGTTGTGTTGTAGGCAAGTTGCAAATAATAGTTGGTCTGCACTGGTAGCCGCCTTGGGAAGTGTTTTGCCGCACCCTTTTCGCCTATCAGCCACAGTAGGAAGGTGAGTTAACCCTCACGTATATTTAGGACAGCTTAGCCAGAACCCAAGTACTAGGAAGACCTCTCTATCCTATTACCATAGACCCTTTGTTTCATCCCTAGACGACCTTGAGTCTAGTTAGTCCACTTCTCGTTCCCTGTGAAAAATACGATACCTGGAATACTTTCGGTGAAGTGCTACATTGACCACTGTCCGCTTGTGGTATATCCGTTTGCCACATCTGGTGTCAACAGTTAACTTGAGCACCTAAAAGTTCAAGCTAGCCTTTTGAGGTGTCTTTACATTTACATGAACGCTCTACATTTTTTTAACATTGAGATTGAAACTACTAAAAGATGTTTTACTTGAAGACAATACTTGATTTCTAGCCATAAATGATGGTGCTTACTTTCCTTTTTATTTTTAGACCATTTTATGTCTATATTTTAGCATTGTTTCGTAATGCTAGGAGAGTGATTAGCTTTTGCTAGGATGAGAATCAATAGCAAAATATTATCGGATGCACTAATCATGAAATGATTATGTACTTTTGTATAATCCTTTTATTGTCTCCTAATATCATCTTTAGATTTGTTAACTGTAATCTCTTAGGTGTTTAAGTGTAATTATCCATCTTGTGGGCACTTCTACCACCCCAAATGTGTTGCAAAATTACTATAGCCTGATGACGTACTCTAATCGTGATGGATCTAGTGAACTAGAAAATCTAATTAATTATGGAGGGAGTGGCATTTACGTACCCCATTCATTGGGGCTTTCAATGTGGAGGAGTGGAGAAGAGAAACCGACATATCAAATGATAACATTCTAGCTCTCACAACAAACGACAATGATGATCTAGGTTGCTTTTTCTGCCAATCTAGGATCTCCAATCCTACGTTTTTCTTGCGTTTCTCCTACAATCCAAAGGAGCCCTTAGAGTTATTTGTCTGCTTTGATTAGTATCTCCAACCATAGATGGTTCAATTTGTAGTCCTCTTTCAAGAATTTATTATTAGTAGGTCCAACCACAAATGGTTCAATTTGTAGGCCCACTTTCAAGCTCATTGATGAACCATTAGGTTTGAGAACCATATGCTGTATTGAGTTTTGGGTGTACTCAACTTCTGCATTGTGATCTATTGTGGCACATGGGCAGATGCATAAGGAAGGCCTAAGAAGGTTCCGGTGCTTACACTTTCTAGCATAGTTTGCCCTTGTGATGGAAGGGCAGCCCATAGGTGGTTTTCTTGGTATGTGTGTGTTGCACATTTTTTTTCAACTTCCACACAAAAGTTTAGGACAATCTTTTGAGGTGTATTTTCATTTATGTGCACAGCAATATTTTTCATATTTTTTTAAAAAATAATAGACTAACCCTCACCACAGGAGAAATGCCATGTTCTAATAATCTGAAAAGTGTCTTGGTTAGTTTGTATATGTTATTTATCCCTTTTAGATGTTCCTATTTCTTTTGTGTGCAGAGCACTATCAAATTCTTCTTGCCATTCATAATATGATTTTGTCTTGCATATATTTTCAGAGGATCTGAGGACAAGTGCAGAAGCACCAGCATTCATTGGATTTGAGGAATAGGTTAATGTCAAATAGTAGAAGTAAGCAAGTAGCCCTGATAGCGAAACATTTTTAGCCAAATTCTTTATTAATGTATCATTCGCAATTTGCCAATATCATCCATACATATTCTTCTTCTTGTAGTTTTCATGTGCATCTCTGAAATGCCGTTGTGGTGTTAGCACGTGCATTACTCGTGTAACTATCTGTAATAGCCTTTTTTTTCTTAAAAAACAGAATGGGCGAATCAAGAGCGAACGAAAAATTGACCTTTTGAATTGTAAGTCATATCTTACTATTACTAATTAGAGGCTCCAACGGAGGCACCACGTTAACTCTCACCAGACGCGCTAGAAAAAAAGATAAATTCTAGAAATTCTCACAATAATCAGAAAGATCTAGCCATTCATCTGATCATGGTTCACTTAATTTAATAGCCCTTAGACCTATTTAGTTTTTTTCTAAAGAATTACCCCACCTACCATTATGAAAATTATGCATAATAATAGATCTAATTGAAAAAGAAAATATAAATTATATTGTTATCCATCGTCCTATCTCATGTACTACTAACCTGGCCCTGCCCTCGCGAAGCCGCCGACCGTAGTTACGCAGCCTCAATAAATTAGGTCTCGGGAGATCGACGGCTTTGCCATGGCTTGATCCTGCCGCAGCGATGGAAGCGGCTGGGAAGCGACTTGGATGGAAGCGGCCTTTGGTGTGTTTTGTTTGTGTCTTGGAGTTTATGGTCCATGCGAAGATCGGAAGTGGTCGTTGCTGACATCGCCGTCGCGGTGGTGTACATCGATCTTGCAAGTTCTCTCCAAGTCACCACTTGCCCATCGATAGCCTAGGTGAGCTTCGTTGAAGTAGTAGTGGTTCTATTGATTTCCTAATCGATCTACTATTTGAGCTTGGATGAACGTACAGGTTTCGTATCCTCTATGCCTAAATAGGAGACCCCACTAACTTATTTTTCTGCATTCTCCTTAAGCCACATCACCCACACCCACCCATGGTTCCTTCTCGAGCACTAACCATGCACCACCGATTCATTGATCACAACGAATTAATGCATAAAAACTCCCACCCCAAATAGATGCATGCAGAAGAAAAATGAAAGGTTGCTGCCATGCATGCAGAAGAAGATGAAAGGTCAACGCTGCAATCGCGTTTAAATAATTTCCACCAGGGTCATGTCCTGCTCCGCTCGGCAGCGCCACACCACCTCTGTGCTGTGCTGTGCCTCGCCCCGTTCACCGGCACGGTGCCTGCAGAGCTTCGCCGCGATGGCTTGCTCACCGTGCCCACCCTTCCTTCGCTGGCGGTGTCACAGAGTAATCTTGACCTGTGGCGGACCACGGGAGAGCCGCCGGGATGTGATTTGGAGCTCCCATGTGGAACGGCCGATCCACGCTGGAGTTTGAACTCACAAGGATACGAGAAGGGGAAAACGAACGAGTGGATGAGAGACGCCATCTACGCGTACGTGATGGGCTGATCACCAGACTTTGTGAGATATTGCCGCTGATTCTTTTTCTCCATTTTTTAGAGTAGCGGAAAGGTTTTTCCTTTTACAAGAGATGGAAGATATTGTTGAAAACTGTGGTTCACCTAACTGATATACAATATGTTACATATCTATTTATATGAGCATTGTTTTAATTAAACTACAAGTACTGTCTCCAAACCGAGACGCTACATGAGAAACATCACTACCGCAGAATGTGTATACCAGTATATATGTATTTTCTTTATCCAGATATGGATTTGATTGACAGGTATTTTGTTAGGTTTTGCTAAAGATAGATTATTGTTTTTCATTAATACTTTGAGCTAAAATCAGGAAGAAACAAAGTAATATTCCTCTATCTATGATCATGTGTAAATGCTATAAAATCCCCGCGGCAACGCGCAGGGTATCATCTAGTATATACAAACATGGCAAGCCACCGGATTATTATTGTCTCGATGTGGTCTGGATGTCCTGCAGCTAAACTGGACATTTATGATTTCCTAATCGATCTACTATTTGAGCTTGGATGAATGTACAGGTTTCGTATATAAACATGCAGTATATGTAAACATGGCAAGCCACCGGATTATTATTGTCTCGACGTGGTCTTATCCTGCAGCTAAACTGGACATATATGCTTTGTCAGTGAATGGTTGGAGCTACAGCTTCGCTGCAGGTATGCCACTCTAGCTGACTGATATTGCCATGTATCCGTGTCAATCTCAACTTCACAGTTTTGGTCATACGCGTGTCAATTAACTGAAGTGAAGAACAAATACAACCCATGTTTATGAATAATCTCCGTATAAAAAAAAGTTATAACAGGTGATAACAGGAGACGATCTATCTTAAAAAAAGGTTGCATCAGAAAGAAGAGCTACGAATGCTAATCTCCGTATATTTCTATTTTTCTAATATGTACTTTCCAACCAATGCCAAAAATCATATTTAAATTGCATTGCCAATAAGTTATTAAATGATATGCATGTACAATCCATAAACATGTTACTTTATATAATAACGATGTAAAATATATACATTGATGGAGCTTCTTTGTTAATCATCACTAGGCGCATTGAGCCTCTATGTTAATCGTCACTAGACGCGTTAGAAAATGATAATTTCTAGAAATTCTCAAAATAATTAAAAGCATCTAACCTTTGACTTGGTACACTTCAATCATCATCGTTAATAATAAATATTGTATATATTTATTTTATAAAAAATATCCGCACCTAGCATCATGAAGAATACACAAAGAAACTCTCTTACCTTGCTTTTAACTGTCCACCTTTATCATTGCAAAATATAATTTAAAATTAATCAAACTGATTTGCATGTAAATTATGGACTTCCTCCATTATAAAAGATAGTCCAAAGTAACTCCTAACTTTGCATCTCAACTATACACCTCTATCATTACAAAATATATTTTAAAATAACTATCTAACATTTTTTTATAAATTGTGCACATGTGACATTAGGAAAGATAATTCAAAGTAAACCATATGTTTGCATTCAAACTACCCATATATGCAATTATGAAGAAAAATATAAATAATTACACTTAATGTGTACTAAATTATCCAGATTAGCCATCCTTAAATTAAATAAAAATACAAAAAAATACATCTAAAATCTACATATATATACTAAAATAAGTTGTCTAGAAAAATAATTTAATATCCATAAAGTACGTGGTATATATCCTAAACTACACACTAGGTTATTTATGTTAAGAGTGTATGAGGTGTGTAAATTATAAAAATAGCGTGTAGAAATGTTCCCTTAACATGCCATATAGCAAAGAGACTAACGGTGAACTTTAAGTTCTATGAATATTAATACTCTATAATATATAATAAATAACATAAGATATTATTCTAAATAGATTTATAAATTTTGGTAAAAATATTGTTTTATCAGTATGTATCTAGGAGGATTCCACGCATGTTGCCGCGGGTATGCAGTAGAATTTTATTTAATTGCGTAGAGAATAAATTTAATTGAAGGAGAGTTTGGTTTCACATAGTGTTGCTGCCTCTTCTTTTCTCGTCTGTCTCTTTGTGTTATTAGTTTGTAGTGGTGGGACCTCTGGATGATATAACGCGAGGAGGTGTTAGAGAAATAGATATTAGAGTTTATCTTTAAAATAGTGTTGCTACAAATAAAATTATGTGATAGTGCAGTGTGCAAGGTGAAATGATTATTTATATAATAATAAGATTTGAGAGAGTAACCTATTCTTTTCAATAAATAAAATATGAAAATAGTGGATAATGTATAAAATAATCATTAGAAATTCAACTTAACATGCGGATAAAAAAATTGCAATACATAGACTAAAAACTAAAAGTTGAATTTAAAATATAGATTCATTTTGACATACAAAGGTAGACATAAAATAATCTTAGGTTCGTACGAAACAATACCATGCTAACAAAAAGTAGAAATGCTGAAAATTGTAAACAGAGTTTTTTAACGGAGTCTCTGTGTTCGTCATTAGGAGGCCCACTAGAAAAGGATAGTATCTATAAATTCTCACAAAAATTAAAGCATCGGCCAACAATTGTGTAGACTATAATCAATAGTGGTAATAATAACCATAGGATTTATGCTATTATCTAAGGTAAATCAATGGAAGGTAACACATGAGTCTTTAGTTAAATTATCGACTTATGCTATTAGATACATAATATATAAAACCCCCTTAAATTTATATCTAAATTACCACTTCTAACAATATTGGATCTACATCAAAACTATCAATATATTGTATTGCAAAACTATTTAAATGACAGTAAAGCATATGTATATGTTTCTACATTGTGCACATCTATTAATTGCAATATATTAAAATTTGATTAAAGTACATGAACATCAAATATTTATGTGTACGTGAGGCACAAATACAATATGTTACGTTTCAGCAATCATGGAAAAAGATTTCCTACACTAATGGTACGAACAAATTATTTTAAAGTAATTAATAACCATGGATATAATTTATATAAACTATATTATGTAAATAATTTATACCATTTAGCTAAAATATTTTTATATATTTATTAGTAGCATAACCTACGACTAGCTAAGTAACTCTTTGGCAATAAAATTCACATGTCTTGACAAGTAAGAAGGATAGTGCATAGTTATATCTTCCCGTTCTTTAAGATTTATTAGGTGCAAATAGTCATTATGAGGCTTATACATTAATATTCTTTGAAGTCATTTCCTCAAAAGTATCACCTTGAGGTTAGCATAGCTATTCATCATCCTAGATCTTTCATGAAGCTGTAAATTGATATTAATCAATGTGGTGTAGGTTTAAGTGACTATTTAGATAATCATTGTACTTAAGAGTGTAGTCTATGATCTAAAGTCCTTATGTTGCAATCACTAAGGCAAACAATTGAAAATCAAAACTTAGATTTATGATATTGTAATATATAGGAAAAGCATATAGATCAGTAATTGATAAGTTACGACAGTTAACTAGACGATACAAAGTACATGGTCTTCCTATTGTGTGAGAAAATGAAAATAGAGAAAAAGGTAAAATTTAGTACAATTATGTTTTATCATCCAAAAGACTCTAAACAATAAATAATTATTATATCTCTTATAAGATTCTAGCCCGTGCGAGAGCACGGATTAACAAACTAGTGGAATATAATAGACTGTGATCGTATAGAGCTCAGTCAGAAATGAATCCATTTGACTCTAAACTTGTGCCTTTCGCATCTCAAATTAGTCATCTCAAGCCTATTAAATCTGGACGTATCAACGTACTGTGACTCGCTGTTCAGTGTTCACACATTTTACACATTCAGAAATGGAGCCGAACATTTTACACATTCAGAAATGGAGCCGGGCACCAACATAACTTCACCACTTGTGCGGTGTTCGGCAGCCCACGATGGGTGTCCGCCTGCTGCGATACTAATAACTGTCCTTCCCCCAGCTCAATGATTAAGCCCAGACTGCTCATGGCGCCCATTCGGCCAGCTGCTGCAGGCTCGGCGGCGGCCGCCGTCGCCGGCGCTCTGCTGGCAGTACTGCTGGTCGCTGTTACGCTCTGTGCCGGATCTTCCTCGGCGACGGGAGATGAGGCCGAGCTCATCATCAGCACCGGGCTGAGCGAGGTGGTGGTCCCGGCGATGTACGTGTTCGGCGACTCGCTCGTGGACGCCGGCAACAACGACTTCTTGCCGGAGCCGGCGCCCAAGGCGGTGCCCCCCAACGGCGTCGACCTCCCGCGCACCGTCTTGCGCCGGACCGGGCGCTTCACCAACGCCTACAACCTCGCCGACATCATCGGTAAACTACCCTCTCTGCGTCTCTCGATCGAGTTAGGATCACCTTAGATTCCTCCTCTAGCCAAATCGACTGATCACTGGACCAATTAATTCGCCGGCGCCGGTGACGACTGATCACCGGACCCAACGGCGGCAGCAGCAATACAGTTAGGATATCAATGTCTTGAATTAATAACGTGTCAATTCAATTTGAGTCCAAATTTCAACAATCGCAGCACGATATGTGGGATTCAGGAGGAGCCCACCGGCCTGGACCTCTCGCTGACGACGACGCCATTGTCATGGCTCGACCTGCTTCGAGGCCGGGTCGGCGCCAATTACGCCTCCGGCGGCTCCGGCAAGTCTCGACGGCCTGCTGGGCCGGTCCCTATTCGTCATCAGCACCGGCGGCAACGACTTCGGCGCCTTCGACGACCCCGGCGGCGTCCCCATGAGCCGGGCGCCGGAGTTCATCGCCGGCATGGTCGCCGATTACCTCAGCTACATCAACGTACGTATATACTTGCCCTTTGCATGTTTGTATACGTACACGTCTCGCCGTTTAGTAATAATCATAATAGTCATGCAAACGTGTTTGTTTAGGCATTATACAAGCTCGGAGCTCGGAAGCTGGTCCTGCTCGACGTCCTGCCCGTGGGATGCCTGCCGAGCCAGCGAGCCATCACGGCGGACGGAGACTGCGACGGCGACGGGAACTACCTGTCGGTGCTCTTCAACTCCCTGCTCCGGGCGGAGATGGCGAAAGCCGTCGCCGCCTCCATGCCGGCGATGAGGTACTCCATCGCCAGCCTCTACAACGTGCTCTCCGACATGATCGCCAACCCAACTCTGGCCGGTATTAGGCACCACTAACGACATTTATTTGATTTCAGTCATAACAATCACCTATTTCTGCATGCTAATTAAGCGTTGGTTGCACTGATGGTATCTATGATGATGATGATGACGATTGACGACTGGCAGGGCTGCGTGAGGTGAAGACGGCGTGCTGTGGCGGCGGCAAGTTCAACGGCGAGGTGGAGTGCTCGGTGGACACAGAGCTGTGCGGCGACCGTGACGAGTACCTGTTCTGGGACACGGTGCACGGGACGGAGGCGGCATACCGCCGGGCCGTCCGAGCCTTCTTCAACGGGACAACCAGGGAAGCGGAGCATGTGCAGAACAATATCTGTAATTTGAAAAATAACAACCGTCAAGATCGCAGCTCACAAAGCACACCAACTATATGTGACCCCTATACAGACCAATGAATACAAGGAATAAGATAAGCCCCTGGCCCGACTACTACTACTGTATTCCTCTCCACTCTCCTCCATCAACCTCCACCAGCTGCTGCTCCAGGAGCAGTACTCCATGTAATGGCGTTGATGTTTAGGTAACTAGCGGCAGTGCACGTGCGACACGCACGTGTTTATAATCAAACAATAATAATGACAATGAATCTTTGGAGAACTCGACATATATCATATAAAAAAATAAATATAATTATAAAAATCATGATTCTATTGTTTGGGTCAAGTTTATAATTTTATTTCGTTTATCTTTATCTCTCAAAACAGTTATCATGGGAACATACTCCCTCCGTCCCACAAAGACCGTCGTTTTGGGTTTTCGTGCCACAAGTTTGACTCAATTTGTAGAAAATATGTGCAATATTTATATCTTCAAATAATTTTGTTAAAAAACTAGGCTTAAAGATGTTTCCGATGATACTAATTATTTAGCATAAATACTAATATATTTTAATATATAATTGCCGGCAGTTTTTTTCGGAGAGCGAGAATGACACTTATTTTGGGACGGAGAGAGTAGAAGGGAGAGAGAGTGTTTTTGGCATGACTTCACATCTGCGGGCTTCTTCGCCGGAGAAGCAAATCGCAGCTTCACATCCGCATCTAAGAAGAGCATGCGCTTCTCCAAATACGCAAAAGTGCTTCTCCTTTAGCTCTATATTTTAATTTTTCCTTCGTTCCAAATTGTAAGTCATTCTAAGAATATTAAAGAGTCAAAGTTTTTAAGTTTGACCAAATTTATATAATAAAATAATAATAATATTTATTGCGTCAATTAAGTATCATTAGATTCTTCTTTACTTATATTTTTATTTTACATCTATTCAATGTCATAAATCATTATAGTTTTATTTATAATTTTGATCAAACTTAAAAAACTTTGATTCTCCGAGATTCTTAGAATGACTTACAATTTGGAACGGAGGGAGTATTGTACACGAGAATGAAACAAGAGATTCATCACTGCAGAGAAGCTGTTGGCCTGAATAATCGAGATGAGAGTTCAGAAGGATCAGCTAGGAATTTCTTGATCCCATGCACGTGAAGATCCAACCAATTCATTCGTTGTTCTGGTACAATTTGTTCACACAAGATGAAACCAGTGATCATTGTATTAGCCTAATGAACCAGTGAACCACGAACTATCAGTTGCAGTGTTTTTTCTACCAACATCAACCTAGCAAGATGTGATTGCCTATCAAAATATCCACATGGAAAAACAGTATTACTAAATTAAAGCTCATGGATACTAATGCACAGCCATGCCTATATATCGCCTAGATACCTGGCATCCTACTTGAATAAAAGAGCACGTTTTTTACTGCTACTGAAGAAGCAGGAACACAATGTACTAACTGTTTTTTGAGTTCGAATAGTATAGCTGAAAAAAAAAAAAACCCTAAGACCTCACGTTCATACTTTATCGTTAACTACCAACTGAAGATTGCGTATGAAAACTTACCTCAGCTCGTCCAGGTGCTTGAGAGAGGAGATGGGTAGAGAAACTTATCTCTAGAGGCCGTCGACAAGTCGATCGCCACTCTTTAGACAAGGCTCATCACGGACGCAACTAACGCCCGCACGGGGTGCGTTAGCCTTACGGCATGCACGCCTATATTTGGAAAAGTACGATGAAAATCAAGTTTCCATTACTGTGAGCGCGGGTTTGACTAGCAGGAAATCGCGCGCGAAAGCGGAAAACAAAAACGCGCGGCACGCGCGCTGGGGAGGAAAAAAAATGCGTGCTACTGGGCCAGGCCCACATCCCACAAACCTGGCGCACCATTCCTTCCCCCCATTCGGTACCAGGAACAAAAATTTCGTAGATTCAGAATCCGAACGAAACATACAGGCATGCTATTCAACACAGAATATCACATTTTTAACACAGATAAAACAGATCTGTTACTAGAATAAACCACATTTCAGATCTGATATCAATCAGTATATCTCTGGATGCATGATTTGGTTCTTTTAGCACAAAAAGCAACTCAGTGATAACATGCTGGTGATTCAGTTGTAATTCTTTAGCAAAACTACACTAGCTTTGATACTAATATAAAACAAAAACTAATTCGCCACCTCATGTTTGTTTTTCCTGCTAACTGCATAACCAAATCTGATCCAGGAATAAAGGCATGTAAAGTTGTCCTTGTGTCTAGCTGCACATTGTAGCTACTACTGCACGTAGCATCTACTTGATATTGCCATGGGAGAAAAATTCATTTTGATGCCTTCATACCCCACACCTGCACGAAATAGACAACAGATAAACCCCAATAGGTAAGCACATAGATGTTTGCTTGATGAAAACTGCAAAAAAAAAAAAAAAAAAAAAACAGTTTGCTTATATCCTATAGAACTGCGGAAACTTAAAAAGTAAATTGAGATAATTTTTCATGTGAATTCAGTAGTTTAGCAGCATTAACTTAGTACTAACAGGTCTGAAATTACATCCAAAACGGGTACACTTTTTGACTTGCTTGCAGGATGAGAAGTTTTTGAAGCTTCCTTCAGTGTCTATGATGTATATACAAATACCATTCTGTATGCATTGTCAAAAAAACACCATTTCTATATGATTGTATATGCTCTGTTCAAATAATCAAGCAGAAGCTAGCTAGCACTGAAGATAGATGAAAAAAAATCAAGATGCTAATATCGATGTTTAATGCAACACACTGGAGCTTCTAGGTGCATGTTTACTACCATCAGGAATATAATGTAGATTGCTTGCATCTTAGTGGTGTTAGTTGCTCTTGCAGAAGTTATATCCAAGATGCTATCCTAAACAAAGTAGCATCGGTAAAAAAGCAAACTGTGCCCTTAACAGGAAAGGAACCAATTAGTGACGCATCCCATTCCTACCTTCATGGGCAAAGAAAGAAAAATCAGTAGTATTGATTTAGCAAAATGAAACAATAGCTTTCATGTCAGTTTTTCCTACTTAGTGCCTTGATTGTCCTCTATCTGAGGTGACAAATCATATCTATATGGCCCAAAAAAATTCAGGTTACATTTTTCTAAACTATTGAACTTGCTTTCAGAACAATTCTGAACTACTTTACTAAAAACATAAAACTGCTCTTCTTAAATTGTTGAACTACTTTTCTGAAATAAGCTAGCAAATTGTTCTGAGATTATTTCTGTCTTAATGCAACACAGTTATAAAATTGGTGGCATTTTGTATTCTCTTCGATTTCAGAAATGCGTTAGCCTGTTGAACCGCAAGAGAACTGGTGGGATTTGCCTGGAGTTGGTAATGATGCTTTAGAAAAGGCAGTTCCTACAGGTTCACAAGAGTTTTCCTACAGTGTCTGAGATCAGAATGTCAATGGGACACACAACAAATAGAGGACAGGGCTGAACGTTCTACTACTGATCCTGTACTTCCTGCTGATCCAGTAGTTGATCCTGTAGTTGATGCTGATCTTGTAGCAGAAGATGAGGAAGAGGTGTGGTCTGCCCCACAAATGCCCTGCATGGCATGACTTTTGCGTCATTGAAAGAAGCCAAAGAGCACTACAACTCTTACACAAAAAGGATTGGTTTTTCCATTAGAACAAACACATCAAGTCGTTGTGTCACAGTTGGAGAGTTTCAGAAAGTACAATTGGTGTGCAACAAAGAAGGCTTTGGCAAAAAAAAGAAAGGTGCTGAGCTTGATGATGCAATAACCTGCTACTCGGATAATGATCTAGTTCCAGAGGAAAATGTTTCAGAAGACGAAGAGGATGGACACGGAGAGAAGAGGAAGAAGCTTGATGGTTGCAAGAAAAGGAAGAGGGAGGAAATGACATACACAAACTGCAGAGCCAGAATGGTTGTGAAAATGATTGGCAGCATATGGCAAGTCATCTATTTTATAGCTGAACATAACCACGATCTGGTGGTCAAGTCATCTATTTTATAGCAGAAAGTTTGAGGGAAAAAATCAAAAAAAGTCAAAAGAACACAGAGCTGAAGGCAACAGAGATGACCGTTGTCGTGTGGACATACCTTAGGCACTGCTGGAGCAGCAGGTTGCTGCCCTCTAACCATTTCCTTACACAGAAAAGAATCACCTAAAAAACAGAAAAAAAAATCAAACTCCATTGGACATAAATATAGGTAAATTTCAGAAAAGAAATTCAATAGTTTTGGAAAGACAATTCAACAAGAACGGAAAAGCATTTCAATATATTTCAGTTCATCACAAAAAATTAATTGCAGGATGTCAAAAATGGCTTATAGAACTCCATTGGCTTATCAGCTGAAAGTTTTCCCTAATGAATCCTAGCAAATAACAAACATCTAGTACATACCCCCCCCCCCCCCCCCCCCCACCCCTCTTATAAAAAACACGCCCCCAAGTCATTTTTGTTTTTCTCGATTCAACATAACAAAGCAGACCCCGAAATTCATGCAAAAAATAGAAATATATGCAAGAATATGATACTATCATCTGCAATCCTATCATCTCAGACACCAACCAGATCTATTAATGATGCAATTTCAGTTCTTTTGCACCTATCATCTCAGACACCATATAATTTCATAATGATCAAAAAATGGAACCAACCAGATCTGTTACTGAAACAATTTCAATTGTTTTGCACCACCTGATATCAGATTCGTAACTACAGATATGACAAAACTGATAATCAATTCAGTTTTTTCACATAAGCAGTTTAGTTCTTCCACATAAGCAATTCAGTTCCTGCTGTATAACCAGATCTGATTCCTATCCTACTCACCAGAGATGCAGAGCAGCAATCAACACGTAGCGAAGGCAAACTATCAAGAGCAGATTCAGGGCACTAGGATATTGCTAGGCACCGATATTGCCAGCCCCTCCATTCTCTGAAGCAACACTGTCTGCGGCCGTCCCCCAGAGAGCCTGCAGAAAAAAAAAAAAAAGTAGTTCACTAATTTTAGGAACACAATTTAGGTAATTGAAAAAAGCAGTTGAATATAACAGAAAAAGTAGTTCAGCAGTCTGTCTCTTCCGTATAATAAAAGCAAAGGATGATAAATTAGTTGTTGCTCTTGGAGGTACTGTAAGTACATTTAACACCCCCAGAGTGTTGGAGCACTGCTGCTATCTAAAGTTAGAAAACTAAAACAAAAGGCTCCCAATCAATCCTACTACTCCAAGTGTATGTAGATATACAATTTTTAGAGGCCATGCTGATGTGACAATTCCAAAAAAGATATCCCTGTCTGATGACTTATAGCAGACATATAGAATAGCAATTTTGATCTGTTTGTGTGGATTAAACTTGTAGGTGTATTCAGATCTGGAAGTTGCTTTTGCCATTTCCGAAGATGCATCTGTATATAAAAGCACAAACTATTGAGCTACTGGAAGAACACACTTCTCTGATCAGCCAGCACTATTATGGTGCCTTTTCCATGAGCTTCTGGCATTTCAAATTGCTGACCGGCATCCACAGCTAGAGGTGAAGGGTCACCTCTTTCATAAACTATGCTTACCATTAACTTTCATGTTCAACAGTTCCCCTTTGTAATGATTAATGAACCTTCCCCTTAGCATAAGTCAGGTAGTCCTTATGCCCCAAGCACCAATAATGGACAGACTCTAGAAAGTTGGTTCTGGCCCTATTCTGCTGATGGTTTCTCCCGCTTATTAGTTCAAGCGAACATGCTGAGATTGTCGTAAGACAAGTAGTTATGAATATGATGTTGTATATCATGTAAATGACAAACGGACAGCTCTTGAACTTCATTAGATGTCCTGACTGCTAACCCCCGAAGTTCCATAAGTGTGTATATGCGGTGGGTCCTGATACATGTTTCATTTGTGGATTGCCCCCGTATGATGAAACCTTTCTCATAGTTATGTTTCACATGTTTTATTAGGGTTAAAAAAAATCACTGCTATGCTAAATGTCTGTATCAACGTTTATACACTGAATCATTTAGAACTAATGGATAGAACATGGCACAGATGAACGTGGTGATAAAAAAATAACTCTACAGGCGCTGAAACTTCACTAAAAGCCATGGGAGCGGAGTAATAGCGGCACATTCTTAGCTATGACAGAGCACAATATACATGAGCAACCAAAACATGGGGAGAGGCGGAAAAAAACTTTGCTGACCTGAAGCAGAGCAGGGGAGGCAGGGGCGGCGCCCCAGGTGGAAGAGCAAAGCAGCGCCCAGCGGTGACAGCAGGCTCGAGAAGTAGGTTGCCGGTGATGAGCGTGTCCCGGCTTCGTGAACGCGGCCGACGCGCTAGTGTTGAGCCGCACAGCGCCGCGCCATTGTCGACTTCCCCAAAACTTGATTCCTCGCTAGCACCTTCTCTGCAGAAAACCTAGTCCAAAAATCCATCGAAAAAACGCGAGAATCAGGAGAGGATGAGCGGATCCGGGAGAGCAGAGCTGAAGCGAGCGGGGAAAGGAGACGGGATCGGGGAATCAATTGACGGCGACATCTGTGCTCACAACCACCCAACCATGGGAGATGCTCGAGTTCGATGTGGGGGACAAAACCAAAAAATCCCGAAAATAGCGTCCGAGGCGGATCGAACTTACCCTGATGACCGCCGTGCGACGCCCCTAGAATCGATTCGCTGCTGGACGCCTCCAACCGCCACCGGAGTCGCCGCCGGTCGCCGCAGAGGCTGGCCATCGTGCCGGAGGAAGACGAGGCGAGCGAGAATAATGGAAGAGAGAGAAAAGCGCAATTAAAATATTTGAACAGTTCCCCTCCCCTCTCTCTATGACCAGTGGACCAGGCAGCCGGCGGGTGAAAAATAGGCCGCGATGAATCTGATCATCGAAGATGGATGGACGGCCCAGCGCCGTGCGTGCAACAAGACAAACGGACGAACGGTGAAAAATAGTCATCACCGAGAAAAAATATATCAGATGTGACGATTTGTATGGCAGGAACGTAAGATTTCTTACGCTTTCTTGCATGGCCCACAGTCAGATTAATATCTACCCTTAGATCCAAAAATATTAAGTCATCCAAGGGTGGGTACATAGAGTGGGTATGAAATCTTAGGTAACACCTATTTTATAATTTCTTCGCTCTTTTATAGTATAGATAGATAATGGAATAAGTACCCACGCGTCGCTGCGGAATTTTTAGAAAGGGATATCTTGTGAATGACAAATGAATAGATCATGTATGCACAAAAGTGAAATAAAAGTATGGTATCATTTTACCATCCGGTAAAGTAGTATACTCCCTTCGTCTTGGATTAAAATGCATTGTGGCTATTCTCAGACAAAATATGAGAGATGGTGATAGACACATGTACCCCTCATTTAACTTCCTAATATAATAATTAAATCTAATCCGATTCCTCATGATTAAAAGGAGTAATCTAAGTTTCTTTATACAAAATATGAGGGAGCAATGTAAGTTTCTTTATACAAAATATGGAAGAAAATAGCAATCAGCCAATCACACACTATTTTTATTATGGAAAAAATATCCTCATATTTCCCAAATGCAATATATTGTGGGACACCCACCAAAAGCCAGAATGCACTTTAATCCAGAACGAAGGGAGTACATAAAAGGGATGCTTTGAAAACTTCAAGTTCGGTAGAGTTGTGAAAAATTATCCACCACTGCCACTGACAACACATAAAAAACAGTTTGTTTTTTTGTTTCCGTCTCACTGCCTCATGTTTTCATCACTTCTTCCTCTGTCCATCACCTAGCTCTCGGTGCCACTGAGCGTGTCGCGCGCTACCATCGTCGTGGAAGTCTGGGACTTCTTCTATGGGACAACAACTAGAGAAGCGGAGGCCATCAACCTCCACCGATTGCTCCAGCAGTAGTATTCCATGGCGACTACTCCCTCCGTCCCAGAAAGAGTGTCGTTTTGGGAACGGACACGGAGACCAAGGAGCTAGCCTACACGCCTCTACGTCTCTCTCCTCTCTCTCTCTCTCTCTCTCTCTCTCTCTCTCTCTCTCTCTCTCTCTCTCTCTCTCTCTCTCTCTCTCTTCCCTGTTCTCTCTTCCCTGCATAGCATACTATCTCCTCACTCTCTTCCTTGTTCTTCGTTTTTTACAAGATCTGTTCCCTATTCTTACCCGCTCATTGGTGATGGCATCGTGGGTGTTGTATGTGATGCCCTCGTACCCGTCGGACGTGGCGACGCGCAGGGGTTGCAGTTGGGCGCCCACAATGGGAGTAGGTGGCCGTCGGGTCCAGCGTGGCCCCAGCGCGAGCAGACAGCCAGCCTACTCCACCTCGATGCCGCCGGCATCCATCCACCTTGGTACCACGTGCGGAAGAGAGCCTCATTGTGGGACTGAGGAGAAGGGAAGGACCGGTGTGGTGCTGGGGTTGCGCTGGCCATGGGGACAGATGGGATGATCTCGGGGCCGGATCTTGGCCTCCATGCCGGCTGGATCTCGCCGGTCCAGCCTCACCGGTGCAGAGGAAGCAGTGGGCATCGTCGGTGCAACCATGCAGGGGAAGCTGGGCAGCGCCGATGCAGAAGGTGGGCGACTCTCGTGGAGTAAAGGAGAGAGAGAGGATGCCAACATGAAAATTATTGGGGGGGGGGGGGTGGGGTGGGGGGAGTGGTGGCCAGACTAGCCTAGTGGCTGTTGTTAAAGGCATGCTGGGCTAGAACGACATTCTTTCTCCTACATGCTGCATGGGTTAGAAAGACAATATTTTTGGGATAGAGGGAGTACAGGATACTCTTCATCCATGTCATAGGACAGGAGCTTTCTTTTCGTTGCAGGTGGTCTTCAAGGGAAGAGGACAGACCCCAATAAATTTGGGGTGTCGTGTGCTTGAAACGATATGTATGGGCCTTTTCGATTATCATGGCTAGAGTTTTAGTGGTGAACCTCCTTTCACTTAATTTTATCCATATAGGAATAGTCAGTTTTCTGTTTTATTTTCAGGGAATATAGCCCATCTTTTATTAAGTGGGGTGAATCACATGACATAGCTATGAGAGAACCCTAATAAAAATATTTTACAAACCACCAAATTAGTGGTGAGTGACATGAAATAAACATAGTAACAAAAAGAAAGAAGAAAGAGCGACTAGCGTCTACACCCAAGACCTATACAATTGAACCTACAACAAAAATAATCACCCTCCACTACTGGAAACTTGAAATTCTTTGACGGTTTTGAATTTCTTTGACGGTTATTGCACTGTCAGGTAATTTTGGCTTTCCAATAGTGCACAAAGGTTGCCCATAAGATAGACAAAGCTATGGTGGCAAAGCATCCACCCTGAGAAGCGGCAAAGCATTCGCTAGCACAGACCAAAGGACCATGCTAGACAAGTTATATCTACCAAGAAGTGGGCCCACATGCTCTTGTTAGCAAAGCATCTATCAAAGAGGGGACTAAAGAGCTAATGGCAGCAAAGCATCTGCCAAGGTTTCCGGCGGCAGCCAAGTATCCATCGGGTAAGACACGAAGAAGCTGACAGTTGGCAATGGCAAGGTCAAGAACTACAAGACAAACCAAAGCGAGCATAATCAAGGCACACATAGGAACATCGAGAACTCCACCATGAGCTATCAACATGTTAGGATGAATGGCAGCGACCACACAGGGGACAAGCAACGAGCCATAGAATATTCTGCAGTGATGCCTTCAGAAAAGAGGTGATGTCCAAGGGTACCACCCTAGACGCCAACGCCATTGTCCTTAGAGGCTTCTAAGGCAGGGCTTATGCCTGGAATCCAACGATTGGGTATAGAAGCATGTGAGGTTCAATAACGACGCCTCCAAGTAGGTATGTGGAGCCCGAGATGTCACCCTCATCCAACCGGCTAAAATCGGGCTGATCTTTCGCCATGAACTCGTGCAACCGCCGCCACTTCACCCTGAGGCCCAAGAGCACCACTGCATCGCAGCCCACATTGCGTCGGCCCAGCCACATCGGGCAGAGATGAAGCTCTGGGAGGACGATGGGGAGGGAAGGAGAGGAGGTTGTAGGAGAGAGGAGGTTCTGGCGACTACACTTTTGAGGAGCACGACCGCGGGCCGCCATCTTGGCTGGAGGGAGTGGTGACGGCAGCCAAACCCCGAGGTGCCCTTGGCGGTGGCGGTGGTTCTCCCCCTAAGCCGCCTCACAGAGACGACGATGGGGAATGAGATTGTCTGCTTTTGCGCAGAGCGACTTTTGCTCGGTTGTTAGTTGCTACTTTGGACAGCTACATGTATCAACCGACATAGAGTCCCGAATATTAATACACATATTCAATTTTCTAAAAATATATCGCTGTCAAGTATATTTCACATTTGGAAATGGAGGCTTTTAATTTAATGTGTATCCCCCGTGCACCACCACACTATCACTTCATTACATGTGGTGCATCGCAGTCCACGACACATGTACTGTCTGCTGCGATCTGCGAACCACCTGCGGCGTCTCTAGTCTCAGCCTCTCAGCTCACTGAGTAAGCCCACACTGTTCATGGTCATGGCCACCCCACCAGCTGCTGCAGGATCGGCGACGACCGCCGTTGCCAGCGCTCTGCTGGCGGTGCTGGCCGCTGCTATGCTCTGCTCCGGATCCTCGGTGACCATTGATTCCGAGGTCATCAGCAGCACCGGGAGCATCACCACCAACCGGCGGCAGGTGGTTGTCCCGGCGATGTACGTGTTCGGCGACTCGCTCGTGGACGTCGGCAACAACGACTTCCTGCTGGCGCCGGCACCCAGGGCGTTGCCCCCCAACGGCGTCGACCTCCCGCGCACCGTCTTGTTGCGGGCGGGCCGCCGCTTCACCAACGGCTACAACATCGCCGACTTGATCGGTAAGCTACTCTGCGCCTGCGCGACGACCTTTAGATTCCTCTTCTGCTCGGCAAGCCGAGCTTGCGCGCTAAAAATCAGATCGTCGCCAGTGGGTGGAGGGTGGTGCGCCTCCCAAGCTCTCCTGCTCGCCTCATTCATGTAGCTAGTCTAGTCAGATAGACAGATAACCATAACAATCGATCATTCATGTAGCTAGTCTAGTCAGATAGACAGATAACCATAACAATCGATTCTTTTTTTTTTTTTTTTTTTTGGCTTTTCTGATGACAATAACGTCTACTGCATATACGAGCAGCACAACATGTGGGATTCAGGGAGAGCCCACCGGCTTACCTCTCGCTGACCCCATTGTCGTCAAGCCAGCTTGATCTCCTTCGAGGTCGAGTCGGCACCAACTACGCCTCCGCCGGCGCGGGCATCCTCGACGCCACGGTAAGCAAAGCAAATCAAACTAGCGATACTAGTCCATAAAAAAGTGCTCTTGCACGTGCTAGAATTTTTTAGAGATATAAATATTAGGTACTATTTAATAATCTATATATTCCAAATAAAAGAAGTTTTGACATTTCTGGATATATTGTTTTATACTATGTACCTTGACAGTACTTTAGCAAAAGGTATGTATTTGAAGGTACATCTGACTATAATAAAGAATCACTTGTATTAAATGATATGTTTTGTTCTCATTTGTTTTTTAACATAAAAAGACAAAATAGATACTCCATAGTCCATATCAAATATAATTAATTATTGATTACTATTTTTTCATGGAACTAATCCATATTTTTTACACATATTCTTATTTTTTCCTCTGCATAGCACCTCTATATATTTTTAGTATACAATTACTTTGAGATCTTACCATTAATCATGGTGGCTCTTCTTGTATCATGTATCTTATGAAGTCATAAATCTAAATTGTGTGGTTTTAAAAATTTTACTCTTATCAACACTTCAAGTTAAGGTGATAGTCTTGTGCTTATTCTCACGTTCATTAACTCTCCCTCTTGTGCACTTTAAAAATAAGGATTTTAGATCATAGAGTATAATAACATAAGCCCTTATTTGCATGCACCATATCACTTAAGTCATAGAGCTTGAAGCGAGATCCCGAAAAGAGAGGTACCAATGCCAACCTCAATAGAGTTTAATTCTTAAACCATATAGTGATCGACATTTTACTCTAACGTAATCTTCAAGGGCCATGAAAATATTACTCTTCAAGGGACATTTTACTCTAATGTATTCCCACACTTTCTCAAAATGATCAAATTTTTTATTCAAAAAATTGTATCAAATCTTTTGAGAATTAACATGCAAGCTCTAGTGCTTTCCTCTAGTTTTGTAGTGTGTTGTGTATCTATAACTCTTATATAAATAAACCCCACTATCTAATTATCTTGACATGCAACGTGTCCACATCAGCAGTCCACTATCAATCCCACTATGTATATACCTTGACATGCAATACGTCCACCTCAGCAATCCACTATTATTTGTTATTAGCAATTTATCTTGGCATACAAGGTGCATTTTAGTAGTTCACTATTCTAACATATTTTTATTCCTCTTTCAGACCCACAGCAACGCGCGGAGAATTCTCCTAGTTTACCTAATATCTAGTCTTAAGATATATACATAAACTCTTGATACAACACTTTTTTTTACTTTGTAAAGCTATAATTTATCTTGCAACTTTTAATCAAAATTTATTTTTTTTATTAAAAAAAGTCTAGGTTCTAGTAGTATTGTTTTCCACATAATTTAAAATCTGGTTTGCATCCGGAGACCAAACATGTTGAATTTGTTATATCATACGATTATATATGTATAGTATTGTTTATATGTCATAGAGTGTATACAATTAAATTAACAATATGAATATGACATAATATTTTAGTAAAAAAGCATAAGCTTATTTGAAACAATAAGGAAGAAAAATTATTATCGTAGAGCAAAGTGGTTCGTTAATTTAAAATGTTTTTGCTATGTGGTTTGTTAAGTGAACGTTTTTGCTATGAGTTACTTTATGTAATTTCAGAATGGCAGTGGTGGGTAATTTTTAATAAATTATAATAGATCCAATAGCTATAATCAGCTATGATTATTAGTGTATCAAATCAAAAGCCAGATGTTTTCGATTATTGTGAGAATTTTTGTATTTGTTTTTTTCTTAGCATATTTGTTGTTGATGCTTTCATTGAGGCATCTAATTAGTAATAGTAAGATATCTACTACTCTAATAAAAAAATATCCACTACACCACCAATCTTACCGTACTTTCGATCAAGCAAGCAAATAAAATAGGCCAAAAGACATTATATGTACGTATAAAATGGGTGCAGGGGAACGGGACGATCAGCCTGCGTGAACAGGTTGAGTTGTTCGCCAAGACCAAGGCGACGATCCTCCGGGCCGGGCTGGTGGGCCGCGAGAGCCTGGACGGCCTGCTGGGCCGGTCTCTGTTCGTCATCAGCGCCGGCGGCAACGACTTCCCTGCCTTCGTCCACAGCGGCCTCCCCATGAGCCGAGCAACGGAGTTCATGGCCACCTTAGTCGCCGATTACCTCAAATACATCAATGTACGCTGCGTACTTGCATTATTCTGTGTACATCATCATACGAGGGTCGAGGACATCGTGACGTGTTTGTTTGTGGCTCTGTGCGCAGGCACTGTACAAGCTAGGAGCTCGGAGGCTAGTCCTGCTCGGCATAGCGCCCGAGTGGCGGAGCCAGGAATTAATCACGACTAGGGCCTCCATCTAACGAAAAAAACTACCATTCGCGAAAACTACCTGCTAAGGTCACATGTACAAAATGAAGACAAATTTGCTAAAACACATGAGGCTTGTACTAAAACTATCCATGATTCTATTTTCGATTACCAACTGAATAGAAGAATTGAAGTCTATCGGAACAAGACATCTACGGTCACCAAGCTACAAATGGATTAGAAAAATACCATAACTAAGGAAGCTAGAGGGCCCGACTGCAGAGGCCAGAGGGGAGACGTGCCTCCTGGTCTATGTTGAGTCCACGAGCAGCGCAAGGAGGTATCGATTCAATGATACTTTCGAGTCGGTATCGAGTCAATGATACTTTCGAGTCTCGACGCATCTGGTGTCGTCGGAGCCGCGAGCAGCAAGCGCACTCGTCTCCATGAGAGCACGGAGTACAAGCCAGAAGGACGGCAGACCAGCAGCTAATGCCCTAGTCTTTGTTGACGAATTATGTTTATCAGTTTATGGACCAAAATTACATGGGGTTATTATTGGGCCATGACTAGGGCCTGGGCCCTAGGGGCCTGGGTCCCAGATCCGCCCCTGCCGCCCGTGGGATGCCTGCCAAGCCAGCGAGCCACCACGGCGGACGGAGATTGCGACGACGACCAAAACTACCTGTCGGAGCTCTTCAACTCCCTCCTCCGGGCAGAGATGGCGAAAGTTGTCGCCGCCGCCGCCTCCATGCCGGCAATGAGGTACTCGGTTGCCAACGTCTTCAATGTCCTCTCCGACATGATCGCCAACCCAACACTGACAGGTAATCAGCCGTAAGCACGAACAGCCATGTTCCTTTGTTGTTTCGATCTATTCTCTCTCACAGCAGCTAAAATACTAGAACAGCTGAATCAACTAATTGGCAGAAATGTAATACTACACAATGCAAACACTTTTTTTTTTCCTTTTCGTAGGCGTTGGTTGAGTCGACTGATGGTATCTATCTATGACCAGCAGGATTTCGTGTGGTGAAGACAGGATGCTGTGGCAGTGGCAAGTTCAATGGCGAGGTGGACTGCTCATTGGACACAAACCTGTGCGTGAACCGTGATGAGTACCTATTCTGGAACATGGTGCACGGGACGCAGGCCGCCTACCGTTGGGCCTTCCTCGCCTTCCTCCACGGGACAACCAGAGAAGCGGAGCCCATCAACCTCTACCAGTTGCTCCAGGAGCAGTTCTCCATCTCCATGTAATGGCGTTGCAAGCTCAAAACAAAAAAGTAATGGCGTTGCTGTTTAAAATGGAATATTTACCCCGTGCGATATCTTGTGAATGACAAGAAAAAATGATCATGCACGAAACACAAACGTGCACGAAGTGAAATAAAAACATGGTTATTGTACCATCAAGTACAGTACTATATACATGAAGGCCAATGACAGTTATTTTGTAGGAAAAAGGACAAAATGTCCCAATAGAATTGATATGGAAAATGATGTATAATGAACATCATAGTCTCTTCTGAGGCGGGTCGTGGAATTCGGCGTCACTGTCGCTCAATCGGTTTAGTAGTTAGTACGACCTCCGAAGCTCCGCCGTTAGAGCCGGCGTCTTTTGTGTGTATTTGGTCCGTCTAATCCTCTTGGCACCTCGCCTCTAGGAAAGCCGGAATGTAAAAACAATTTTAACTTCTTTTTAATGCGGTACGTGCAGCGCACGTTTTCAAAAAAAAAATGAACATCATAGTCTCTTCTTGATGTGCTGCAGCATTTGAGAAGGTGTGGTACTTCTCCATATGCTAACTTTGGTTAAATTAATCAAGCAGAAGAGTAGACTGATCAATTTCACGCATTTAGAATTAAGAAAGCAACATGTGAAGGAAGCATAAGCTCTAAGCAATTACACGTGGTTAATTTCTCTCCATTCCTTCTCGGTGTGTCGAAGGCCCTCCCGCTGCATGCGCTACTGCCGGCCTGAGCTCTAAGCAATTACGTGCGATAAGCAGAAGCTCCTCTATGGCTTCCATGGCCATGGAGTAAGGAGGAAGAAGTCAGCCTGGGCATTTGGTTTACACCGAAAATTCGGTTTGATTTGTTCGGTTTTGAAAAAAGTCGGTTTTCAAGAGTGAGGAACCGATCGGTTCATTACAAACTAGAAAACCGACGGATTCGACTTCGACTCCGATCGGATTGGAGCGGCAGCAAAACCGCGTCCCGCTGCCCGACTTCGACTCGAAGACGGAGGCACTCTCGATCGCCGGCCGGTGCACGGTGCAGCTCCTGCCCGGGTGATAAATACGGCGTCCCTCTCGCCGATCCATGCATCCACCCCGCCCCATCCATCTGCGCCAACCCATCCACCTGCCTCTCTTCCTTCCTTTCCCAGCTTTCGATCGCGCCATGTGCAGCCTCGCTCCCCGCGCCGCCGCCGCTCCAGGCTTCGGCGCCACCACCGCGTTCCTCGACCGGCAGCGGGGCGTCGCCGCCGCCGCGATGGCGGCTCCGGCCGCGACTTCGCGCCACAACGCTGGGGAGCCGACGACCCGCCGCGCCCGCGCCTCCGAGGCCAAAGATGCTGAGGCGTGTGCCGCTCGGAAGCGTGGCCGCCACGAAGGCTCCGAGCACGTCGTCGTGGACCCTGCAGCAGCCTCGTCGTCAGCGCTGCGGATCCGGATGGACAAGGAGATCGTCGCGCTCCACGGCCTCATCAAGAGAGCCAAGCTCTTGCCCCGCCGCTCCACTGATCCCTCAGCCGAGAAGAAGCCCGTGCCCGTGCCAGCGCCAGCGCCACGACGATCAGAGCCGCCGCCTGTGGTGTTATCGGCAGCGAAGAGGACGACGGCGTCGCAAGCCAAGGCAGCAACGGAGGCGGCGCCACCAGCGAATTCGAAGCACCAGCGAGCAGCGGCCAAGAACACGATCGCTCCGGAAGTTCCCAGCAAGCAGCGGATAGCGGAGTCACCAGCAGCGAAGCAGCAGCAGCAGCGCCCGGTCGTCCAGCATGCAGCGGCGGCGGCCAAGACGGAAGTTCCGAAGAAGCGGCGACCGGAGGAGGAGCAGAAGGAGCTTGCGCGCGGCGCCATTGTTGTCTGGAACAGCACAAGGGAGGAGTTCCGGCAGATGCTGCTGGAGATGGAGAAGGCGGCGCTGCCCGACGAGACGGTATACCCGGAGGAGATGGAGGCGCTCGGCATCCCGTTCGAGTTCGTCGTCACTCGCACGTGGAAGCAGGCAATGCTGGATTATCACGCCAAGAAAGTGGAGTGTTCGTAGGCGTCTAGATCCCACGGATGCATATGCAATTATGCATCTTGGCTTTGCATGTTTGTATGCTGTCAGTACAGCTCTTATGAAGTCATGACGATGAACTAATTGACTGTTTGTATGCCGTCTTCAAGTAACTGATCTTGTAAAATTCAGATTATCAAATTATTCTATATAGCTTGTAAAATTCTGATTGTAAATTTATTCTGTAGATGTCTTTGCATGTTCAGGCTTTCAGTACTGCTCTTATGAGTTATGACGCTGAACTTTCAGGATATCAGTCTCTGTACGTTCTACAAACATGCATCTTTTCATGTGAACTTGTTCAGGCTGTGTATAACTGAAGAACATCCACTCAGTTACCTGAAGCACGTCAGGTGATTGATGAACAAACCATAAACAAAAATAATAAAATATTACAAAATTAGCAACGCTGGTAATAAAATATTACAACATCATCAACCTAGTTTTGTTCTTGGGGACTGTCAGGTCTTCAATAGCAGTAGCTTTCCCATCCTGCTCGCTCTCTGTTTGGTCTTTGTTTCCTCTGTTTTTGTGCTCTAGTTTGCTGGTTGAACTATGTATTTGGAACTATGCAAATAATAGTTTTGCTTCACGGATTACTAACCACAGGTAGTGACCAGAAGCCATTATATATGTCCTCTGAGCTTGAAACTCAGATCTTTCTATTCTGGAAATGACCCCATCCTTTGTTCAAATGATTTGTCAGTCACTGTACCTGTTTACCTCGTGTTTGTGTTGGTGTTTATGCATGGTGGACCAAAACTCCAAGGCATCCATTGATTCTTTTCTATTTTCTTTGCATTTTGTACTTTTTAGGTATTTTATAGAAATAAAAATAATACGTGATGTTTGAAATGTCATACATATAAATGTATCATATATGATATATGTAACACAAATATGACAATATTAGCTCGCCAAATTTAAGAAAAAACACACTCTTGAGTAGGTAATAAACATGAATTATCTTTATAATTGCAGCTCTATCAAACGGTTCGATAGGAGGGTCAAACACAATATATAAAATCCCAACAATAAAAAAGATTAGGCGATTTTTGTCACAGGACACTGGGAAACACGTACTCCCTCCATTTCAAATTATAAGGCATTCCAAGAATCTTGGAGAGTCAAAATTTACTAAGTTTGACCAAAGTTATAGAAAAAACTATAATAACTTGTGACATCAATTAGTTATGCAATGAAAATATAAATAATGGAGAATCTAATGGTACTTAGTTGCCATAAATATTATTATTTTTTCGTATAAATTTGATCAAACTTGAAAAATTTTGACCCTCCAAGATTCTTGGAATGTCTTATAATTTGGAATGGAGGGAGTATTAGTCTGGCACACACCACCAACGGGAGGATTTTCCGAAACACATCACAAATTCATGTATGTTTGCCCACACACACCGCGCCGATTATTTTATTCATTTCTCAGTTTTGAGGAGAGAGAAGGTACGGAAAATGACCAAACTGCCCTCCCTTCCTTCTCCAACTATGCTCTCCCAAATGCTCTTCTCTGAACCTTCCGTCGCGTGCCACCGGGAAGGTCGCCCTTGGGGCTGGGCGCGCCACAAGGGAGGTCGCCCCTGGGCTGACCGCGCCGCCGCCCTGGGATGCGTAGCAGCAGGAGCCCGAGTCCGCCGCTGCGATACGTGCGCCGCTGGGGAGCTCCGCCCCTTCCCTGGCCACGTCGCCGAGGAGCTCCGCCCCATGGCTGGCCGCATCGCCGAGGAGGTCGCCCCTGTGCTGGCCGTGACGCCGGGGAGGTCGCCCCTGGGCTGGCCGCACCGCCTGGGAGCTCGCCCCTGCGATGCGCGCGCCGCCGGGGAGCTCCACATCGGCCTGGGCGGCCGCACCCCCTGACGCGCCGCCCGGGAGGCTGCGCCGCCGCGCCGCCCAGGAGGCCGCGTCGCGGCGCCCCCTGCCATGCCACCCGGGAGGCCGCGTTGCCCAAGTTGCGCTGGCCAGGGTGGCCGCGTCGCCATGGCTATGCATTGAATGTGGCGGTGATGTGTTTTAGCAAAATTGAGTGACCAGCCCAAGGTTGAAGATGAGGATAAAAATATCTTTTTACCCACCTTCTCTCTCCACGAATATGAGAAATGATTAAAATAATGGTCACGGTGTCCACCGGCAAACATTCGCGAATTCATAATTGTGCTGGGCAAAACTGAGTGTTAGCGGTGTGTAGCGGCCAATTCATTGTTGTCGCGATGTCCCACAGCAAAAATCGCCAAAAGATTATTACATATGGGATGGGTTGGATTGGTTGTGGGTCATCTCTCTCCAACGTATCACCGTACGTTGAAGTCGTCAAACTCGCAGTACATGTCCATTGTCCTCGTCGGTTTGTCCCCACCATCACGCTCCTCCTGTGCACCGAGGCCGTTTTCTCACTGTCAAGTCCTCGTTGCCGCGGTCGTTCACTGAATGATGCCATCTAATTCAATGGCACTATATATATCTAGGACATTGCGACTTTGCCAGCGTCGACGATCGAGCTTGTAGTTGTCTTCGCCCCTTCCACAACGTCAGGGGGGCATGCATGCTCCTAGGCGCAAACCCGTCAAGAAATAAGCAACAGAAGAGAAGATGAGTAGGGAAGACAATGAAACACTACAGAGCTAGCAACTACTAGCATACATCATTGTTGTTGCTTTGGATTGAGGCCCTGAAAAGGTTCACTAATTTGTATTGTTTTGAAAAGCTAAAATGGTTCCTGATTGAGATCCAGGTTAACCGAACGCAGGCTTAGACTATCTGCAGTCGGTGGGATCGTTACTAAAATAAAACATGTTATGAGTTCTGATTTCGTTTCCTATAAGCTTAATATATATATGTAAGCGTGATTGTAAGAGCATCTCCAACAACTTGATAAAATTCACTTGCCAAATCTTGAGTTTTAGCAAGTTGCTAATTTATTTGGCAAGTGAAAAAAAGACATCTCTCCAACAATTTACTATTCCAACTTGGTAAAAACAAAAAAAAGTAGGTCCGTCTAGGACTGATTGCCTATCTCTCGACAACACCGCGTCAGGCTACTTGGACTGAAGATTGCATCGTGCTGTAATCAGGTTCCATCGTCAGGCGTCAGGACTGTAGCAGCAGCAGGATCTTCTCTGTCCCATCATCATTCAGTTTGTCTGCCTTTATTCAGTACCTGGATCTTTGTCCTGTCAGCAGCATTTGCCGGCCACGACAAAAGCGTGCAGCAACAGCAGCACAATACCAGCAACGACAAGACCAAATCTCCAGCAGCGACAAGCAGAGAGCAGCAGCGACGGCCAACATGCAAGCACAGTATCATGCACATTCAAATAACAGATGCATATATGGATACTCAAATAATTCTACAGCTTGAATAAGACTATCCGCACTCATCAACCTCCATTTCTTTACTCCATACGTTCTGGTCATCAAGATTCTCTCCTCCATACAGGTTTCTTCCATACTCATGAACCTCTATATCTTATACTCCATTTCAACTATCAAAACCGGACCCACTTGTCATCCACTTGTCACTTTATTTAAATTTATTCATGTAAGATCTAGTTTTGAAGGATTTATTTAAACGAATTTAATAGTGTAATAGGAATTTAATTTGGTTAATTGGTTTGTGAGTTATAACATTTTTTTATAGCTAAACAAGTGGGGTCCGCCATTTGCATGTTCTCACTTCTCTCCTCTCTCTCTCACGCGCAGCACGCGCGGGGCCGCCACAGGAGGTACGCCACAGGCTGTGGCAGACGCCATCTTTGGCGCGTGGACTGACTTCCAGGTCCAGAATTCAGGCACTGCTACGGCGCTTTTCGGCCTGTAAAAACCAATGTGGCGCTGTGCCGGTCACCTTTATAGGCACCGCTGCAGTTCGTCTAATGGTTTTGATGAAACAAACAAACTGTTTCTAGTGACTGATAAATAAGAGATGCAAATAGATCTCCATCAATAGCGGCATACAAGAATCCATGACTTAGGTTCACTCCAGAACCCTAGCAATCGGTACCTGATGGACGGCGGCGGCGGCGCGACTTGGGTGTGGATGCAAGAGCAGATCCTGCCAGCGTGGAGGTCGTCGGGGCGCTGCCCGCTTGCGCAGCCATTGGAGGAGCAGGTCGCGGCCGTCGGAGGTCCCATCTTGACGACGCGTGATCCAATCTCGACGATGCCACGACGGACACCGCGACGGACGAAAGAAGCCGCGACGACGTGACGGAGACCTAGCGGTTCTGCAACTGGAATGAGATCGCGAGATATAGCACCACCGTGTCCTTGTACGGCCCGATGCACGCCACGACCATGCGCTGTCACCGGCCTGGCCACTTGCAGCTTCCAGCCGCTCGTCGCGAGCGGGAAGTCACGATGGCAACCTGAGTCCGCGCGCGTATATTTACGCGTGCGGAGAGGTTGGATGCCAAGTTGCTATTTTTACCAAGTTGGTTTGAGGAGTTGTTGGAGAGAGATTTTTGTGTTTTTCCCTAATTAATAAGAATAGCAACCTCATTTGAGGAGTTGTTGGAGATGCTCAAATATGGTAAAAACAAGAAGACCGAGGAGTGAAATAATAAGGTCTTAAGAGCGCGCACGTTCGTTCCCGAACATTGGTTCAATATCTGCCTGCTCAGTCTTTCGAAGGTGCTCATAACGATAGAGTTTGCGTATACGTATTCATAGGGGTAAGTGCTTGTGCATATGTTGTGGGCGTACATATTATTCTTTGTAATAAAAAAAAAGATCAGTCAGGGTGATATCCACGCTCATGATTTTGGCATAGTACGTAGGTACCGATTCCATTCGATCCCTTGGCCCCGTCAAATGCAATTTTGGCGCTTTCACGCGTGTGCAGGGCATGGCTAGGAGTATGTGTGCTTGTGTTGATGCCTTCAAGAAGGTAAATAACATCTGCAGACGACATCATCAATGAAAGGAAGAGGAAATTACAGCGACGCCTCCAAGGGGAAAGATGACGTTGATTGCGTCATCGCCGCCGGCCTAGCACCGCCATGCAGGGTTTTCACCCATAATCCAAAGTCCTGCAAAAGCACATCCAAGCCGAACCTACATACAACAGATGTCGGAGATGATCGGCAGGGTCTTCACCAGATGCCGCGAGGCAGCAAAAAGCAGGGGGCGACGGTGTCCTTTGATGTGTACGCCGGTGTCCTGGGAGCGACGTGGTCTATGGGAGGGTGGGTTGGACGGCTTGGAGAAGGCCGGTGCCAACCCTGTCATCCCCATCCGGTGCCTGGGAGTCCAAATCGACCCCCAAGCCGCCGCCAAGGAAAATGTTCCCGACCCGAGGCAACGCCCGCCCAATTCCGCATCGCCGGAGCACCACCCGCACCGAGAAGGGGGCAGCACGGGGCAGCAGCCGACGGATCCAGGCCTGAGATACCCAGATCGTCCCGTTGCCGCCGGACCCCTTCACCTCTGCGGGTACGCTGGCCGCCGAGTCCGTTCATCCACCAAACGGTGGGGAGAACGATGCCGCCGTCCACGTCAGCCCACCAAGGCGCGAGCTAGATCGTCCTTCACCATCGCCAGGCCGCCCCACGGGGACCAGATCCGGCACCGAGGACTGGAGTCGGCCCCCGTCGCCACCGTTCGCCGCCAAAGAGGAGGTACGATGGGAGGTGGAGGGGGGTTGGGGAGGGAGGTGGGAGAAGGGGTGCTTGCGCCCGCACCTGGGCAGAGAGCCCCGCCGCTGCCGTCATGGGGGTTGTGCGAGCTTCCCAAGTGGTCCCTCCGGCGGCGGCGAGGTGGGGAGCGGAGGTTGGAGGCGGCGCGGTGGGGAGCGATGGGGAGCCTCTAAACCCTAGGCCGAGCAGGCCACCTAGTTATGAGTCCCTTCAATTCAAATTTGAGTGCCATGAGAACAACTACTTGTTTGGTCTGTCTGCTCCCCCGGTCGACGGGGTTCTCTTCTGCCCCAATCCAACTTAATCCCGGCTTATATATCCAAACGAATAAACAAGCATGCAATCATATGCATCCACACTTTGCCAACTTTAGTGTGGTTTCACGGAAACAGTGCTAGAAATAGCATGCCCCACTTTATGCCCACTAAGAATAATGATTCAGACACGTACACAAGGTGTATGAACAGGCGACAATGACTAGTCTTTTTATAATCTGCTGCATATAGTTTATATTGTTTTGTGCCAACAATATATATTTCCTCCAGCAATGATGCATGGCCGGCCAGTCCATTGCTTGCTGCTCAATCTAGCTTTAGCTTTAGTTGGCCAGGAATAAAGAAGTATGAACATTATGACATGCATGTATAAGGCAGCTAGCTTTTGAAGGTTTCAGTGGATGCAATCATGCATGAGTTTGAAACTAATCCCCCCTTCTTCCACGAACATGTCTAACAACCCACCTCGCTTGGCACATGGCGAAATTAACTAGCTATTGTCAAAAGCTCAATTCCTTAACTAGCTTGACCCAATTTCAACACGAGTCAAATCGCATGAAACAGCAATATATATTTATTTGCAGTGGCGCGTAAGAATCTTTCCCGCCTATATATCGATCTCACTAGTACGTACGGATTGCAGAACAGAACAACCACTAGCTAGCTTAGGTCCTCCTAACTCCTAACCACGGGCTTCAAGCTAGATAAGTAGAGATGCTGGCACCGGCGGCGATGCTGCTTGCCCTGCTCACAGCCGCACTTCTCTTCCTCTCACCGGCGGCAGACGCGTGCCCGGAGAAGTGCGGCGACGTGAAGATCGAGTACCCCTTCGGCATCGGCCCTGGCTGCTACCTCAGGACGGCCGGTGACAGCGGCGGCGACGAGCCATTCAACGTCACCTGCAGCAACCTCGACGCCGACGGCAAGCCGCAGCCCGGCGAGCTCATCCCCAAGGTCGCTGGCCTGCAGGTACGCGAGATCGACGTGGACCGCGGGAGGATGCGGGTCTACAGCTGGGTGAACTCGCGGTGCCACAACCCCAACGCCACGTCGCCGTCCAATGTCGACGAGAACATCTGGGGCTACGACTCGGCGACGTTCAGCGTCTCCGGCACCGAGAACGTGCTCACCGTCGTCGGCTGCGACGTGCTGGCCTACATCGGGACCCAGGAAGGCGGCGTCGACAACCGCTACCTGGCGGGGTGCAACGCCTCGTGCCCGAGCGGTGGTGTCCGGCCGTCGCCCTCGATGGCCGCCGTCGCCGCCGCTGGCGCATCCTCCTGCAACGGCAAAGACGGCTGCTGCTGGACGCAGATACAGCCGGGGGATAAGGTCCTTCTTCCCTAGCTTCGTCGACGCCGACGGTGAGGGCAGACAAAACGGCGGATCTGGCGGCAGCCCGAGCCCGTGCGGATACGCCTTTCTGGTGGAGAATGGAACGTTCGAGTTCCGGACGTCCTATGCCACCAACAGGGAGCTTGACGGCGTCGCGGGCAAGCGGTTGCCGCTGGTGCTCGACTGGGCAGTGGGCAACAAGACTTGCCTGGAGGCACAGAAAGACAACGCGACCTATGCCTGCCTCAGCGACTACCACAAGTGCGAAAACTCCACCAACGGCCCAGGGTATCTATGCAAGTGCAGAGATGGGTACCGAGGAAACCCTTACCGCAAGAATGGCTGCCAATGTGAGTTCTCTCTCTTCCTCTCCTCCTCCTCCTCCTCATCATCATCGTCATCATTGTCGTCTTCGTCTTCATTATTATTGTTAATTACTGTTGCTATTATTACTATTGTTCTTGTTGTCGTTATTGTTAGGCTAGTCTCAATGCAACGTTTCATCTCACAGTTTCCAAAAACATGAAATTTATTGTGAAACGGATACCTATCTCAATGCAAATTTCATTGCACAGATTCATAGAACTAATTTTAGCCTTCATGGGCTCATGCGTCTCTTCTTTCTCCTATCCCCGCCGTAGGCATGCTCAGTTCACCCTAAAAATAGCCATGAAATGTCTCAGTGCTCGTTTCACCCAGTTACCAAGACGTTGGAAACACCGCTACGGCGTTTCACCATGGTGAAACGATTTTACTCTCTCTCCTCTCTATTTCATGCAAAAAATCATTCTATGCTGATGTGTCGCTATATTAAATGTGCATGAAACGCCCATAAAACCCCCACTGAGACTAGCCTTATATATTCAATTTCCTTAGGAAGTCCAATGTTATTTTCCTTGTTGTTGTTATTGTTATATGTTCATTTTGATTGAATCCAAGAACTTGATATAGAGTCGAAATAGGTCATATAATAATTTTTTGATAAAATATTAAGTTAGTGGCTTATTTGCAGTTATAATATGCCTCTGTTGATATTGTGCATATTTAGAGCTTTGTTTGGAAAGCATGAACGAATCTTGTAAGATTTTACAAGAATTAGTTCATTTTCATATGAGAAAATGTAGAAACGTGAAAAATTTCCCGCGTTTCAAACAACCCCTTAGAAATTTATTATGTCATGCTAGATGTCTCACTAGAATGATTCGTCTTGCAGTTATTGACACATGCAAGGAGAAGAATCCATGCCATGCCTCTGCTAAATGTGTCAACACGGAAGAAGGCCGCCACAATTGTTCATGCCCTCGTGGTAGGCGACCAAAAGGTGGTGACGCTAGTCGTGGGTGTGAGATAGATTACTCCATCCTTGCAATCGGTATGCAATCATCATTCCTTTTCATTTTTCCACCTCCACTTGTATTAGGCCAGGACACCACAGACAATGTTTTCGATGAAAGTTCAACATATTAAAATGTAAATTTCTTGGTATGTTAATAATGTACTCAAATAAACTTACCGATTCATCGACAGAACAAACCTTAAAATTCAGCCTAAGTAATAACTTCTTCCTTAGAGTTTGTTTGGTTAGTCTTGAATCCAATTCCCTCGGATCAAAAACTATCCCAACAAACCTGGAGTTTGTGTGCTATATATTTTAGTCCCTCAACTATCATAAGAGGTTTAATTTGGCTCTTGAACTTTCAAAATTGCTTTTTTTAGTCGCCAAACTTTACTTTTAGGTTTAATTTCTAAAATTACTAAAGCAATTGTTTCAATGCTCAAACTCTGCATTTGAGCTCAAAGTGGAGGGACAAAAATGAAATGCACTTGCTTGATGGTTCTTTGATTCAATTGATCCTAAAGTGAAAAGTTTGAGGACTAAAACATTTACTTTGATAGTCCTAGATTGAAATTGAGCCTAAAAGTGTAAAGATTGAGAACTGAAATGACCAATTTAATAGTTTAAGGATGAAATTAAATCTTGGACTATAGTTAGAACACCTTTAGCAGTTTGATATAGTTTAATTGCTAAACAAATAGATCGAGCAAATTAACAGAAAAAATAGCAAGATGGATGTCCTTTTCCAATACTCTAATAACTTTAAACAATTTTTCATGGGAACCCTAAACTATTTCTAACCAAACAAACCTTTTTAAATAGTTTTTTCTCTTATCGTTTTCTCACCTGGAAAGAACCCTTTATTTTCTTAATTTACTCATGCGTCCAATTCACTCTGATCTCTCGAGAAAAATGTCGGATGGGGAGCGGATACGGAGTTCTTCTTGACTCTAGAAACTTACGAGTTGAAGAGGATATTTTGTAACTTTTTATTTTCAATGAGGTCTTTACCAAATTGTGGGAGGAGATATTTTTCTTTATGCTAAAATATTAAATTAGGGTGTTGTTTTACAAACTTCTTTAAGAGTAAGAGTAAGTTTGGCACGGTTTCGTCACCAGTGAAACCGTTATTTTGGATTCAGCTCTATGAGCATCTCTATCAATGGAGCTTGAGCTGTTTTGGTAAATCATTTGGCAAAACAAAGCAGATAACACCAATATTTTGGCTCCATCCTCCGTGTATGCTTTGTGAGAGCACAATTTAAGAGGCTCCTTGGGTGAAGCTGCTTGGTTTTACCCTGTTTGACATAAAATGGCTCCAGACAGGTCTGAGAGTCGCTGGAGAAGCCGCTGCCAAAAGGGATCTAATAATGAACCAAAATAAATAAATAGTCAGCCTATGTATTGTGTTACATTTATCCCTTTTTTGTGATTAGTTGTGTTATACATTTGTGTGTAACCATTTACTCCCACACTATCTACAGGTACCAGCGTTGGCGTGGTTGTGCTAGCTTTGGTGTTGTCTTGCACCTACGCAGTCCAACAGAAGAAGCGGCTCGCCGACATCAAGAAGAGGTACTTCCAGCAGCACGGCGGTCTGCTCCTCTTCGAGGAGATGAAGCAGTCGTCGTCACGGCAGGGGCAGCAGGCGCCTTCCTTCACGCTCTTCACCGAGAAGGAGCTGGAGCAGGCGACCGACAGGTTCGACGAGCGGCACGTCCTGGGCAAGGGCGGCAACGGCACCGTGTACCGGGGCGACCTCAGGGACGGAAGGACCGTGGCGATCAAGCGGTGCCGCGTCGCCGACGACGAGCGGCAGCGCCGGGAGCTCGGCAAGGAGGTGCTCATCCTGTCCCAGGTGAACCACCGCAACATCGTCAAGCTCTACGGGTGCTGCCTCGAGGTGGCCGTGCCCATGCTGGTGTACCAGTTCATCCCCAACGGCACCCTGTGGGAGCTCCTGCACGGGCACGGCGGCGTCTCGCCGTCGTTCGCGATCCGGCTGAAGATCGCGCAGGAGGCCGCGGAGGCGCTGGCGTACCTGCACTCGACGGCGTCGCCGCCAATCATCCACGGCGACGTCAAGTCCGCCAACATCCTCCTCGACGAGAACTACGACGCCAAGGTGTCGGACTTCGGCGCGTCGGTGCTGGCGCCCTCCGACGAGGCGCACCTGGTGACGCTGGTGCAGGGCACGTGCGGGTACCTGGACCCGGAGTACATGCAGACGTGCCGGCTGACGGACCGCAGCGACGTGTACAGCTTCGGCGTCGTGCTCCTGGAGCTGCTCACGCGCCGGAAGGCGCTGGCGCTGGCGGCGCCCGAGGAGGAGCGCAGCCTCGCCGCGCACTTCCTGTCGTCGGTGAGGGACGGCAGGCTCGACGCGCTCCTGGACGCCGGGATCAGGGACGAGGTCGGCGCCGGCGGCGAGGTGCTCGGGATGGTTGCGACGCTCGCGAAACGGTGCCTGGAGATGTCCGGCGAGAACAGGCCCCCCATGCGCGAGGTCGCCGAGGAGATTGGCAGGGTGAGGAAGCTGTGGCGGCAGAGATGTTTTGGTGAAGTTGTTGTGCTTGTAAGTGATGATAGGTGAAGCCTAGCTACTTTTGGAGCTGGAGTATACGAACATAGTACTATTTGTAGTTTAGCAGATCACCAACCAAACTTTGCACTACTGAAAGTGAGAGATTTGCCGATGAGCTACTTGTTACTTGCAGTGCTAGGTAGGTAGGAATAATACACAGGTTTGACGAGAAATGAAACATGTTGGTTATGACTACTAATGACACAAGAAGTTGTATTGATCCGCGTTAATCCATAATGTATCATGTTATGAACAAGTTTACAGGGAAAGAGAGGAACGAGCATGCATGCATGTTTCATGCTAGTTAATATCGTACACTTGACAAACAAGAACGCGCCGTCTAGTACTCGTCGTGGCGGTGGCCGATGGCGAGCGCCCTGACGAAGCATGCGGACGCGCCGACGGCGAGCCCCGCGAACGCCGGCGGCACGAGCAGGTCGATGCCGGAGCGCCCGGCCATCCGCGCCGGCACGCACACGTGGTCCCCTCCGCCGTCCAGCGGCACGCGCACCGCCCCGGCCGCGCACGCCTTACCGCCTCCTCCGGCGAGCGCCCACACGAAGGCGGCCTCCGGCGCGAACGACGCGACGGAGACGGCGAGCGCGAGCGCGCCCGCCCACGCCGCCGCGTGCCGCAGCGCCGGCGCCCAGTGCTGCCGCTCCCCCACCAGTGCCTCCACCAGCGGGTGCATCGTCGTCGTCGTCGTTCACCACACAAGCGGGCTGTCGCGCGCGCCTTGTTCGATCCTCTGGCCGGCGGACGGCGGTGCGGCTATATGGCTGTGGTGTGGAGTGCGGACAATGGAGGTGAAGTGGGTGCGCGCGTACGTCGTCGTTTGGAGATGGAGTGGAGTACGTGGAGGGGCACCGAGCGAGCGAGTATTAGGTGAGCGAAGGCGGGAAGTTTTGTGATTTTGTCTTGCCGGCTTGGAGTGGAGGCCGGCTGCTGCCCCGTTGAATTTCTTGGGGGTTTGGTTGGGGCACGAGGGTGACCTGTGTGGCTCTCAGCTGTGGGTAGAGCAATTTGACAGTGTCTTAGTTTCTAGTATCTACCTGTTTGTAGTATCAACATTTGGGTTGTTGAGACAACCGTTTCAGACTTTTCTTCTTTTTTTATGGAACCTACTACATGTTGAGTTTAATTATTTGCAAATGTGATGATGAGATCCAGAGATCAAAAAAAAATGAAGAAAAAATTCACATTTCTTCCTGGGCGCATATAAAATGCCAACTGTCTTCAGCTGGTGGGCATTGCATGAAAGATTACAGGGAACTTTGAGCACTCACTTTCGTTATTATTATATATATACAAAAGGAAAAGTGTGTTACTGTACTAACCTACTCGCATCTTTATCAGGTATCCAAATCCTACCAGACACTACAGCAAAATTTATTACAGATACTGAAATTGTTGAGTCTATACAGACTAAGGTCACAAAATTTGTGATCGGTGGGGTTAACCTGCATACATCAAAATACTGCGTAGTGTATGCAACTGCTATCATTATAAATATATAATACTCATCTGAATACTGATGTACCGGACAGGACAGCAGATCAAAGGCGTAGCAAGAAACACTCGTCAACTCTGCTGCATTCACAGTCTAGTAATAACAAGTGTATTATCTGAAAATGCTACAGAAAAAGCACATCAGTTGATCTTGGGCTGCGTTAGAGGACGGATCAATATCTTACAAAACTCGGCTTTCCCCAAATAGAGTAGTACGAGCAAGTTCCAATTAGCAATACATAAGCTCAGTTTTAAGCCTTAAGAAGCTCCTGTTTGCTGAGGAAAATGGCGAATGGTCACCAGGGAAGAGGGGTTTCTTCTCCAGCAGCAAAACATGCTCAGCAGCCTTAGTGCGAGTGGCTTCACCAGACGGCGACAGCACCTCAACTTGCTCAAGCCCCAGCTGCCTCTTGATCAGCTCCAAGTTCAACCGGAGAACATCCGTCTCACCAAAGGGAAGCTTCTAATTCAGTGCCAGAGGACCAATCTCATGTATGTGTGTGGGAGTGGCCAAATTCCATACCAAACCTGTCCCAGGGCCAAGATTTTTTTTAGAGCATGAGCAAATAAGATGGTGAATAGGTTCACATGAATATTGATCACTCATATAAAATTTTTATAACTCTAACCTTATACAAGCGAGGCAATTTTTGCGCCAAATGGTGGCAATTTGTAGCTAGAAAACAAAGAGGCTCTCTGGCACTAACCTTACGTTAGACTGCCAAAAAAAAAGGTGCAGTATATATTACGTAAGCTGTCCGCTGTCTGTTTTAAATCATTGAGTCTCGACCATCGAAGAATGATAATTTAATTAAGAAGTTAAAAAATCAATTATTAATCAATACTAGTACATAGTCTGTGAGACACCGAGGCTTTATTAGAAGTAGCAAAATCTGAGTGATTGATCTAGTAGAGCCTACTAACCAAAGCTATGCAGTCTACAGACATGCAGTACTGCAGGTAAGCTGTGCCTGCACCATCAGGGCCGGGGGTAAAAAATATAAGCATTGACCTTATTGTATATGTCAACGAGCACTACTATCTGGCTAGAAAGATCAGTGCTCGAGTGTTATGCAGTCTAAATTCTACCGCCAAACACGCTCCTGACCAGGGAATAGCAGAAGCTCTGATGAATTTGTCCCATCAGGCAGGAAATGAACTTGAAGCAAGTCCACAAGCTCTGAATGCCCTTCATCAGCCGGAGAGGCAGGCGCGGTGCGTCATGTTGAAGAAGTGGAGCCTGACCAGGTGCCGGAAGACATTCCAGACCCCACAATCGCCGCCAGGTTCCATGAGGCGTTCGCTGATCCAGCTTCTTCTTCAAGGCGGGAGTGCATGGTTATTTGTTCCCCATGCTTCGTGCTCGCGGGTTGCGAGCTATGGCGGGATCTGCTAAGGAGCGCGAGGATTGACGGGTCGGGGACGTCACTTCAGTCGCACAATTAGTTATCTTGTTAGTACAGTAGTATTTGCTCCACTATTAAAGCCGGTGCCTTTTGTAGTGTGCTTGCTTATCATGGTCTACGACATCTCGCCTATGACCGTAGCAAGTCGTGTAACAAAGTCCATTTCCCCTTAAAGTAAATCACGCACAAGCGTGTTTTCCAAAAAAAAGTTTAAGAAAGAAGGAAGAAGCAAAGCAAAACAAACTTGTAATTGGTAGGCCGCACCTATTTTCGGATATTTTCGGACGGACGTGTTCAAAAGCATACAAACGTACGGTGGAGTGCGGAAGCTCTCATGGCCTCACATACTATATGCATGCTTGCTATGTCCCAATTTACTACCCCTTCGGCCTATATAAGCCTAGCTAGACACTAGTTACAATATCTCGCACCAACAAACGCAACCCCACAGCACCACGAGAAGCTTTTATAAATGGCGTCCAAGAAGATGATCCTCGTCGTGGCGGCGCTGCTGCTCGTCGTGCTCGCGCTTGAGGCTGCCCCTCCGGCCGACGCCATGGATTGCAAGGTCTCATGTGACCTCAATTACTCCCCAATCAGCTTCAACTTTGGCAACGTGGAGGACTGCAAAAGGAGATGCGATAAGCGGGGACAACAAACTTAACATCCTATAAATGCTCCTACCTGATGATATCACAATTGCCAAAGGTGAAGCCGATTTATGGGATGTTAAGTCCGTTATCCCCGCTAATCGCACCCCCTTTTTATGGGATATTGACATCCCAATCCTATTGCATCATCTATCGCCCATGCATGAGAAAGTCTTACAAAACTTGGTTTTCGCCAAACACAGAGATAGCTCAGTGCAAACATAACTTTCACACGTCTAGCAAAAAAAAAAGAAAACAGCAGCATGAGAAAATTAAAGTTAGCACTAACATAAGCTCAGTTTTGAAGCCTCCAACTCCTATTTGCTGAGTAAAAAGGCGACCGGGTCACCAGGGAGTGGGGGTAGGATTCTCCAGCAGAAAAACATGGCAACAGGCGGCCAACAGCAAAGGAGGCAACAGTCATCGTTGGCCTCATGAAAAAAAAATAAGTCCAGGTTGACATCGAGGAGACTAGCCTTTGCTCATCTTGCAGGCTAGTAGCCTTGCAGAGGTCACTTCTCTGATCCTCGCATGTGGCTGTGACAAAGGCTGAGCAAGCTGGTACCTTTTTTGCTGCAACGCTCCATCCGCTGCCTCACAAAGTCACAATGCGGGTGAAATAGTGGCTCCGTGCTTTTGGCAGAGCAAGCAGTCGCCGCTTCTGCAAGCTCATCTGACACTGTGAAGCCAACACTTGAGGTGACATGGACACTGTATGCAGACGTGGAGACTGGGGCATACAGACAGGGTGGAGCGTTGGGGACGGCCAGCAGCCTTAGTACGAGCTGCTTCATCAGACCTGACAGCACCTCGACTTGCTCAAGCCCCCAGCTGCCTCTTGATCAGCTCCAAGTTCAACAGAGAACATCCATCTCACCAAACGGAAGCTCATAATCCAGTGCCCAAGGACCAACCTCCCTTGCTTCGTCCTTCTGGGCATGCAGAGCTTCTGAACTTGCTTCAAGTTCATTTCCTGCCTGATGGGACAAATTCATCAGAAATTCTGCTATTACCTGATAAAGAGCATGTTTGGCTGTCGAATTTAGACTGCAGCCCCCTCAGACACTGATCTCTGTAATACCCATTGGCATATATAAGGCCAATGCTTACCATTTTCCCCCTGATGGAGGTGAAGGCACAGCTCCCTAGGGCTTCTTGGAACTCTTGCTTCTGAAGCAGCTTCCTCATCAAAACTATGGTATCCTGCAAATTTGTAACTCGCAGAGTAGGATCCAGGGTGTCTGTGACCGGCCAGCCAGCCTTTATTGTAAAGCCTTCTTTCTTCATGATCTTTCCACATGTACTCAGCAGCGTAATGTGGGCAAATAGGGGTGATGTAATATACGTGGATAGTTTGGGAGGATAATTGGGGATAACTAGGCCTTATGCTATGCCAAGAGCTTGAGAGATTAGGGGAGACTAGATTGTTTCTTCATAATTCATTGCTTGCCTTCCATTGTGCCCCATGGGCTGAATATAAAGGGTACACAGGACTAACACCTCTTGTGCCTAGACAATATGGTACTATTCCTATAGACAAATAACTAAGAGAGACACTAATTAACACTAATGGGCTTAAGGCCCAACTAGGACACTTGCGCCCTACGGCGCCCCTCTTTATGCCCATGACAGGTGATGAGCCTGGTCCAGACATCCATAAACCGCCACAACAGATCACGGTTCATGCCTGCTGCACCACACGAGAGCCTGTAATATCTAGCCACTTGGAGGTCATAAAACCCACATCTCAGGGTGTCTCTGAACAATAAAGCATTGTAGCTCTTCTCAGTTCTTTGATTGCAAAATTCATCTCATTTGCAAACACATGGTCAGCATATGTGGTGGGTGGTCCAGTTCTCAATTCAGATTCAACATCCGTAACCTCTTCCATCCATGAAAGTTTTTTTGTGAGACTCATAATAGCGGAACTTGCAGTTTCAGTGACAAAGTTTGCATCATACATGCCATCACCAGCATCAGAGGGCAAATCTAGTGGCATCAGAGGAATACTTTTTAATGGCCTCTTCAAGTGTTAGGAAAATTCCGTGTGGACTTGTATATTTTCTCAGAGTTAAGCATAAGATGACCATTGCAGCAGAATCCACAAGGCCAATGGTGTTCCGGAAGAAGTGCTGCGTGATTGTATATGCAGAATTTCAGATGGTTTTGAATAAGGTCCTTCCCAGACACCTGAATATCAAATGGATACCAATACTAAAATTCTTGCTTCATTTTGCTCAACAGACACCTGGAGGGATGTCACTTTTGGTGCTGGGCCATCACATAACACAAAATCCCAGACTTCATCTGTAATTTCTTCTGGCCGTATTGAAGACATTTCTTTCCCTACATGTCGCCATTTTGCAATAGATGCACCAATGTGTAATAAGCAAGGCCAAAAGAGAGTCTACAAGGAAACTGCTCATCCCATGGAATTACCAAGGCCAAAAGAACATGAACATGCCCACTGGTTCAGCCAGCCAAAGGTGTGCTCAAAACGATTTCAAGTTTCAGCTGAGAATGTGTTCATGTGATCTAAACACAGTACCGGCCTCCTGCTTCCATTCAGCCTCACCGTAAGTTATGTACCACTGATCAGTGAGGGCAATAATACACTCATCACCAGATCTACCTTCTCTGGCCCACTATACAATACGGCTGTGCCTTCATCCAAAAGCTTATTTTAATCAGGGATTTTCACTTCTTGAACCTTTCTATCGCTGAATTCACCTACAGTCATTGTTCCATCAGTACATCCCTTCAGATATGTCATTCATTTTTCTTTGCAATCTTTTCCTTGTCTTTCTGGCTCTTAATCTTAAGGTCATGGCAAACCTTCTCTGCTGACTTAATCCCCAAATTCAGGAATGTGGATTATTGGTACAATCTCATATGGAAGAACCCACTTGTATTTCGCACCCTATTTTCCCTCAAACCTGGCTTTGTGACTAAATCTTGAGTGCCATGAAATCATCAGGTGAATCACTGAGAACACTAGTCACAATGCAAGTACCTTTATCAGTCAAGACAGTGAGCATTGAAGAGTATATATGGCTTCATTGAAGGCAAGAGGATATTTTAGTGGCAAACCAATCAAATCATAGCCAGAATGCCAGATTGCTCACACAGGCTGGTTGATATGCAAGATTAAGAGCAGCCCTTGCTGTAACTCTGTAAGGATGAACATATGAGTGGCATTGACTCAAAAGCACCATAGATTCCATCAGGAAGCACCCAGCAATTTGTCTGTCCATACATTGTCTCAGGTCTTAGTGTGGCAGCTGCCAAATATACCTTCCTTCCAAGGCCTGCAGGCTCGGAAGAAAAGTTGGGATCACCTCCATTTTCATCAGCACATACTCTTGTAGCTGCACACCTTCACTTGTTGCCCCTGCCATGGTCAGCACAAGGTTCACCATCCAACGGAGGATCGTTTACCTCATGCCTTTAACAAGCCAAAATTCTTGAGGACCTCCTTTGCCACTGCAGCACTAGAACCCTCCTGCCTTCCTGCACCACTACGAGGGGATTTCCAAATTGTTGGATCTCCCTGGAAAGCTTATCAGCTGAGGCTTTGATGGGCATTCCAGTGCAGTGGAAAGCAAAGGGTAAAAGGGTATTGGAGCCGCTGAGCCTGTGGTATGCAGCACCCAACCCAAGCTTGGAGAACGAGAAAGCAGAGCTGAGATGCAGCAAGCCATCCATAAGAGTATAGAAAGTTCCCGAAGATTTTTTCTCTGGGACCTGGAGGCCCACTTCCAGCATCAGCCTCAAAAATATTGTTCTGATCCCAGGACTTCTGAACCCCAGATTCCTTGTTCAGTAAACAGTTTGTCCAAGCACGACTATTAGGTTCATCTGGATTCGACGACATTCTCCTAGAAAACCAAGAAGAAAAGGATGTCAACTGACAAGAGTCTCATTTTGATGCTGTGAACTGAACAAAATGCATATCTGAAATGTAAAAGAGAAAAGAATTGACAGACACGTAAAACATGCAGAAACCAACATTCATATTTGAATGAAGTAAAACCTGCTAATGGGCCAAAATCTGGATCACACAGTCAAACACCAGCTAGCCAACCCAATCCACCCCACTGGCTCACCTATTTAAACCAAACCAATCCAACCCATCCCATGGGCCCAAGCCAAACCAACCCATTCTCCAGTAAGCAGTCTCAAGCTATTTCAAAACCTTGGGATCTAACCTTGGTTTCAAAGCCCCTGTTCCTCGCTAGTTGTTAGCAAGGTCCTCTCTTTGCTAGGTAGCATTTTTAACATAAAGAAAGTTAAGCAAATCATAAAATGAACAAAAATTGAAAGGACCAAAAGAATTACAGAACATAAAACCATAAAAGAATTTAGTTCATGAACTAGACTAGGCATTTAACAAAAGAGAGAAAACCCCATATTATTTAGACTTCATAGTACTGAAATTTTAAGTCCTCTACAGGATATGTAGCCTTTATTTTACAAAGAAAATTAGGTGAAATGTTTTTGTTAAAAAAACATTATTACATCTCTTAATCTCCACAATCACGAAACATCCTAGGGTGGAAACAACAAATTTTCCTGCAAACACAAACATACAACTGACACATTCGGCAATTGCATTTTTTTCAGTTGGTTGCATGTAGTTCTAAGAGGTAGTTTGTCAGCTATTTCTTTTATAACTACAGGAAATCTCGTCTCTGTGGTCCTTAAACCAATCAATCTAAAAAGAGGATTCTAGAAAAGCGTGTGATTGAACTTTTTTTCCACAAAAGTAAAACCAGAGTTCGGAAAGGGTTACTAGTTTTTTAGCCAAGTCTTCAACTAGTTTTAAGCCACCCCGGGCTAATTGGTGCTAATTTTTAGCCCCAACTAGTAATTAGCCCTAGCTCATCCAAACAGGTCTAGGAATATCATGAAGCAGCATCAACAATGTTGTGACAGCAACTGCTCGACTTCTAGCAGTTGGGTATTACTCAGTCTATAACTATATATCGTAAAGACATGTATGATGTATGTAATGTAATCTATTAGTGACACAAGCAGCATCAAGGTTGGTGCATTGCAAAGAAAGCTTGAATCTTTAAGAATCTGGAATGCTTCGAAATGCTACCATGCACATGAAAATCATCACTTGCAAAATTTTCCAACACTGGGCATTTGAGAAGAAGGCAGTCAACATACCTGCTACTGCTAGCCCTCTTCGGGTTCTAGATCTTGACCTAAAAAATAAATTTTGTTTAAAGACCTTTGTTTACCAGAAATGCAAAAAACAGAACGTTGTTTAAAGAAAAACCATTTTACCTTCACTAATGCGATCTTTGGTCTTGAACAGCCAATCTTTCCCACACACAAGTGCCTCGAGCATTTCCGGTGTTAGTGAGCTTCTATGGTCTCCAAGAATTCTTCCTCTAAGACTAAAAGCATATTCAGCCGAAACAGTGCTAAGGGGAATAGAAAGGAAGTCTCGAACCATAGTTGACAGTACAGGAAACTTGTCTGATTTGCCCTTCCACCAAGCTAGGATATCAAAATCCTCATTATCCTCCTCCATCTCTTCTTCTAAATATGCATCAATTTCAAATTTTGGTGCACGTGCAACTCTTCGTCGTGATTTGTATTGAGCAAATTCTGCCTCAATCTTTCTTTTTCCAAGAAGCGGTGACCCCACATTAGCAAAGGCTTCATTAACATTAGCAAAGGCTTCATTAGCCTGTAACATCATATCCACACTACTTCTCCTTGCACACCGTTGCTCATACAATGTGAAGTACCTTCTCATCCACTCTAAGGCATGCTTCACATGCATATCAATCTGATTTGTATTATTGCACACCTTGTGAAAGAAGAACTCCAAGTAGTCAGTCTTCCTTCTTGGATCTAATATAGTGGCAATGACTAAGACAAGGTTAAATGCAATCTCTTTCTTCTTTCTCTTTCTTTTAACTACATTGTGCAGGTTATCTTCATCAGGATTCCAATATTTCTCAAACTTGGAATGCATGGAAGCAGCCAACTCCTTGAGCAGATTGGTGCTTTGCCAAGCTGGGTCCTTCAAGGCATAGAGGATGGAAAGCACAAAGGGCAAAAACTTATGTGATGTAGGCTTCCTATGAGTTGACACAGCGAGTGTAAGTTCTTCAAATACCTTGAGAACTTCACAAATTGCTGCTGCCTTTGCCCATTCTTCCTCAGTAGGTAGAACTTGAAGATATCTAGGAGCATAGGAGACAAGGACTGCTTTGTATTTTAATGCTTCCCTAAGCATTTTGAAGGTTGAGTTCCATTGGTTTGGGATGTCAAGGTAGATAGCAGACTTTGAGGCCAAACCCATCCCATTAGCAAGCGAATTGAACACTTGAAGTCTTGAGACAGAAGAATCAATATGCTTCAGCAGCTCACGAATCTTTTGTATTGTTGTATGGATCACTGCCATCCCATCCTGAACCAAGATGTTAAGAATATGAACAGAACATCTAACATGTAGATGTTCACCATCAAACAATAACTCATGTTTATGATTTGTTATCAACTCTCACATGCTGAAGTGTTATTGCTTGCATTATCTAATGTCAAAGTAAACAATTTATCCTTTATATCCCATTCTGTCAAGCACCTCACTATTTCTTCTTCAATTGCAATGGTGGAGTGAGGATACTCTAGTTTTTTAAACCAGATGATCTTTTTCTTGATATTAAATTCTGCATCAATGTAGTGAGCTGTTACAGCCATGTATTCTAAGTTCTGCGATGATGTCCATATATCAGATGTCAAGCAAACACGAGAATCCAAATTCTGAAGTTCAGTATAAAGCTCTTTCTTTAGCTCCTCAAATTTCTGGAAGGAATCATTGTGGATTGTTTGTTGATCCTGAACTATGAAAGTTGGTTGCATTGTGTTAATCCATGGCTGCATGTATGGGTTTTCGAATTTTAGAAATGGAATCTCAGCATGAATTAAATACTTGATCATCTCTTGACGACAGAGGTGGGGATCAAAGACAAAATTTGCATCTAATGGTTGTTTGGTCATGCTTGCTTGAAACCTTTTTCTAGTATCACTCTCAATTGCTGGGCAAGAATTGGCAACATGGCCTCTAAGACTGCTAGTACCAGACTTGGTACTCAGTTTCAGTTGACAGTACTTGCAAACAGCTTTTAGGTCACCATCCACAAAAACCAAGGCTTGCTCAAAATGTTCCCAAACAATGGACCGTTTACGACGTGGTGTCAAAGATGTATGACCCTCTTCACTATCATGAGTTCCTGAACCCTCTGATGTATTGGTCGACATTTCACCTGCAAAAGGTATGAGAATTTATATTTATTTAAGCTCTGAAGTAACCAGACTGAAGATTAACTAGCAATCTAATCCAAAATCTGTATAACTAAGAAGATAGCTAGCTAGCAGTGAAAAGCTACTCAATAAATAGATTGGTAAAGCAGTAAGTAGCAGGCTAGCAGCTAGTACTAAGTACTAACAAGCAATTTAACAGTAAGTAAAGCTAGTACCAATTTAACACTATGTGATATTAGTAGTACCAATTTTTTTGGTAGACAAGTTATAAAGCTAGTAGTGATAACCAATTAACCACACACAAACAGTTCACAGAATGTTTTGTCCAATCCCAACATAATGTTTTCTCAGTCCTCCCCGCACCACCACCACCCCCCCCCCACCACCACCACCACCACCACCACCACCACCCCCGCTGTTGTGCATACGCGACACAATTTGATTGCAGCCAAAAAATGAAAGAACTCCCACGTCGTGCAAGAACATAAGCATGGGAAAATTCAGTTGCTATGATTCCTGTCAAATCAAAGTGGTACCCTGACTAAGATACTTATGGTCCTGAATCAGAAGAGTCTCTCAGATTGGACCAACATTGCAAATCATACATCAAAGGGATTCCAGTTCCAGAGCCTTAATCACAGCATTACAAGTTCTATATCAGTAGCCACAATATCCATCAAAGGATGACTAACCATGTATCTCTAATGACAACAATTTATGCAGCAAATAAAGGAACAGACAAAAGGGTGGCACTTGTCAAGAACTATTTTACCAGGTCTGATGTAACGAAAGAATGCACCACTTAGTGCAGCAAAAAGATTCCAGCTCCAGAGCCTCCTAGCCCGCAGCAGCCTAATCCTCAACCAGGATCGAGTTCAGCAGCAGACTGAAATTCAGTGATGAGCTGGACGGGGATCAGACGGTCCTTGCTGTCCTGAGGGCAAAGGAGAGCACGTGAATCACCCAAATTAGCAACTAGCAAGTGATCAACCTGCGCATAAGAAGGACAATTGGACAACATAATAAGTCATATGTATACTTCAGATATGTTGATTAAATTGTTCAAAAATATCTTGAGTTAACAGTTAGTCCTAGTTTTCAGTACCTGTATCCAATATTAGCCAGTGCCTACAATACAAGTAAATCAGTAGTGAAGCACAAGCCTGTAACAGCAGTAGCATCAGTACGTGCCTAACAACAGCGACTGCAGTTGAGCTGCTACAAATGCAGTCAATTCCTGAGCATATGTGGTGGTAAGAACGGGGCTGCGATGCGCCGACGCCGGCGAGCCCCCTGGCGATGCTTACCTGCGCGGGCTTCGAATCCCTAAACCAAGGGCGCGCCACAAGTTTATCAATCGATTCGAACCAAAACTACAATCAAATGGTCATGCTGCAACTGCACCAACTGACTGCGAATCTAAAACGTACTTGTGGGCACGAGCGCGTCCGGACTCCGGAAGCAGCGGCCGCGACGGCGCAGGGGGCGGGCGTTACTCGTTAGGGTTTCGCGCCGCCGCCTCCTGGATGCAGTAGAGCTGGAGCTGGAGGTCGAGGATGGAGGCGGCGTCGATGGCTCTGTGCGTGTTGCGTGGGGTTCAGCCCATTAGCCAATAGCGGGTTTGGGCCAAGGGTTTGAAACCATTCTGCACCCAAACTGGTTCAGACCATTTCCACTTCAGAACCAGACCAGACCAGAGCCCTAGCCACGACAAAGACCACACCATAAAAACCGGTTGCACAACGAACCATTAGCAGCTTAACTTAGCACCACATTTTCATGTTGACTCGACTGAATTCATTTGTGAAGCAAACAAGAAACTCAAAGGGTGCATGAAACGTACCTTTTTTTTTAGAAGATGAAACATACTATTAAACAAACATCTACTTTGATTGGAGTACAGAGCGTCACAACATGATGGTAACTCGATTTACATCTGAAACATACAAAATAAAAAAAGCGCTAACTCTAAGAATAAGGAAACAAACATTTGTTTCTAATGGTGTATGGTTTTACATTAAGTATCAACTGAAACAAGATTATGAATTGAAAAAGAAAAGGAAAAAAAGAGCTAAATGAAATAAAGTATAGCATCACAATTCGTTGTAACTCGACTGAACTGCTGACTGAAGTGTGAAGATAGAGCTAACACCTACTGCCTAACAGGCGCATGAAACGAAACCAAAGTAAAACAGTTTCGCCTCTGAACAAAGTATAGCATCACAAACTTTGGTGGGTGTTGCTATTGTCCTCGGAAAAACGAGACTGCGGCAGTGGGTGGCAGATATAATGCGAGGCAAGACAGTTCAGATCACTTCAGTGTAGCTCCAAATTTGTTTGGCGGCTGGCACGTGAACGAACGACTAATAATACGGAGTACAATCCATCTTCGTCCACGCAGCAGGAGATCAACGAGCCGATTGAGTACATTAGCATCACTCGCAAGCTCTGAGTTATGTTTTTGTCATGTGTAAGAAACGGGACATGGTGCAGGAGGCCTCAAATCAGTTTAGTACTTAGATATCAAGTCGTAAGTCCATTTTTTTTTTGGCAGTTGGCACATGAATTAACTGCAGTATAATCAGACCACAGCAAGATATCCGCATTGAACCGGAGGAAAAACGCAGAAATAAACACTTGTTAACATTTTTTTTTTTGTGTTCCACCACTTCCACGTTTGTCACCCTGAACGACTCTCAACTCCCAGCCACGCTACGCTTGAAAGTAGTAGTAGAAACCACCCCCACCTGACCACCTAGGCAACCACGCTAGAAACTGCTGACGCAGGTGTCACCTCCACCGGTATGGCGGTATTCAGCCTTCCGTAAAGTTTGTTCGCGTAGTACAGTAATCTAACCAGAAAACGGTGGTAGTGCACTGCCACCCGACCGAACAAATCATATTCAAGCAGTGAATTATAGCGATTCATAAAAAAAACACTGAATTACAGTAACAACATAGTACTACACCACTGGGAAACTGCAAGAGTGAACCCAAAAAAATCTCATTTCATTTCTCGATTGATCATGTTTATAAGTAGCAAAAGTTATGCATCTAATACATGGACAACAGAGAAAACCAAGAGAACAGAAAACATAACGGACTCAAAAAACATTCTCTAGCCCGTCTAGTCCAAAAGTATGATATATGCCCCCATATGCCTGTATCCTTCACCACTACTAACTACTTACCACATTCACTCCATCAGAAACACATGCTGTGCCTGTATCCTTCGCCACTACTAACTACTTTACCACATCCACTCCATCAGAAACACATGCTGTAAGCTATCGACGACCATGTCCCACTAAACCTGCACCAAAACAACAAAATGATCTCACCACCACCATGATCACCGGTATATCTACGCCATCTCCAGTTAACACAACACTGCCTACATCTCCCACCTGGCAAAAGAACCAGGCAGCTTTGGATCAAAGGGACAAACACTATGTTGGTGTCAGATTCAGCTCGATGCCACGCTGCCTCGCACTCTCCACGATGCTCTCAGGGTTGCTCCCACTGGCTTTGCAGTAATTCAGATGCGCGTGCCACAGCTTGAAGGAGAAGGGGTAGACCGATGCTGCCTGCTGGTAGAACCTCTTCACAATCTCTGTGACATGCAATTTCTGCAGGAGATCTGCACCTTCTAGCCATACTGATTCTGGTGCGACAGGTACAGCTCGGAAGATGGCATTGATCAGAACAGAGCTTGCCCAGAACCTGGTCCCAGTGGAGGTTACGTCAGAACCTTTGAAGTGCTTAGCTACAAATCCACCAACTGCTAAGCCTAGGCGATAGTTTGCAGGAAGAGCCTCCATGACCGTTTCAACAAAATCTACCAGGTACTTCACATCACCCATTCTTTTTGGAAGGAGAGACGGACCAAAGCACACTTCAAGGACAGAGTTTATCAGAGAAGAATCTGCAGGAACAGAACCAATAGTGTCATCTATAAGCTGCCTAAGTCTATGCTTCTTAACACTCTGGTAAAACCTTCGTGACAGCACCTCCCTCGTGGGCAAGTTGCGATGATCTGCAAGGTAACCAGTGATTAAACTGAATGTAGCCTGAGTTTGAGCATCTGTCGAAGACGATGATTTCTCCAGCTCCAGTGCATGAATTGCAGCATGTTCTCTTACACAGTGCTCGTACCACTCCCCATGAGCCAACTTCAATGCTTTATCCACAGCAATTTGTGCTTCCTCTAGGTTGTTCTCCAGTATTTTGTACAATGAAAGGTTTAATAACCGAAAAAGGAGATCTTCTGATATAGATGGACCAGAAAAAACTTCCTGGGGTGAAACAAGTGATGATGTTCCAGGCTCTTCACTGCTTAGTTCTATACAAATAGCAGAATTGGTTTGGATATCACAATCTTTTCCGTGTTCTTCAAACCAGCAAGTCAGTACCTTCTCAGCTAACTCGGTATCAGTGGCCAGAACATGCTCAACATATTGATTCCACATATACTGAATTCCTTGTGCCTCTTTAGGCCAATTCAAGATCAACTCATCAAAGCTTTTCAGACCAGGACATGTACCATGCTTTCTGTCCAACCGAGCTGAGATAAGCAGAATCTGAGGACACATTGGGTAATCCTTCATGTACGTCACCAGCATATCAGCAGAAGATTTGAAGCCTTCAACAGCCGCTAAACAACTAATGTGGTTAACAGCAAGGAACTGTGATAACATCAGGTAAGATGGATCCCCGTTTTTAACACACTCACTAATATCTTCAGCCATCTTATAAGCAGCATAATTCAAAAGTTCTATAATCTTATCTCTGTTACCTACATTGGGATCAATAGAAGGCCATATTAAGGCACGAGGCAAAGCTTTCTGTAACTCTAGCTGATCAATAATTTCCTCTGGAAGGTTCCTGTAAATTGAGATATATAGGCACGAAATCCAAAATATGCATCTGTCGGACATGGTCAAGCAAGAAATGACTTCAGCAAGCAACTTGTCACCAGAATTATCAGGCATTGCAGTTGGAAGAATTCCAGTAATCCTAGAAATTGCCTTCTCTACATTTCCAGACATGCACAGGAAGTAAACCATCTGTAAGAAGATGTCTAGTATGAAAGCACTTCTTTCTTGTAGACCCTTGTCATTGTCAGCTGTCATTTGGCACAGCATGCTCAAAGCATCGTTATAAGCATCCAATCGATCATCAACACGTAACCTACTATTTATATACATAAGCCATAATTCATAGGAACAAAAATTGTGTTGCACCTAGAAAGAAAACAAAGTATAAGATTTGTTGGTAATTATACAATAGCATCTACAAATGATAAAGCAACCATGCACCAATTGGATGCAAACCGCAAATATGAATGCCCTTTTTTCATCTAAAGTTTTTTTTATGTCCTAAAATTTAAAACAAAAAGTAAAAAGTAAGATGGACCACAATGGGATTGAAGCACAATCTGGCATTAGCATAATCAAGCAAACAATACCAAATGAAAAAAATTTAGCTTTTCCGCGAATAAAATCATCAATTGATACATTAGAACAAGCAGTGTAATAAAAAGAAAAAAAAAAAGCATGCATTCCAACAATAGGTTTAAACTGAATGGCAAGAGAGGAACCAGTAAATAGTTTACCGCATCAGAAAACATGTCATCTTTTCCAAGTCCTTCATCCTTTTGATAGTAAATATGGAGATAAAACACCCACAGGATAACTGTACTTGGATCAGCCTCAATGGATCGCGCCAGAAATGAAAGAGCCTGCAAAACACACATTATTTAGAGATAAGCTAATGGCCAACAATATCCAACCTGAACTCAACTGTGTAAAAGCAGCTCTAAACACATATTATTCCAATACAGAAGTTCACCTTGATCCTTTCAGGCTTGTTTACTTTTCCACAATATAAATCAAGAGCTGCCTCCAGGAATAATTCAATATCAACAGGACCCTGTACAATCTTATTCTACAGAATAAAAAGTTACACAGCAATAATCAAAATACAAGAAGATCAGGTATCAATGATAAATATTTTCACTCAGAACCAAAAATGTCAATTCATCATGTTACACCTACTAGGAAATGTATTCTAATAAAGTTCAAACACCACAAGTATGAAATGTATGCTGATAAAATTTAAACACCATAAGTGGCGGTAAATACTTGGCACAGCACAGAAGCAATTGTCAAATTCAGAACATTTTGCATTTGAACCACAAGAAAAGAGTGCAGTGTTAACAAGCACCAATATAACCTATTCAAAATACTGGATATGCCATTATGCAATATCACGAGAATAGAAAGAGCAGGAAACTTCAAAAATAAGTTTACTGTGGAGAACCAGACTCCCAATATGTATGCCACTTCCGCGATGTGATGATAACTGCAATACAGTGCGCTCTACCCACCTTCCTGCTATCCAGCATTCGAAATTTTAATAGTTGTCTGTTCCTATCAAAATCAGCAATCCGACCATCACCAGCCTGTAAGAATGGTGCATCTGATGGAAGAACTCTTTGAACAGACACAGGTAAAGGAAAGGAAGCACAAAACCCCCTTTGCCAATATTGCCATAAACTGCTAGCCAAAACTGACTGTGTCAAGTTCAGATCAGCTTTAATAAGATTTGAACCGACACGATACACTGGCACAGGAAGAATATGCTGAGACAAACCATAAGGAATATGGCCTGCATAAAATCATCCGTTACAATAAATTAAATGCCGAACATTCATAATGCATAATGTGTATGGATTATGGAATTATACAGTCAAGTAACCAAAACGATAAGTTAGCAATTGTAAATATAGCAAACCTGAGGTCATAGAATGTTTTGTAAGTTTTGGCTTTCTCCAAGCATGATGCTCAACATGTTGCCACTGGCACTCTTCGTCGTTGCATTTTCCTCGAAGCTCAAACATGCAGAAGGGCCAGAAGGGATCAATCACACTGTGTACCATATTATTATCCTTTTGGGTAGTTGGGAGAATCTTCATATTTTCTCCAACAAGGTCAAGTATCATATCTTGTACACTTTCTGTAACTTCAGACGCTGTATCACTAGTTGGATAGTCATTTTTGTAATCTGAAGGCCCCTTGCAGATCCCAGGTAATGCCCGCTTGATTTGTCTAGCAGCATTTAGTGGAGCTGAAGAAGGAAAAATGAGAGTGTTCATAGCCAATGGCATGCATAACTCTTTGAGAGAAGAAATGTTGTCCTCAGGGTCACAGTTGCCCATTGAAGGACCACTACTAGAATTAGAGATGCCGCCAGTTTTTTCAGCACCATCATTTTCCAGCTCCATTGTACCTGCACAACAAAATAAAGTATTGTTACACAGAGGTTCACATGCGCCGGCGTAGAGTCCATTTCCTAAAAGGGAAGGAGCTAACTGAGAAACATAACTTCTAGCCACACTAGGATATTCAAGAGTATGCCCAATTGTCTGCATAGTCATAGCTTTAGACCTTTTCTATCCATCAACATAAAAAAGAATCGCTGCCTCTAAATAGTAATGACTTATCCCATAGGAATCAAATTTTAATAGATTTCCATGAAAGTTAACACAAGGATGAAAATATGATAGCATTACATTATTAAAACTCACTACTATCAGCAGTATTTTATATAGTAAAGATGATTCATATTGTGTAGTATATATTTTAAATAGCCTAAACATATTCGTCACAAAGATGAAGATATAGCTTATCAAATGGATGGATGATTGCAGGGTAAATCAGTATACGCTGCGACGCCTAAACACATATAGAATCAGAAGTATTAATAGAAACCCAAGTGATATAACCTTCAGGAGTAGGAGTTGTCATAATATTCTGCTCTGCTTCCTGTAACTGATGTCCAACATATGTAGACTGCTTGCCATGTTCTGCAGCTACTTTTCCAACAGCAAGTTCTTCAGTGCCTTCATCAATGGTGCCGTTCAAGCATGATTTCTTCCCAAATCTTTCAACCAATCTAGACCTCAAAGAAGCTTCTAAAAGTTCATAATCCTGAGCACTGTCACCAGAAACTTGTCTGTTTTCCTCTGCATATACATGTATAGCTTCTTCCATTTGATTCTCTAGATCCAAAGCGCATTCTGATCTTGCCTGTCTACTGGGGAACAGAAGATCATCCTCCATGTAATCTGAAAGGATGCTATCAGCATTGACAGCAGTCACAGAGCTGGGATCAGCTGTGCTGGCAGCAAGCTTATCATGATAGTGTGGTTGTGCCTCATGCTTATCAACTGGCTGCTGAGAAGGTTCTTCAGAATGTAGCCTGTGTCTACCACCCTGATTTTCAGGCATCTGACTATCTGCATGAATCTGAGAATTCAGCAACGATGGCATTGCAAGGCCATCTTCAGGATTCCGAATATTCAAAGACTGCACCAAAGAAGAACTCTCTGCAATTAAACCATGGACTTGTGACGAGCAAATCTCTCTTTTTCTACGAAGAATTGCACATCTTTCATTTGCCTCGATTAAAGCTCTTTGTGCTTTGCGATAAGCTCTAAGAGCTTCTCTTTCAGCAGCTTCACATTTTTGTCTATGCTCCTGAGCATCCTCCAATTCCTTGTCTTGTAATTCTTCCATCTCAAGTAGAGAGAACAATGTTGTGTTCTGTGTCTCTACGCCTATCTGACCACTGCAGTTCAAACATCCTGCATTCTGGGGGGAAAAAAGAAAAAGGGAATTGACTGATTCGCGTCATGATTCAGATTATCTGTGCTGTAATAAAAAATTAATGTAACTAACACTGATATTTGACACTGTAAAAAATGATTCCAGAAAGAGAAACTGAATTGAGTTCAACAATCAAATTAAAACATGGAAGTGCTGAAATACATGCTCCCAGAAGGAACCCCTCTCGGTTTAGTATCAGGTATAATCAGTACAAAACTTCTAGTGGCTCCAAATTGCTACTATATGCATCTCAATTGCATTCAAGCTCAGCCACACAGCAGAAGCATTAACTGAGCATCAACTAATTAGATGTATTACTAAACAAGAAGAATAAGTAGAGAAACACAAGAGTGCAGAACTGACCTCCTTTCCAGCTTGCAATTGTAGCGTTCTGTCTAACACTGGTGAAGTACCAACAGGCAGTACCTGTTGCCTAGCTTGGGCAGACGTGACAGGTGCCAAAGCACGAGTATCTTCTGGTATAGTTTGTGTGTCAGTAAATGGTGGTCTTGCTGCATGCCCATTGTGCGACTCATGCATAGCATAGTTACCAGCACTTTCTGTATCTTTGTGGTGACGAAGGCTCTTAGTTGCCCCGCCTTGTTGTATTTGATCTGCAAGTTCTGTTGTTGTGACTGTTGTATCTGTTTCATTGACATTACGGTTCATAGTAATTCCATTTTCAAACTGATTTGTCGCTTCTGAAGATTGCACATTGTTTTTTCCTGATGTAGAACCAGTAGGTGCCAATGTTACCAGGTCACTGCGAAATTGGCTGTACGAATGCTGCTGATTGAGCTTCAACCTTTTGTTTGGTCCTCCATTATGTTCAGACAGACTATGAAAGCGTGAAAATTCACCGCTGCTGGAAGCTTCAAGCCCTATCTTTTCCGACGGCAGCCTTGGCTGATTGGAAGAAAAATCTGCATTCTTTGTAGCAACGGCAGACAAAGGTCTTTTTTGACCTTTTAGTTCATTTTCTCTAGCAGCTATTTTATGGCGCAAGATTTCTAACCTATGATCTTCAGAATGTACTCCTAGCCCATTTTGAATGTTCTGTTTAGACTTCAGAGGATTAACTTGGCGGACAGGTGGCTCTTTCCTGACAAAGGTATTACCTGATCCCCTGCCAGCCCCTACATTTCTGTGTGCGAATGGAAAAGCTGGCAAGTGAGCAGGACCTACTTTTGCACCAAGGGTTTTCTGCTGAGATACTTCCTCTCTCGTGATCCTAGTGTGTATACTGTTCCCTGTTCTCTGTGTACCTTGAGAGCTGGCCTTCCTCACTTTACCTTCCCTTGTCTTTCCAGAGTCTGTCTCACCATCATCATCTGAGAAAGCTATCACAAGGTTATCACTTGACACAGGCTTCTGCCATGAAAGATTCCGATTAGTACCAGGCTTGAACTGCCCCTGATTCACCCTCATGATCTTCTTGTAACTTGGAGCAGGCGCTTTATGATTCAGAGCATTGGAGCCAACCAAGGTGTTACTGCCTGGTAAGTCAGAGGATAAAAGGTAACACAGCAGGACCAGTAAAGATGCAGGCTACCTTTCCATGGAAGGAAACTGGCATAAAACATGAAACGCAGGATGGCTAATCGGGAGTCAGAACAGACCTTTACCAAGGAGAGTTGCCGACGGCACTTGAGATCCAGCCTCCATAAACTTGCCAAGAATGGACGCAGCGCCTAGCCGAGTTTGCAGTGTCTGGTCGGAGCAATTTAATGAGCACGATAAACGACAAACGTCACAAATCTAAGCACACGAATCGGCAACAAATGCATTGGTATATTCATTCATACATGCATACATACATACATAACACAAAATGGCGACAAATACGCGATCGTGTACATGCTAAATATGAGGAGTTGATAAATGCAGTGCATAAATACACCAATCGGAATCTCGCAGCACTTAAAGCGCTATCCGTGTGTACAGCACAGTACCCAAACCTACAACACCGACTTGGCAACTAGCAGCAGAAAGCACACATCAGCAGCCTATCTGCTGGTACACCCTCCATTGAATTATGCCGCGCCACAACTTAAGGCAGCTCAACCGTAACCGCAGAATCAGGTCGCATTTAAAACCAACCCTATAATATGTGGGTCGCATCGCAGTCCTAACTCCTAAGCACCAAACAGCGAGCTTATAATAATCAAGCATCAAGGCCCGTTCCCATACCGGAAGCCCCCTCCCTGCCGCTGCCAGATCTTAGAGGCACGCACGGCACGAACACCACAGCGCGCACATCCGCCCCAACAATTAACCAAGCCGCAAACCAAGCGCGCTTCGTCATCGGGATACCTAGGCGAGCACCCCAGCCCCGGCGATCCAAGCTCGGCACCCAGTACCCTAGCCGCGGCCCGCGGGGCGAGTCAAAGCGTCAACGGCAAGCAACCGCAGCCCGCGGCCACAGCGGACGCAGCGGCTAGATCCGGGGCGAGCGAGCGAGCGAGCGGGTGATCGTGGGGCGAGAAGGCGCGGGAGCGCTCACTCACCTCGTCGTCGTCGGCGCCGGAGGAGAGCTCGCCTTCCTCGCGCGCCCTCGCGACCGCAGTCACCACCGGCGGAGGCGGAGGAGGCGGGCGAGGCGGGGCCGCGCTAGGGTTCTGCGAGGCGGCGGCGGAGGCGGCGGGCGCGGGTCTCGGGCCCGACATGGGAGCGCGCGAGGGTTTTGGGCGAGGCGAGGCGGCCGCGTCGCTTTCGCGTGCCGCCGCGGCCTCGTCCTCTTCCGAGAACGGAAAGGGAAAGGCAGGCGGGGAAGCGGCTACGGCTCGGGGTGACGGGGCCGGGACGATTTTTTGGGGCGGGCGCCGAGAGGCTGACCGGTGGGGCCCGCGAGCTGGTGAAAGGGGAGCGCGAGAGAGGATTCCGAATTTGGGCCTTTTACCCTTACGAAAAATGACGAGTTCCTCCATGCCCCTCTGAAGATGGTTTGCTCCTCTGTGTACAACACAAACTTCGTTTTGCCCTCCACACCCTTCCGTCCAGGTTCTGTTAGTTTTGGGCTGTTTAGGGGACCTGACAGGTGGGACCCATCATAGAAAATGTCGTCCGTGCCCCTGGAGTCTGCCCCGCACCGCTCGGTCTCCCTGGATCGAATCGATCGGTCCGGACACCACACTCGAGCGGGACGGCCGAGCCCCGCACCGCTGCCGGCTGCTGGTGCTACTCGTACGTACGGCACGACCCAAGACCAATGAGAGAGTGGGGCCAGTTGTCAAAAAAAATGAGAGTGTGGGGTCCACTGGAACTGTGTTGCTGGACCCATATGTCAGTCGGAGGCTGTAGATGTCGGGAATTAGATTGGACTTCTGACTCTCTGTAAAAATGAGAGTGCGTGGAAAAAATGTTTCGAAACACCACTTTAATTCTGCAAACATCAAAGCTATCTCGTTCCGAACAGGACCCGGAAAAGAAACGTTCCATTTTTCACGAAATCACAAGATTAGCCATATTTTCCACGGATCATCACAAGATTAGCGATCAGCAGCAGAGTGTACGTAGTCCCTACTTGTGTTTTGGCAGCACCATTGTTAAACGCGCATGTACCAACAACAGTAGTAAAGACCGGTAAATTGTAGTAGGCATCCGTGCGTACTAGGACCACCTTTGTTTGCACGTTGGTGTCTCAGCCTCTCAGGTGCCGTGGATTGTCGTTTCGGGCGACCAGCAGCGCAGAAGGGAAAGCAGCAGCGAGCTCGCCGGAGCCCGGAGCTGTCATGTGCAGGACAACCAGAGGGCATTCCTGTCTTTTCTCTGCTTCAGTTGACACCGTTAGCTGGTAAAAGAGACGGAAGGGTATGGAGGGCAAAACGAAGTTTGTGTTGGATACAGAGGAGCAAACCATCTTCGGAGGGGCATGGAGGAACTCGTCATTTTTCATAAGGGCACACAGGTAAAAGGCCCTCCGAATTTCCGATTCCCACATCCCACACGTTTCGTCTGGGGCCGCGGTGGAGCCGTCGGATTTCCGAGGCACACGGCCTGAACAGTCCAGCTGGAATATTCTCTCCTCTTTTCTCTTCTGTTTTCAGAGCTGCCGATCCGTGATCCTGATGTCTTTGCATCTTGTATCGTACTAGTATAATGCTCGTGCTAACGCTACGGTTTTGTCCTGAAAAGAAACATAAAAATAACCTCTTTTTGCATAGTTCAAAGTTCATATTTAATCATGTATACAATCCGGGAACATTTTTTGGAGTAGTAAACTTAGATGGCCAAAATTTAGTAGTAAAATTAGACGGTCAAGATTCAGCTCACACTAAAATATATGCTTAATATAGCTACTGGCAAAAATGAGTTAATCATTTTACAGAATTCATAAGATCGATAAACAAAAATTAAAAAATTGGTTCAGAACAAAAATGACAGCTAAATGGTGGTGTGTTTACCCGCTACAGGCATGCATATAAAAAGCACTAAAATACTTTTTGTGAAACAGTATACTACCTCTTGGACAATTACGAAGTCACCAGCTGACAAGGTAAGCTCAAACTCACTTTCAGCTTTGAACAAATCAAGGTCCTGTAGCACAGAGAACAAAAAAGTCACATTAAACAAGCATCCCAGAAATTAGCCAAGACAATAACAATTGTGAACAACATTGTGTCAAAAAAAACAATTGCAAACAACAAATAAAATCAGCAGACTATAGATAAAAGGAAATCAGCATTAGGAACACTGACATGTGTGCCAAATGCCTTAGGAACCGAATTACAAAAATCTTTTGATATTGAAGATATCGTACATCAGCCAATGATATTTTTTTGCTAAAGAAACACAATTATTTCCTTACACAATTATTCCCTCCTCAATTGTAATCATGCAAGGATACAGAAAAGGAGGGTAATTTTCTCAAATATTATGAGTTGGAGTAGATCTTGGAGTTCACCTAGAGATCCTAAATGTGTGGTTGTTTAATAGTACAGAGTATGTAACTGTATCAGAGGCAGAGATATGAGTACGGATACTGAATAAAATTACTCTAGGTTGCAAAAGAACAGGATAAACTCCAGTAGTTGGCATAGTAATGATATAAATTGCGGCAAAACTGATACTTGGATATATAAATGATCATAGAGTGGAAGCGGTATATACTAACTTCAGTGCTCAAAGAATACCAGTACTTTAGAAACCGAACTATCAAGAAACAAATGCAAGCACCAGTCAGTTCTCAGCAGGCTCGTTAAACTGTTGACCAGGCAAGAGCAAATGCTTAACCCCCATGAAGGAGCTGTTAAAAGGATAACAAATTAGTAATATTAACCATTGTTGGAAACTTAGGATCTAAATAGACCATGACTTGGGTAACTAAAACTTCTACCCCTTGTAAGGTCGAGATGGCGGACTAGAGGGGGGGTGAATAGTTCTTTTTAAAACTAATCGCTCTGGCTAACCGATATAAGTGCGGAATTAAATCTATCGGCCTAACCAAGACTTTCACCCCTCTATCTATGTCTCTAGATGCACCTTGTAAAAGATCCTAAACAAGAAGACAAGGTGCCAATCTAGCTAGTGCACACTAAACAAGTCTAGCTTGCAAGGTCACACAAACCTAAGCAACAAGTACTTTTTAGAACCGGTGTGCACCTACACAATTCTAATGAGCAAAAGCACAAAGCCAACCTAAGCTCACTAGATGCTCATGGACAAAGCTACACAAGCCAAACCCAAGAGCTCAATCTTACTTAACTACACAAGCTAAGCAAGACAACTTACTCTACTTCTAGCTACACAAGCAAGAAGGTGATTAACAAGCTACTCAAGCTAACTAACCACAAGAGCAACTACACAAGCTATACAAGAATGTAAGAAAAGTAAATACAAAGCTTGTGAAAGAGATTGCAAACCACCGCGAAGTGTGGACACAAGATGACTCGGCGATTTTTCACAGGTTCACTTGGTTGCCCCCAAGCTACGTCTGTTGTGTCGACCAACACCTTCGGTGGTTCCTCCGGTCTTTTCACCTAGATGGTTTTTCGGTGTGACCCTCAAGTCACTTGCCCCTCAAGGCACGCCCCGCAAGGCACCGCAAGACACCACTCTTAAGTGAGCCCCTCAAGGCACCGAGCAAACCCACACACGCAAGGGTGGTAACTCAATGACACGCGCAATCCAATAAGGCTACTCTTCGCGATCCCCGCGAGGTGAGCACCGAACCTCTCACAATCTCTTCTCCGGAGCACCGTATCTCCACGCGTGCTACCACGGAGCCTCTTGCCACCAAGCCGTCTAGGAGGTGGCAATCCTCCAAGAGTAACAAGCTCTCCCGCTTGCAACACAACCACCTAGTGCCACAAATGCAATCTCACAAAGCACTCGCACTAGAATCGCTCTTCTCACACTATCGAATGATCACCACCAAGCATATGTGAGTTAGAGGGCTTCCAAGCACCACCACACAAGGCAACATAGCCAGGGCGTGCTCAAGAACCGGCCACTGGCCGGCCAAGACTCATATTTATAGCCCCAAGGGCCGAAAGAGCCGTTGCCACCTCGGGCAACCGACACTGCGCCGGACGCGCGTCCGGCCACCACCGCCGGACGCTCCAACCGCGTCCGGCGCACCACGATGCGCCACGTGTCCTAGCCGTTTGAACCCGACCGTTGTCGCCTAACGGCTAGTCCCAAAGCGCGCTCGAAACCCTGCGCCGGACGCGCCCGCCGAAGCCGCCGGGACGCGTCCGGCTCTTCACGCGAGACCGCCCGCGCGCCACGAGAGCGCCGGACGCCAAACAAGTGACTTCCGCCGAGTCCGCCTCGCGTCCGGCGCGCGTCCGGCGGTCCGGCACGCGCGACACTCGGCACCGAAGTTTCGGGTCCGAGTCCGCGCGCGACGGGCCGCGCCTCTCCGGCGTCCGACGCCTTCGGCCGCGCGAGCGCCGAAGACCTCTACGCGCCGGACGCGCCCGGTGCTCCCCAAGGCGCGTCCGGCGCCTCTTTCGAGAGCACACTCCGTCATTTCGTCGCCGCGTCGCAACGCCAACTTCTCCACCATGCTATCCAACAAGTATACCAACTTGACCACCATAGATAGCATGTTTCCAACAACAATTTGCATCCGGCGCAATGGAAAATATGCCTCCAATTTTCCCGAAAGCGCCGAATCCCGCCTCGCAAGCTCGGCGGGAGGGAGAGAGGGACCCAAGCCCAACTCAACCCTACAAACCACAGCGCGAACATTCGCCACCTTTGTAAATGTGCCAACACCACCAAGTGTACAACTCCATGTGCTTGTGTGTTAGCATTTTCACAATCATTTTCAAAGGATTTTCTCTTCAACTCACCACGCCACTCGATCCTAGCACATCGCAATGTTAGATCGCTCAAGTGGCACTAGATGACCGATATACAAACAAGATTACCCCTCTTGATAGTACGGCCATCTATCCTAAATCCGTCAAGTACTTCTACTCAACCTTAGACCGGTGAAATGAAATGCCCTAGGTTATACCTTTGCCTTGCGCATTTCCATCTCCACCGTCTTCTTCCATTGTGCCAATGCAACAACATGCACCGACACGATCATCAAATGATATGATCCACTTCATATCATCATGTGACACTCTTGGTCCATCGATCTTGACCTCACTTGCTCTTCACCGTTGCGTCGGTCCATCGGCGCCAAGTCTTGCCCAAGCTTCACCATCGCATGGTCCTTCGCTTCGCAGCCTCAACTTGCCCTTCACACTTGCAACCGGTCCATCAAGCCAAGCCTCATCTTGATCTTCACCTCTTGGTCACATGACTCCATGTCATGTCTCATTTGCAATGAGCTCCTTTATCAACTCATGTGTTGAGCCTCACAACATCTCCAAGCCATCTCCACCATGGCATATGTTGCTCACACACATGTACCCGTGAACTAACTCCCGTGTATCTCAACCATCACACATGTTAGTCCACCTAAAGTTGTCACTCAATTATCAAAACCAAACAAGGGCCTTTCACCCCTACAACACCATTATATAAAAAAAATTAGGTATCTGAAATAAATTGAAGGATGAGGCAAAATCTTTGAAAACTATGCATATTCAGCTATTCCATTTTTCTTCTACATATTTCTATCATAACAGTAATAACAAAGCTATCGAAATATAAGGCAACCAAATATTTTTAACATCTAAAGCTCCACCTCTGATATAATAGAACGAAATATTTTTAACATCTAAAACTCTTATTGATTGATTTGCAGTTGATCAAATGGTTCCCTAAAGATAAAGAAGAAACCGTCAGCATTGATTGAACTTGATCAAGTTACTTATTCAAAACTGATCTGAAGAGTAAAAAAGGAAAGAAAAGAAAAGAAAAATCCTTCATGCCATACAGTCTTTTAGTGAAATCTTGACTGCTTCCTCTAGAGGTGTTGAGCTCATTGCAGTTTCTTTCTGTTTGTTCTGTAAAATTTCTATGTCAGAAATATGGGCAAGGGTTTGCTGAAAGGCTTAGATAATGAATTGACTTATGAAGGTCGAACGATGAATGTGAAGCTAATTGTTAGCAGAAATGAACATAGGTATACCCTTAGCGCTTTCAAAGTTGTAGATTCTCGGATATTTTCATTGCTCAAAAGAAATGGGAAGTTTTGGTCGATCATACTATGATTAGTACCTGCATCATAGTGGTTAGTTTTTGTAACCATGGTTTGACTATATAAACGATGAATAAAAATGCAAATTTACAGGGTACACTAAATTTTGGATATTTTGAAAAACTAAATCTTTGACAAAATAAAAATCGCGTTATGTAGCTAATATTTACCAATGGATAGAGATAGTCAATTTCCTGTCGTGGTTGCCGTGCCAATGCCAGCATGGCTACGATCCTCATGTGCACTTGGTTGGATATTTTCCTTGCTCAAAAAATGTGGCGAGTTTTGATCGTACTATGATTAGTACCTGCATCTTAGTGGTTAGTTTGGGTAACGATGGTTTGACTATATAAATCATGACCAAAAAGTACATAGTGTACCGGGTGTAGTCAAGGAATAGGTAGCGTCAATGTTTTGGATTTCGGCCTTCTTCGTTTCTCGGTACCGACGATGGTACTCACAATGTTTCCTCCTCGCTTCCTCCCTTTGTTCGTCAGACATATCTGCTCGACGAAGCCGTTGCCCCAAGTTCCGTTCTTCCCTCGTTCGTCCGATGTCATCTATATATAGAAAATAATTAAGACACCCCAAAGCACTATATAAACTCAGATGAACTCAGATTGAAATCATATCTGCAATGTTAGTGATGTCACTTAGTGCATTGGGCGTATCTCTCGGCGTAGATATTGAGTAGGCGCAGCGCGGGCGAGCGAAATAGGGCTGAAACTGAATCCCTGAGCTAATCTACGACCTGAGATTGTGTTAATTGAATTATGCTGACTGAAGGCCTGTAAGTAAACCACGACGAGGACACATGAACAAGATGTCACTTTCGGTATGTACCTGTTGCCGGAAGGCCTGGAAGAAACACACAAAATTCACGACGGCGATATAACGCGGCTCTAGTTTTCGAGCAAACCTGGAGCACATCCGGTGTATATGTTCTGTATAAGGCATGCACATCCGGTCCATACAGCAGCGTTCATGAAAGCAAGATACGAATTCAGAACAGACCTGGTTCTGAAGTGACGAGGGATCCAATCCAAGGCGTGGCTTGCAGGATGCCGCGGCGTGCAGGAAATCGTGACGATGAGGACACGCTCGCGTCCTGCTGCCGAGGATCCCGTCGAGCGCCGGGGCGTGGTGGTAGTCCGAGGCGCGCGCTGTTCATATGCCCTCGTGTACGTGTGGCCGAGCCACCGTGGCCGATTGATGGCCCTCGTGTACGTATCGCCGAGGTACGTCGGGCCTACCTCCATGTCGCCGCAAGATGCCGTCGTGGCCGATCGACTGCCCTCATGTACATATCGCCGAGGCACGTCGGGCCTACCTCCACATCGTCGCAAGATCGCGGCGCCGCCGCCGCCGCTGTGGGAGTTCACGACTTGGAGACGGAGATCGTGAGCGAGAGCGCGCCGTCGTGACTTGGAGTCGGCTCGCCAACGCCGCCGATTGCGTCGAGAGTCGGAGATCGTGAGGAGATCGCGGCTTCGCCTAGGAGATCACAGCGACTCACCGAGGAAAGCACGACGCGGGGGTTTGAAATTTGAAATTCGTTGCTTCAGGAGTTGGAAGGTGAGGACGTGGGGTGTGGACGTGAGTGAGAAGGAGGGTGGGAAGCCTAGCTGTAGGGTCGGGGTGAAATTCAGGCTTCCCACTCTTTTAAAAGATTTCAATTATAGTAGAGATTACGACTCAAATCATTGATGTGACTGATAACATGCTTGACTCTTTGCGTAAAAAAAAATACAATGTACGCCAAATTTTCGGTGAATTGCATTCACATTTATAACCAACTCAATTTGGTCTGAAAATACATTTTATATTTTATCACACAGAAAGAAAATACATTTATAATGACATTTATTTGATACCATAAATATTAATTAATATTTTTATATATAATTGTCAAGTGTTGTTACTCTCTCCGAGTCTCTGTCAAGTAACAACGCACCCTGACAAATTTTATTTTTAACTCATGAATGAAGAAAAATAAATTCACTATTAGAAAATCTTCAAGAGTCTTTCCAAAGTTTACTCTCTATATGTAGAGTCATTTAATAAAAAAACACTTTGTATCTAAAAAAACACCAAAACGTCGTATAATTTGGGGCAGTGGGTAGTATTTTATTGACAGAATTTATCGCTACTTTAGCCTGCTGGTTACCCAAAATTCACGATTAATCATTTTCTCAATTGGCACACTTGCATTTAGCATTTGTTAATTAATTGGAATATCAGCAAGGGTAACAAAGCTACTGATTAGTCACAGGATTGATATGCTCAGACTACAACAGAAGCTTGAATCACCTCCATACAGATTGTAGAAATTAATTAAGGTGCCAGAAATTCTCGAGTTACAGCATAGATAAAGCTACTTGTGGGCTGAATTCAGGAAAAGTTCTTTTCCCCCTAAACAAACGGGCACAAAACTGGAACCTCCTCCAGGTTATAAGTAAAGAACAAGATCTGGATTCTGGAACGACATGTCTATTTCTTGAGCTTCAGGTCTGAGTCTGACGGCAGCGCTCTTCCACGGTGGTTGAAGATCATGAAATCCAAGTTAGCCGGGAGCGAGACGATCCTGCAGCCATGGTGCCAAATGGATTAGAGAACCATAACAGAACTTCTCAATGTAAAGGTAGACACCTACTGAACTACGCATTAAAAAGTTTGGTGTAGGTTCAAATCTTTGTGATAACGCAATACAGGTAAAACAAAGACCCTTGAGTAAGCAATGGAGAACAAAATCTAAACTCTGAACAAGATGTATTCTTATATCATAATGCCCATGAAGAAAAGTAGACCAAAAATAAGAAACTCAGGTATTCCAACTGTTACTAGTCAATAAACAGATATTCCAGATATTTGGAATTAGTGCATGTCAGTATAGATTCACAGTTAACAAATATGGGTTTAGAAAATAGTTGTGTACAGTATATCGCTAATATCATTTGGACATAACAACAATTAAAAATGTTGCAACATGGATCTAATCTTGATGCCATGCTATAGTCCCGCATACACATAAGGATGTACAAACTGCCAGGTGCCACACTGCCATCACTGAATAAAATTAAGTACTTATATGCATTCAAGACATGTTATGACGATATGAACCCTCTTATTGATCTATAACCGACAATTCAGTGAATTTACTCAGTTTCACATGCTACATCGTTCCGCCTTCTTTTCTTATTCTTATTGATAGGAGCACTAATGAAACGATCCAAAACTGAGTTATGTATCATACATTATACTCCTTAATGTAAGGGGAGACCCCCTACACAGCCATAGTTCATGGAATTGGTGTAGGTTCAACTATATGTAATGATACAAGTAAAATCGTGATGCTTGAGTACACATTGCAGAATAAAATATTATTCAGAAAAAGCAAGGATGGTAAGAATTTTGTTCGCCAATGCACATACCATACTTCAGAATTATTTGGGTTACTTTAAGGCAAGTACTATGGTAAGCAGACATTTGCCTATTCGCAACCAAACAGATATCGCAGCCATGTCCCCAAAATCAAAAAAGAATAAGTGCCAGATAAAACTATGGGTAAAATAACACTCCACCACATTATTTTTGGAACCAATCAAAGTCAAAAGGTTCGCATAGCAAGCGTGAAAAAGGTGAAGAAATAAATGGGAAATGCTCTACACATAACTTGAACCAATGAGTTTTCCGTATAGGTTAATTCAATGATTAGAGCCTGAGTTGTGTAGCAAACGGTTGCATGTGTAGCAGTACCACAAATAAATTGGGTTTTATATAGAAAATACTTAAACATATCTATATCTGATACTCAGTCTCAGTTTAGCATATGTTATTACATAACAGTACCAAATTGATAAAATCTGGAACACAATTTCATCTTGATGCTATGTTATAGCCTCCCACTCCCACACATACCAAAACTGAGATTTCCTATTCGAATATACAAACTGGCAGGTGCCATCACTGAACAAAGTTAAGTGATTGTGCAGTCAAGATATGGTATTTTGAAATAAACCAAATTCTGAATGGCCATAATCGATGTATGGATGAATTTACTTGTTTCAATTAGTTGCAGCATTTAGTCTTTTATTATTATTCATATATTTATAAATAAAATCACCAGCAAATGATAAATAACTACAAACAGTTGTGTATTCTTGTATTTTAGGTCAGAGTGGCTCATGGCACTGTACTACACTGTATGTATGTGCAATAAACTCATATAGCAAGACCGTAAATGCTTACAAAATAGTTATGCACACCCAATTCTCAGTTTGGCGCATGATAGAACACTATTAAATTGACATAATGACAAGATCAAGAGAATGTACATCACAAATTTAACCATGATATTATGCTATAGCCTCACATACAAGAAGTGAATTTTCCGCTTCTAATATAACAACTTGCAAGTGCTATCGCTAGATGCAGTTACAAATGTTACGATGAAACGAAGCCAATTCTGAATGACTATTCAATTTGAACGAACTCATTAAGACTTATGAGTTTCAAATATGTTGCGGAATTCAGCTATTTGTTTATTTTCTATCAATGGAAGCACCACCAAAGGATAAAGAACTGCATAAGGTTGTGTATTTTTGTATTTTAGGTCGCAATGATACTGTACTGTATGCCTGTGCAATAAACTCGTGTTGACGATGCATGCGCAGCTAGACAAGTTATTATGATTACAGATGCTAAAGCAACGGCACAGAGTCCCACTTTCTGTGACTTGGTTTCCTAGTTCCCTGTCCCAGGATTTCACAATTCCAATTTAGGAAAGAAACTAGTTTGACTTTTTTAGATTGGAAAAAAAATCCAACCTAGAAGGAACTAGGTGGTTTTTCATTAAGAGAAATAGCACCCAAATTGAAGCCAAGAGAGGACTTGAACCTGCTGAGCTAGCCTCACTTCCTGTCTTTCTGACTACCAGCTACATTACCACATTGACAAAATACATCAGACAAGATAGGCTCACCTATTCTCCTCAGAATGTGGGAGCACCGAGAGGAATTTCGCTGGAACAGCAAGACCTGCCCACATGCACAAGGCCAAGCCTAGGAGCAACTGCATCATCACCTGCACGATTAGAAGCAAACCCATAAGTGAAGCAAACATTCCCTTATTTGGTTGATAAAAACAAAACAGCAAACTAAAACAAAATGCTTGGCACAATTAAGTGGGTGTGTGTTTGTGGTGTTTTTGTACTCTAGTATGGTCTAACCAGACTCGTGTGTTTTATTTCTACCTTAATGAAATGACATGCGGCTCTCCTGCGCACAAAAGACAGTACAGAAGGATATGTGCATATGCATACATATCAAATATCACATGTTCTGTTTTAGTTGCACGCCAAAATCCTTTGGACACACTGCAGCTAATGACAAACTTCCCAAACCACACACTGCACAATTCATAGTTTGTCAGACTACAGTACCAAAACCCAACCCTCTGCAAAATCACCAGGCCGAGCTGCCTTACCGCTCGACATAGAAGTCTACATACACAACTAGATTAAAAATACCCGGTGTTGAGATTACGTACATCCATGGGTGGCCGTGAGAACTCCTCCTCCGTGATCTTGAGCACCGCGCGGTCTGCAACAACACAGGAAACATCAACCCGTCAAAACTAACCAGCCACCAGCAGCATCTAGCTAGAGCGAAGTGTCCAGGAATCTCGCCGGCGCTGAAACGCAGATCAATCAGTTCTACTGGTGCACTGCTGCCTCGCGAGCCAAGCACGCAGCCCTCGCACCCGGGCCGGTGAAGAGAGAGAGCACGAGGATCACAGAAGCTCGTGAACTAGATCTAAACAAACCCCGCCCCCAATTCACCAGAGGCTAGAGGCTCGACGGCGGGCTCGATCCGAGAGCGCGGCGGGTCCCGAGAATCCGAGAACCCAGAACCAGACGGAGAATCAATCAAAGGCGCCGTCGGGAAACGGAGATCCACCCACGGCGAAATCCGGCGGGAGCGCGGCGAGGGGGCGGGGATGGGAGGAGGAGGATGGGGCGTACACTGGATGGTGGCGTAGGCGGCGTGGGCGAGGATGGCGCCGCCGAGGAGGCCCACCACGTAGCCGATGCCCATGGCGACTGCCGACTGACTGGGTTAGTGAGGCTGGCTGCTTCTTCGCCCTGCTCGGCGAGCCTGAACTCCTGATGATGATGCGAGCGGGTGAGGGCGCGGACCGGCGGCGGCGAGGCAGGGGCGCGCGGGCGAGGGGCGCCGGGGGCGAGAGGCGCGCGGGGAGGGCGAGGCGCGGGCGGCAGGCGGTGGAGGTGGAGGCGAGAGGAGGTGCGGGGAAGAAGATGGACCCGAGTTCGTTTGGGTAGTAAGGCAGGGGTAGAAAAGACTTTCCCGAAGCCCTGTCAGGCTAGAGTGCTACTAGTTGCTATATCGATGACCTGTCGTGGCACGTGAGCAAAATAACCTAAAACATAAAGTTTTTCTCAATAGCAAAATTACGTGAATCATTTCAAATTTTTATCTAAGGCCTTGTTTAGTTCCACAAATTGGTGGTTGCCAATTTGGTACAGTAAAAGATTTCTCATCACATTAAAATGTCGTAGCGTAAACGCGACTTAAATTTAGATGAGATTAAAAACTAATTACACAGTTTAGTTGTACTTTGCGAGACGAATCTTTTGGATCTAATTAATCAATGTTTGGATAATATTTCACAAATACAAACGAAATGCTACAGTACGCTACAGTGCCCACTACCAAATTAACAAGCCCCAAACTGGGGGAAATAAACAAGGCCTAAAAAGGGATCATTTTAAAACTGGCATCTCAATGTTCGCCATTTGTAACTCTCATCTCCTGTGTTTGATGTGATGCCTCGATAATGTCTTCCGACTCGATCCTAGCTCCGAATCCTGATTATCAATAGATTTATCGACGGGCCGGCAACACTTAGCAACATAGGAATAGTATAATGAGTAATGAGTAATATAATTTTTTCTTACCTTTTAAATTGTAATTATATATGAACATTTAGTGCTACTTTAACGCTCAAAAGAGTGATAGTTACAACATGTGAACGTACAAGTACACTTAAGTAATTTGTCAATGGAAAAAATTCTAATGATAAGTGTCATTGCGGTTTCATGGGCATATATACATCCCACAAAGTCATTGAGAGTGTGTGCCGTCAACGTTTTACTATGTAATTCTAAAAAAATGAATATTAAAATTTCCAATGTTTTATAGCCACACATGCAAAACTACACCGGTACTTCTTTTTAGATAAAGGACATTTTAGATTAAAATTGTCCATTAGACTCGTAACAAATTTTTATTTGCATATGTAACAATTAAAAAGGTTTGCTTTATGGCCTCCTAGTCAAGCTGTGGGTCTCCATTTGTATTTGTTAACAATTTAAAAAGTCACGATGACCAAATTTAGAGGCAAAAGGTAGACCATGCAAGAATTAGGCGATACCAACGCTGGCGTATAGCAGTATTAGAGCATCTCCAACAACTTTGTATTTCAGCTTGCTAAACTTACAAAACAGGCAAAATCTCAAAATATCATCTCCAACAACTTGCTAAACTTACTTTGTATTTATCCAAAGTGCGTAAACGGAGGCTCCGCGCGCGGCGCGGCTTTGTATCGCCCCGAAATCCTCCGTGGTCGCCTCCTCTCCCGCGCGACTTGGTCCTCTCCCGCGCGCGCCAACCTATTTCGGTCGCAGAGTCAGGGCGGCTTCGAGCAGCGCGGCGAGGACGCGACCCCGCGGCCGACGTCGGGATCCTGGGCGGCCGACGGGCGGACCCTACGGCTTGGGACCGCCGGATCGGGCCAGGGCGACGATGAGCAGCGCGGCGAGGATGCGACCCCGCGGCCGGCGTCGGGATCGTGGGCGGCCGGCGGGCGGACCCTGTGGCTCAGGACCGGCGGCTCGGGCCAGGGCGACGGCGAGCAGCGCGGCGAGGACGCGACCCCACGGCTAGCGTTGGGCTCCTGGGCGGCTGGCGGGCAGACCCCGCGGCTCGGGATCGGCGGCGAGGGCCAGGGCGGCGGCGAGGACGTGACCCCGCGGTCGGCATCGGGCTCCTGGGCGGCCGGCGGGCGTACCCTGAGCTCGTCCCTGCTCCATCTGGTTGGGAAGATGGAGAGAAGGGGATCCATGTAAATAGAAGGTTTTTACCGTGTTCACTTTGTAAAACTGCCAGAGAGAAGAATTTTCTGATTTGGGTTTGATTAATTACAAGAAAGTTTGGTGTTCACTTTGCAAAAATTTTACCAAGTTAGAATAGCAAATTGTTGGAGAGAGGTCTTTTTTTTACTTGCTAAATGAAATAGCAACTTGCTAAAACTCAAGATTTAGCAAGTGATTTTTACCAAGTTGTTGGAGATGCTCTTAGCCTCAACGAAGAAGTCACCTTCCACATACGCTGGATGGATTAAATCCACTGTTCACACAACGCAAGCCGTATATGTGTCTTTTGAGTACCCCACCGTCTGAGGCTATAGTTTCATGTGACACCAAGTTTGAAGTCGAGATAGACATCGAGCCAGCACGCCACCATAGTGTATTGGGGAAGGCCTTTATAGGCGTGCTTGCTTTATGGCCTCCTAGGCAAGCTGCCGATGAAACAACGATCTTGGTTCTCTTAAAGCAATACGCGCTAGGCTGCGATCTTGGTCCTAGACGCATGGTGGAACGTATGGAAAGAAAGGAACCAAAGATTTTTTTCAACATAAGCAACTACACCCAATCCAATTAGCCTCTCTTTGCAAGGACAACATATCACAGTACCACATGGCGAAGGGACAGAGGGATCAAGATTCACAAGTGTAGTCTTTTGAGGGAATAGGAGGAGCCAGGGGCTCCTACTGAATTTTATTTAAAAAAGGACAAAACAGTACAAAAGGGAATTACAAAAGTTAAACTAAAAGAGAGGAAAAACAGCAAACAGAAAAAGAGAGGGGAAGTACCCTAAGGTACTCGAAAAGAAACAAAAAAGGCCCAAGGGATTACAGATTGTGTTTTATCCATGATTGTAAGAGCTGTGTGGTACTTCCTCTGGTTCTCAGAGTCAGATTGCTTGCTTCTTCTTTTGCAATTCTCTTGAACTGAAGGATGGAGGGAGCAATGTTTCTGAAGATGGCATTGTTTCGGACCATCCAGATCGCCCAGCAAATCACAATAAACAAGTCCAGGGCAAAGCCAATATGCAGCCAAGTTATCCATTCCTGCACAATCTGCTCGATGGACAACTGATCATTGATCAGGAAGTGCAGCATTCCCCAGCAGGTTGATGAGAAGGAACAGTGGAACAACAGATGCATAGTTGTTTCCTCACTGCTCTAGAGTTCGGAACCGTGGGCAGTGTCTGAACTCTAGAGCTTCACACAATGCCTGTGCCTGTAGAGATTACTCCGTAGTAGATTACATCCCAAACACATGTTCAAATGCTCAACTCTACTAGCCTACTCTAACCTGATTAGGAGCATATGCTATACTGTATACTCACTGGCTGGTGTAAATTGTCACATATCTCAGGTTCTGATTGCACCCACAAAAATGAGCAACACCTACTACAGCAAGAACAAGCCGTTAATAAGATGAGTACATATCTTGCAATGTAAACTAGCTCCGCATCATAGTACAGCAGAGGCGCGAGTAATCTCGATGTGCCTGCAAATTATACAGTCACAACTCTCAGCCAATGATAAATAGCATACGCAGTGAGAAACAACCCAAAAAGCGCAAGAGACAGCACATGATCCTAGAAAAACATGCAACCTGGGGATCACAAGTGCATTATACAATCACCCCTCACCGGGTCACCATAGAAGGGTTGCAGAGAACCCCAAACCAAGATCTTGATTATTGTGTACTTGTGTTACAAAGGCTGAGTTTACTCATGACAATGATTGTTCTGTTTTATTTACCAGAACAATCGCACACATTGAACGTCCGGTACAAAACAGATGCAACTTCAAATGGCACAACTACATTGTGATTTATGCGGCCATGATGCAATCAATGGCCTCTTTGCAGATCCCAGTCATGGTCGCCTCTGGTCCATAGACCTGCAACACATTTGTTGAGCACAATCAGGGCAGGCTTACGGGGAAAGGAACTGGTCCAATGATTCTCTTTCAGGAAATGGTACGTGTGGTGTTTCAGGAAATGCAAGGTACTGAAAAAAAGCATAAAAGAGATCATACCTCAATTGGAACACCAAGTTCCGCACCTAGGGTGCGCATTTTAGCGAGTCCAGTTTGGTAGTTTGGACCACCTCTCCGGACATAAATGTTCATCCGTGCAGCTTTCAATTTGGATTCCTGGATCCAGATTCAGAAACAAAATAACAAACAAGATTGGTGAAGATTTTAAATGGAAACAGGTGGAAGTGGTTGGGAATTGAACGCCTATCCAACCGTGCGGTCCAATTTACCTTCTCTCTTAGAGCCCGAATGATGCCATTAAATGTTGCAGCAACATCAGTGAAGTTAGCAATACCTCCTCCGATAAGAAGGGCCCTCTTACGGCCATCAGGATCAGCAGTAGCGCACTGCACAAGTTCAAAATATATTCATGAAAGATAGGTGTAATTAACAGAATAGATAAGACAGCTGAAAGGTTCTACTGTTCTTACATCCAGAACCACTCTAGCATAGTGCAGAACCTCCTCCTCTTTGGGAGCTCCACTGTACTCTGCATAATTTCCTAGCTCCGAAGCATATCCCAAATCTCCAACCTGTATCCAAGAGGAAGTATGAAACTATTGCACCATGCACCTCACAGATGGCACATTTTGTCATTAAATATTAGCTCCTATCCCATGTTAACATGAAAAGGTATCAAAAGGTGCAAAGGAATTTGAAGGAGGGTTTGCATGAAATTCAGGCTTACAGTATCCGCGTATATGACACTAGCACCACCACCTGCAACCATTGTCCAAATGCGTCCTTTTGGGTTCAGTACTGTGAATTTCAGAGAAGCACTTGTCTGCAAGAAGAGAAATGGTTCATACAGAACTGTCAAAATAAATTAATCCAAATAGAAATGTGAATATGATGTGAAACACTGGGCAATGGATTAATGGTTTACAGATAGCATGTTCCAGGGGGGGGAGGATGGAATCGAATATAAGTTGTCCACTTTTACATGAACATACCTTCTCATCCAGCTCATGGATAAAGCTTTCTGCAGGACTGAGAACTCTTCCAAAAGGTAGAGGGAACTCAATGTTACCCCACCTGTACATAAAAACAGTGGTCGTTATGATTGGCAATACAGCAGAAAAACCCATATACTTTTCACATAAAAATGAAGGAGGCAAGTGGGATCTGTGAAGTACATCAAAAGACTGAATCATACTTATTAAAGTTCTTGAAAGCAGCTGTGTCATCTAGTTCTCCTCTCATATCCAGAGGATACGGTTCACCATTTACCAAGGTGAATGGGTTCATCTCAAGAAATGAGAAATCCAAGTCTGTAAAAGAACCAATGAGCATCATACGTTGAGTGCTGAAACCGGAAAAAGCAACAATTACAAACTGTCTGCCTTTGAAAAGCAAGGGTTATGTACCTTGGAAAACAGAAAATACACCTCTAATGAAACCACCTATTTTTGTGCGGACCTGAAATTCAAGCACAGATCATCAATGAAGAATCAACTGAGAATTGATGGTTAATCAGAATCTGAGAATTACCAGCAGTAACGACTTCCAAGCCAACTGGAACAAAACAAATGGTATAATAAACAAACAAGTAAACGTGCAATAGCTCACCTCCAATGGCAGGGTTGCGATCAATGGAGCACATGCGTCAGGTGTCATTTGCTTCTCTGTGGGAAGAAAGATAGTCTTAACCTTGTCCCAGTTCTCCTCGATCTCAATACCTCCACACTCTGAGAAGCTAATGGTGCTGCCAAGCCTTTCCGATACAATCGAGAGGTAATACTCTTGGTCATGCGGCACAAATGGCTCGACTATGAAGGTTGTAATCGGAGCTTTGCAGCCACCCATCTCGACCTAGACACGTGAGCAAATTCATCCATACAGATTATAAATAGCTCTAACAATCAAGTCTGTGCTGGTAAAAAGCCTGGCAAGATGTTAGCCATGACAGTACCTCAACTCCCAACCGCTCCTTGACAAATTGGCGAACTTGGGCAAGATCTAGGTTGAGGGCCACAAGTCCACTCTTGCCACGTTTTCCAAAGAGCATGTCAGGTTTCACAACCAGCTTCATAGATGAGAGCCATGGCTCCTGGTTTGCAAGCTCAGTGAAATCCGTCGACTGTGTGACCTGTGATTAAGCATTCTGAAAATTCAATCAACTGGGCTTGCGGAATAAGTAAAAACAGGGATGCTATAGTGAATGAACAAAGACAACTAATATAGAACATTAAAACTTGAAGCAACTCACTCGAGAGTAACCAAACTCAATCTGTGTTTCTACAACAATAAACCCAGCTGATGCAAAACACTAAGCAAGCACACCTTCAAAGTGAAGTCGAGTAAAATGAGCTGGTTGTTCCTATCTGTGAATGGCAGCTAAATACGAAGACCATCTTTTGGTACCTAGATGATCTACTGGTTTTTGACACAGACCCAGCTTGTCAGAGTAAAATTCTTCTAAACCAAACTATATACAGACTGGTACTTAAGAGATTTCTTGTTTCTACGGAGGTTGACATTTCAATGACCACAGCCATAGACCTTGGAAATCCATTTTAGCAAACCAATTATTATCAGACGAGCATTTCCCATATATATGAAAAGAAAGACGTGCTCGACATTCCAACCCAAAGCATTATCCAGTTCACCAACTCCTAATAATAACAAAACGAACAGGAACAGCCCAACGAGCCCGCCTCTACCGCAATTCTACGAGAGCGAGCTGACTCCGGAACCCGATCCCTTCCTCCGGCGACCGCGCACGCCCCAGGCCAAGTCCCTCGCGCCGGAGGGGGCAGGATCCGCGGCCGGCGCCGCGCGCTGACGATCCCGAGGCGATCCGACAAGCACGCGACGTGACGAACCGCGTTAGGAGCTTAGCGAGTGAGGGAGCGGCGGACCCACCTGCGCGGAGAGGATCTGGAGGTCGATCCCGGCGAGGCGCTTGAGGTGCTCCCGCAGCAGGCGCTTCGAGTCGTACTCCCGGATCTTCTTCCGCGCCATCGCCGCCGCCCGCCGAACCTTCTAGAAGCTGACGTACTCCCGGAGGAGCAGGTGGGCGCGCGCGCGGGCGACGACGACCGGTGTTCGGGACGCGCCGGGGATGGTTGTTGCTGGGTTCTTTCGGTCACTGGTGGGTGGGCCCTGCCACCTCCCCTCGCCGGCCGGTTGGGTTTGGTTTGGAGGTGGATGGGATCTGGTTGGGTTGGTGCCGCGAGCGGCGTGAGTGTGACATGACATCCGGATCTCACTAGTATCGGATACAGAAATCGGTGTGCCAACGATTCGCGGTCGCGGACGATAAAAACGATGCTCGGGATAACGAAGAATGCTCCGTTGCTTGCTTTGTTGTTAACGAAGAGAGGAAAACGTGCAGATGTGTACGGTAGCAGCTACGATCAAGCACGATCTTGTCCTCGCCTTTTTCAATATATAAACTGTTTTCTGATGCACTAATATAAATTGTTGGGTTGTGAATTATACCCGTATTCCATTAAGAGGAGAATTGAGTTGGATCTTACACTGGTGGCTTGTGTGGCTGATTACAAACTTTTATAATGACACACATGTAAAGTATAGAGCGCTAAATTTATACTCCCTTTGTCTCAAATTGTAAGTTATTTCAAAAATTTTACAGAGTCAAAACATCTTAAGTTTGGCCAAAATTATATAGATAATTATAAAAGTTTATGACATCAATTAAGTACATTATAAATATATAGTTAACAAAGAATCCAATTATACTTAGCTAATATTCTAAATATTAATTATCTTATCATATAAATTTGGTTAAAGTTGAGGTATTTTGACTCTTTAAGATTCTTGGAGTGACTTACAATTTCAGACGGAGGAAGTATTGTTTTAGAGACCAAGACATTAAAAGACCCACGACGCGAGGGAGAGAAAATGGCATGGGTTGAGAAATTGAAAGTTACATGTGTACTGTGAAGGGATGCTCCTATGAGCCCGTGTTGTTGTTGCCCTTATAGTCGCATTTGTTATTAGTTGCGTGCATCAATAAGGTAACAAGTAGCATTGCTAACATCGTTTAATCATGGATTGAATGTTCAACTAAGTTGTTGGTTGCTTATCTTCTTTTGGAGCATGCCTATCATGGATTGAATGTTCAACCAAGTTGTTGGTTGTTTATCTTCTTTTGGAGCATACCTAACTATTGATTATCAATTGGCTGATTTCGGCCATGGAACTATGCAAGTCTACCAACAAAAGGTAGGATGCGCACAAGTCGGTAGTCGCAGTCAGTACTTCCACCGGCCGACCGATCGCCCCGTTTGGTGGTGGTTGTCATGTTTTGTGTATAAAATTTTTTACTTTTTTTTTTTTGCGAAACTACAACATTTTTACTTCAAAAGTGAGCAAACATATCTACCAATGATGAGACAAGCAACAACTCGGAGACCACATGCGTTTTAACTTTTCCTGGTGTATAACTAGAACGACTAAAATTTGGAACACAGTACTAGTAGCTGTCACACCTTTTACCATTCACCTCGCTATGGATCTAAATAGCTTGCTAAACAGGGCCACGATTATCATCACTCCATTCCCAAACTAACCGATTGATTATATCAGGGATCCCATCGCGTTGACCCAAAGCAATTGCCACGAACACCGCCAACAAACAAAAACCAAAGAGAGCATGCTCTGGTGACGCCAACATATCAGTCAACGAGAGGCCTGATAGTTGGGCAAAAACGAACACTTTCTGTTCCCATTAGCAGCACAAGCTATGGAGCTAACAACATTTAAACCCAGTTGCCAAACACAACTCTGTTAGTACACGTTCCAACATCGCATCCCAACAAAGGGGATGTCCTTCAGGAAAAATCCACAATCACACGTGGCACTTGAGGGCCAGGTGCCCTTGGGACAAAAGACTATTATCATGACAATGATCACCACCATAGACGATAGACACTTGCCGCCCACCCAAGTGCATCCAAACCTGACAACCCCAAAACATGTTAGCGATGGAGGGGGCTGAGATTTGGGGGTGCTCCCTGTACAGACCAACAAAAGACACATTTACCTACCTGTTGTGAAACATAACCACAAGGGCGAGTTCCTGCAGCTCAGTGGATGTGGCAGCCGTGGAAGATTATTCATTTTGGTGAGAGTTGCTGGTAGGCGTAGAGGCAGGGTTTCGCCGGACAAAGCGGCCTGGTGGGCGTAGGCCCCTGTTTTGGCCACGCTCCCTGAACGTTGGTCCAGAAGCAGGAGGCCCCTCGGTTCGCTCTTCCATGCTCGGGCTCTGCTGGAAGTCTGTAGCTTTATTTTGGGATCCAACTGGCTGGTATTCAAGATGGCTGCCACCCCTCCGCCTCTCTGCATTCGTGCCATGGCTTGGCCTCCCAGCATCATAACCCCCCTTCCCCTATGTGCCCCGCCTCCCCTGTGGTACCTTGCATTGGGCTGGCCTTGGCGACGCAGTGCAGGATTAGCCTGCTCCTGTTCAGTCTCACTCTTCTGGTTACCATCTTCCTGAGTCAGGTTCTCCTGTTTGCTGTGTGAGACCTCATCAGTGCCATCACTCCTTTTCATCGGTTTACTGCTGGTGTCTTGATGGGTAGTTGTATCAGATCCTTTGGACATGTTGATCTCAAGCCCACCTCCATGGGACTCCACTGGCCCTTCAACAGCAGTTTTGCCGTCTGAGCTGTTCTGAGGATGGGAATTGGCTTTTGGCTTCCAGGCTCTAGAATGTGAAACTACCCCGCTGCTTTTCACATCAGATCTTGGCACATTCCTGGGATTGGATGAGTTTGAATCCATGATCGGTATTGCTGATTGATAGACAACATCACTCCTGCCCTCTCTACCTTTGCTCTCATTAGAGTAGCCACTTGCTTCATTTCGTTGAGCCTTAACATGCTGTCGCCTTTGCCTGTTAGCTGCACTATGTTCTTTTGCACCACCGACAGATAGTGTAACTGTTTGAGCTGGAGCTGAGCTATCCTCAGCAGCAGCATCTGCATTGGATTTTAACTGTGTATCTTGCTTGCCAAGTTCAACAGGCTGATTCTGATCAGTGCAGTTCTGAACCTCCTTTGATTCATTAGAGTTGTCTGCTTGCTCAACAGAATCTGGTGCCACCAAAGCTGATTCATTTGGATTCCTCTTGCGCCAAGAAGGATTAGATTTGCCTCCATGTCCTCTGCTAGTTTTCTTGGGTTCCGCTGCAGCATCAGATTTAGCAGCTTTGGGCTTATCAATTGCTTCCTTATCATGACTTGGATTTTGTTGTTGCAGCTCTTTGGACATAGGCTTAGGAACATATCTTTCCATTTCAGCCCTCTTTGTTCTTGTCACATTCTCCCCATCATTGATGGCTTTCCCTGACGATTGAGTGAGGTCAGCTACTGCTGCATTTGGCATGGCTCCATCAGACTGCTCATTCTGCAATGGTGGCTTAACTGGTGCCCACAAAACACCATCATTCCCATGTGGCTTCTCTACAGGCCGAAGAACATGCTGATGCTTTCCAGATTTTCTTGCTTGCTGAGGTCTTGATCGGCTACTTTCTGTACTATTTGTTTCATCTGGTGATTTAACACGCTCCTGGTTCATAGGTTTAAGTGAAATCGCACCAACAGTTATACTTCCAACAGTTACAACAGTGCCTTCAGTAGGAACAATAGAGCTACTGATGATAACACCACCAGTATGTGTCTTTGGCTCAGTGTGTGCCTTTGGCTCAGTAGAGACTTTCACTGTATTCTGCTCATTAGACACCACAGGTAGATGTCTAACTGGAGCATCGTCTACCTTTTTCTTACTTTTCAAATGCCGGGTTCCCTTCTTGTTCTGAACTGGGGGATCATCATGTGGTGCAACAACAGCCGTCACTGTGTCGACAGGAACACCAACATTTTTCTTAACATTCCCAGTGGTTATTGAAGCAGTTGCCTTCTCGCCAGCAATATTCTCCTCTGAAACATGCCTTTTCCTGTAGCCTTGCTTAGCCTTTACCACACTGATTTCATGTGACTGTGAGATACTCTTCTGCACAACATGCTCCATGTTGCTGGGTGTGTTCCTGACCGAGGACGAGGCAGCATAAACATCAGGGTCTTTACCACCATCTGAAGCATGTGATTGTGCAGTAGACTGGGACTGTACATGAACCAAAGTATGATTGGGATCATTAAGAGGCCGAAGAGCAGTATGCCTATTAGGCGCAATAACATCACGTGGTTCATCGGTTGAAGTGGCAAGTTTAGCAGTCACATCAAGTCCAGCCTGTTGCTTATCATGCGTATCATGGGTTTCTACTTTTGTATCATTTGATTTCTTCTGAAGTACTGATGATCGTCTGTTCAATTCTTCCAACTTCGCGAGCGCTTTTGCTTTTTGGTTCTTTATCCGTTCCTCTTCCTCAGCTTTCAACTTCTTTGCACGTTCTGCAGCCAACTCCTTCATTTTTGCACGCTGAATAGGAAAAACAACAAATATGACACCAGTGAGCAATCAACATTCAAATTCCTAAGAACCATGTTCAACCCACTACCTGACTGCTTTGAGCATTTGATGCTGCATAACGCTTTTTGTTCTACATATTGCAGAAATTACACAAGCAACAAAAGCAAAGAAATGTGTCTTAATTAGCAAAAGCTAGTGGTTTACTGATGATGTGCACCAGCTGTACTGTGATATGAATCCCAACCAGAATCCTCAATGCAAATAGACAAGGTAGGAGACTTATTATAACTTCAAGCAATGGCAATGATGTAGTAGAAAAACAAAATTTTATAACTGCCTGATTTTCACATACACAAAACAGTTTGAGTTTTCATTTGAAGTATCAAATTTTCACTGATAATGGCCATTGGTCAGTATCCCCCTAAATCTAGTTGCAATAAGGAATTTCCAAAAGATTAGAATGATAGCCATAAAATTTGTAAGAATACCAAAAAATTACAATTATTATATACCTGAGACTCATAATCAGGTGAAACTGGCACATCATCAGGTACAGTAACAGGTTGCAGCTGCAAAGCACTCTCAGGTTGTTGGCCATGTTCAATATTATTCCTCAGATCAGCCACTGGCAATGAATTAGTTGTGGAACTTTCCACCAGTCCATGACTTCCGAATTTATTAGCTGGCCTATCTTTAGAAGGACCACGGTAACTGTTTCTTGAAGAATCACCTCTCTTATGTACATGATCGTTAATTGGATCACCAAGCTTTTCAGCTTTGCTAAATTCAATTAACTGTGAATGTGCTGGTCCAAGAATTGTACCCTCGATCGGCACATTTGGTTGTCTCTGCACCACAGGAGAAATACGAGAAACAGAAACCGCCTGGTCAGATGAGCAAACCATACCAGAGGATGAAACATCAGTGCTTTTTGAATGCTTCTTGAATTCCTTGGATGAAGCTGGGTCTGGGAGATTACGTGCATCAACATTTCTGGCTTTGTTGTTCAAACTCTCGATTTTCTCTATTAAAGCTGCATTCTTCTTAATGACAGGTTGCTGATCAAGTGCAATTGGGCTATCCTCCTTGAATTTCTTGCGCAGAGTGCCATCACCAGTTCCTCCGTGCTGGGAATGTGCATTTTCATAAACAGATAGATGTTCTGTACCAACCGAACCTCTCTGGTTAGGCACCGATTTTGTAAGTACCCTGGTTCTTTCAGTTTCACTAAAGGTGTCTCTTGTACCTGTCCTCATGTTCATATCAGTCCGGTTTCCATCAGGATGTGGAAGAAGTGGCGGTGCTTGCTGCACATTCCTTTCAAATTCACGGGAACCTCCTAGGCGATCTGGATTATCATGCAAACTCCCAGGCTGTCCTCGACGAAAGACATGTACTTTATCAGATTCCAGTTGCTCCCTTGGAACCATTTCATGTTTGCCTGGCCTGTTCTGAGGATGTCCAGGGTGAAACCTGTCATTCTGATTTGGGAATTGATTTAATATTCCAGGCTGGTGAGGACCTCCAATAAAATGAGGATCTCTAACATTGGCATTATTGAAATTTGCTCGAGGGCCACAATACCCATCATAAGGTCCTGGACCCTGATAAACTGGTCTGACTGGAATAACAGGCTGATTCATAATATAGGAATTAGGAGCCATAGGATGATACATATCTCCATTTTTAGCGTGATATCCACCAGGCCCTGGGCCCGGCCTTGCTGCAGCTTCGGAGTTGGGTGGGTACTGACCATAATAACCAAATGGTTCAACAGGGAAACTACCAGGGGGGCCAACAGGTCTGTATGGCCCACCTGGCACTGGTCCTCTATGCCACATTCCCTCAGGGGGGTGACCAGGAGGTGCACGCCATGAATCAAACTGCGGAGGTGGCATAGGAAAATTTGGTGGATATTGCTGTGGTTGCAGGCCTTCATTTGACACACTTGTGGCAGGGACAGGAGCACCTCCAGTGTGTGCATGCTGCTCTGTCTTCATGATATCAACAGGGTGACTATTGGATTGTGAGATTACTTCACCAGTTCCTAGCACACACAAGATGTTTCCATTACTAGGTAAGGCAATACGTATCCAACAGTAGTTGATGCTATCAACCTATGTTGTAATGATGAAATATATTATTACCAGTTGTTAGGCTCTTCACTTGTTCACCTTGCGACGCCTCTTTACCCGAACTAGAAGTTGGGCGCCCTTTCGAACTATGGCCTGGAATAAAAAAGTTGTGTAAAGAGAACTCTTCTTATAAACAAACTAAGTAGATGAAACTGGCAGTTGTATAGACTCAAAAAAAAAAAAATCCAAATAATTGACCAAAGCTAGCATTTATATTTAGCACATGTGTAGACAACTCTCCATTGAAGACAGCACAGAATTTGACATGCTAAACATAAATACCTATAAAACCAAAGAAATAATTTGGCAGGAGCAGGAAACTTGAAAACCTAAAAAACTGCAGAGCACATTTTATGTTGCATATAGTTACCTCGTTGACTGTTTGCTTCAGAGCCAAGCGTTGGGAAATCACCAGTACTTAGTGTGAACCCAGGCCCGTGTGATGAAGATCCCTACACAGTTAAAAATATATATATGAACTGAATGATGTACTGAATCCTGATCTAGACTCAGTTATAGGTCTGGGCATTACCGGTCTATCAATAGTCCTTATCGATGCTTTCACATTGTCTGAAGCATTATCCGCAAATCGAGAAAGTTGTGAACTTCCGGGTCTTGTTTCCGCACTTCGGGGACGATTTGAGGCCATTGGTAGGTTAGGTGCTGGAACTGTGCCTGATGCTGAAGATGGGCGAGAATTTGGACCCCAAGCACTGGGAGAACCAAGTGATTCACTTCCAGCTGTTGATGGCCTTGAGCCTCCGCCAGAGGAGGGCCGGCCATTGAAGTGACTAGATGAACTGGAGCTTCCATCATTCTTGCTAGAGAGAATTGACGAGGTACCCCATGCGTTTGGTCTTGTAGATGGTGCTTTGCTGCCCCAGGTGAGGGTGCCCCTAACATCGAAACAAGAGTCTCATAACATAGTAATTATGGGAGAACAACGAGACCAAGCTAAACCTTAAAATGTTGAATCATATGAGCAACTGGGAAACAAGGATGTGTACTTACTTTGGAACAAGTTCCAGATTGGGATCAAGACCATTGTTTTCCAACCTAAATAAAAAAACCAATCCACATATGAAAAAGGTCTAGAGTTAATGATTTTCTACCAATGTCCTAGGAATTGTTACCTCTGACTTGGTAAATTAATTGGTTTTGGGACTTTCCCCAGAACGGTCATCCCAGATTTCCTTGCAGGGGTAGCAGCCCATCTGAAGGAAGCCATAGGAAAAAATTTATTACGCAAGTACAAAGACAAATGTTGGCAATCATTACAACCAAAAAAAGGGACCCATACAAATTACAAATACGAAATATCCCACCAAACAACTTCACAAAACAAGGCAGTTCATAATATGGACATAATATTAATCAGCAGGTTCAACAGAAGAATTTTTACAGGTGGGACAAAATACAGGAAGCAAATTTACTTTCAGAATCTTTTGAGATAACTAGCACATGGCTAGTTCTGGATGGGCCAAGATACTGTGCCTTAGCGCCTCAATTTGTGAACACACCATTGCGCAACAAACTTACGTATGTTGTTGTGACATCATTAAGGCAATTAGGGATTCTCAACCTAAATGGTTCCTCTGATCACAAATGTAAGTCCATTTATGTCGTTCCGAAGTCATCCTTTTCAGCTTTTACTAAAGATATATTATCTTAGTGAGAAGAGATATATATTATTTTTCACTATCGACCTACTAGTGTCAATATTAATGGTCGATATAAGAATAGACAAACCTAGAAGATTATTGTGACCGGAGGAAGTATAAGTAGACCATCACAGCTTTTTACTAAGCCCAACCTAAAGGTAAGAAAGCTCACTCACAGCGCAGAGCAAAAAATCACCACATTATTAACAGCCTCTGGTGTTGTCCCCGCAAATGGATTACTGGACACATCCGATGTCGAAACCGACAAAACCTCCATATAATTCTCACCAATAAAACACTTAGGCCCCCGCATGGATGACACGAGTACCACACCAGCTGAACTTTGTAGCTCCATCGAGCCCATTGGCCAATCAGCAGCTCAATGTCAGACCCAACCATCCAAAGCTAGCATCTGTACCTCCAAAATCAATTGAAACAGATGCTGCTGCTCTCACACCCCTCACCGCCCAACACCAAACATATACTAATTTTCTAGTTTTTTTTTAAGAAAAAACAAAATCACACGTACCAATGCACAGGCACTACACGATCAAACCAGAATTGCCAACGGAAACTTCAACAGAATAACTGTATCGTGTGGGAGCATAGGATGGAGATCACGATTCACGAACCTCCTGTCCGTGGTGAGCAGGCTCGAGGCCATGGCCCCTCTGCCCCGCGAAGAAGCTCCCCCGCGGAAAAAACGCCTCTCCAATTCCCCGGCGGCGAATCGGGCGGAACCAGCTGCGGCGCGCGGCCGGGGCCGCGGGAGATCGGGATCTCCGGGACCGCCTCCCAGGAACCGCGGGGAGAGAGGGAGAGAGGGGGAACGCCGAAACCCTAGGGTGTCGGGTCGGACGGAGGAAGCGAATCAAGCGATCAGCGCGGGAAGCGGTCCGCTCGGATCAGCGGCGGGTGTGCCGGAGCAGATAGTGGGGGTGGGGGTAAACGGGGGCCCTCGTCGCCCGGCCGTCCGGCGAGCGGCGGCGGCGGGGGAGGCGGATGACAGGTGGGGCCCGCTCGTCAGAGTCGGAGGCGGGATGCCGAGGCGACGAGGGACGGGGGAGGAGAGAGAGAAGGCTGGAGAGGACGCTCGTGAGAGGGATTAATAATAAAGGGCCGGATAGGACGCGTGGCGCGGCGGGAGTGGACGCGGGGACGGGAGCCCGTGCGCCGCTCCAGTGGGCCCCAAGGTGTCAGGGGAAGACACGTGGCGGTACGGGAGCTGAGGGGAACGTGGGATCGTGTGGCTTTTTTTTTTTTTTTTTTTTTTTTTTTTTTTTTTTTTTTTTTTTTTTGAGCAACTGGATCGTGTGGCTGCTGGGAGCAGAGGATCCGTGTCGGGCTTGGGATGGTATGTTTGGGTGCTTGGATTTGGCTGGCCACATTTGATCCCATGATTTGGACATTCCGTGGGACGCAAGGATGGCGACAGTTCAAATGTTTAAAGCTCCTTCCATTTCAAGCTTGCTGCTAATAACGACACAAATCACCGTTCGCACTTTTTAGAACTGATGATCATTTTTAGATTAAAAATCTATTTAAAGGTATGTTTGGTTTGAGTTCTAGTCTTCGTGATCCAAACACAAGGGATTGTGTTTGGTTCAATAACCAACGAAGTTATCTTAGGCCTTGTTTGGATGTTGAAAAGTTAGAATTTTTCTAACTGTAGCTCTTTCGTTTGTATTTGACAAATATTATCCAACTAGTATGTACCCGTGCGTTGCTACGGGATAAGAAAATTTTTATATTAAAATACATAGATCGCAATTTTTAACATGTCCTTGAAAATTGCATGAACGGTACACAGAGGCTCTAGTAGACAATTTCTGGTAGCATAACACTAATAATTTTTTTACAATAAAAACTGTGGGGCAGACCCCCCAGTATTAGCCAATTTCATTAATTAATAAAAGGTACAAGAATATAGTGATATCCCCACATCATAACACTAATACTTGGTTCCTACATATAGTGAGATAACATTATCTAAAAAAACATATAGTGAGATAAGAAGAATATCTGCTTGTTTCACAAAAGACCAAAATCCACTTACTACAAACCAAACAGATTAAGTTAGTCTCTAGATGTCAGGGGCCAGAATAGGCACTACTGCTTCAATCTTTCAGTCCTAACGGCTGTCCAGAAGAAATCCTCTGCGACCTTGCCTTGCTAGCCTTTTCAATGTAATCTTGAAGTGTGAATGCTTTCAAGTTTCAATCCTCATCATCATTGTATTGAATTTGAGCTACAGTCCGGTGTAAAGAATTTAGGCACAGAAAACCAAGCATATGCAATTGTAGTGCAACCATATGTCAGCAAATATACCTCCTAGGAAGCTCATCATGCTCAACACTTTCCTTCTTATCCTTGTCAGAACACTAAGAAAGCCGAAAAAAAAATCCGTAAACACATGCAAAGCTTAGTAAAACTTAGAGTATCATCATTAAATAAAAGGAAATTAACCAGCTTAATGAAAACTTCATCATTTTCTGTCTTGTTTGAAAGTGGCTACAGAGACTGCAGATCCTTATCTACTTCAACTTTCCTCTCCTCAGCCTTCAATGCAAGTAGTGCTTTCCTTTTATCCTCTCTTATTTTCTCAAATTCCTCTAGAGTCATCTCCTGCACAGCTGAATAGAATAGATCGATCTGCACCAATATCATTACAAAAATGGGCAGAAAATAGGCTTTAGCTTGTTTGAAAAAAAAGAAGTTAAGGTGGTACATAGAAACTTTTTACTGATGAACAGGATATATACCTCAGGATATGACAATGCAATTAACAAATAGTAATAATAAGATTAAAATTAGCACCTTTAGAAAATTGGCGTCCCCAAACACATACAAACATAAAAAGACGAAGTTACTTGTCATTGTACTTGGAACTCAAACTGGTTAACAAAGTTCAAAATTTGACAGTTCTACCCTGAGCAATTCCTAGTCTTAGACTTAAATCAAGGGCATGAGAAAATTAATAATCTCTAAACTACAAACCCCCTTTTTTTTAAAAAAAAAAGAAAAGGCAGTCTCATGTACAAGGATCGGAGGAAGAGCTGTTACCAATAGATCCCAAGGTTCCATAGGTGCTCACCCAGATAAAACAAGCATATTGAGTGCAGAGTAAACTGAAATCCCATTAGAACAAACCATGTCTAATAGTTATATTTTTCCCATAATAGCTTAATTGTTGCCTTGCAGAAACCTTACTACTGCTAGCTTCATTTTTTAACCGATGTCATTTTGGAAACCTGAAACACCTTACTACTGCTAGCTTTCATTTTTTAACAGATGTCATTTTGGAAACCTGAAACAGCCTAACAAGTTTGAGGTAAAATCCCAAAGCATCCACCTTGCTAGGGATAAAGGACAAGCGAGGAAATACAGGAATATAGAGGGAACCAGGAAAAAAACACTATCTAAGGTTAACATATCTAGCCTAATATGAATCTACTGCCTCCATCACTATTGCATAGATCAATCTGAAGTAACAAAAAGAAAAGGCCATGTTGATTAATCTAAACCATGGTAAGCTTAGTAATCGGTTGTTTTTTTAAAATTGGAAAGGGAAAATAACAAACCAACTTGATGGCAAAATAAACCAACTTAATAGAAAACATGAATTTGAAACCGCATATCGCCTTTGGAGTCACAAGAATGATATGTCGATGTTGTAGCTCCTTACTGTTGGTGTCCAATTAGAAGGACCTGCAGCATGGTTTGACTTCAGTTATTGAGATGAAGTATACAATATTGACAAATGAAATATGAGTATGGTTTGACTTCAGTTATTGAGATGAAATATACAATATTGACAAATGAAATATGGATTGACTTCACACAAAAACACATGCATGCACACAGGTTACTGATAGGCGCATTCAGAAACATCCTGAGCGAGCCATTGGAGTACATAGTGCCACACAGTGCATTTGCATCAGTCCAAACTGAAGTAAATTTGGGCTTGTCAAGTCATGTCAACTAACAAACCAAACTCAAGTAAACTGTAATATAGGATGAAACCCCATGAGTCAAATGTAAGGAATCTAAAACATGCCACCACTGGATATCAATTGATGTATGTCTCAAATGAATATGGATAATTTTGCAGGTTTGATGTTCATGCTTTTGACTTACAGAAACTAACCTGTGCACAAATGCTTGTTTTTTTCAGCATGTGACACAAAGGCAACTAAAATAGTAGCATAAAACAGAAACTGGCATTGCAAAAGTGGAGAAGATATCAGTGCCTGAACTTCCCCAATGACCTTTGCAGCAACTTTTAAAACTCAACTTCAATGGATGGGATATCGATTTTTTGTATGGAAGCAAAATCATGTATAATCCAATGGCAACCAAGTTCATTCTACCTAATTCAAAGATTTTTCCCGAAACAAATCAAGGAAATTTGGGGACATAATGATTGAACGACACTGGCCGAAAACATATGCAGGTGATTATGCATCAACTCAGTTTTGTTCGGACAGGCAGTTATGAAAACACAATTGGAATACACATGAACAATTGATAATTTGTGTACAGTCGCACAGGAAGTTGATTATCTCTGGAATTAGTGGCAAAGGGGATACTGGCCGCCAACGTCTCCTGGTTCCGGCGCTGGTTGATGGAACCTGCGGCGCGACGGGGCAAGAGGAGCTGGCGGACGTCGTTGAGGAACCGACGGTGGCGGCGCCCTCGGCCATAGCTGAGCGCGTATTCGGACGGGAAGAGCGTGGGCGGATGCCGGGCGCCGGGCGCAGCCGACGTGCGTGGGTAGGCGGGCGGCGGTTCCTGCCGGCGTTGGCGGCGCCCCTGGGCCCGGGCGTCCGGGCGTCCTAGGAGGCGGAGAGCAGGGCGGGGGCGGAGTCCGGCGGCTGAGCACTTACTCGTCGGTGGCGGATGCCCGGCGGCGAGCGAGGGCCGGGGGCGGAGACCGGCGGTGGTTGGCCCCGACGTTGGCGGCGCCCTTGGCTCTCGGCTGTAACAACTCCAGTTTTGGCTTAGCTAAATATTGCATCTCATGAGCATGAGCATCACATAAGCACCATTATTGCATTTTGTGTAGCAATTATTTGAGTGCTTGTTTTAAAAATGCAAATAGGGATTTCAAATGATTTCTAGAAGTCATGTTTGTGATGTTTTTCTCAAAATGGAGCTTTAACAAAGTTTATGCAAAAAATTATTTGGAGAAACTTTTGTTTTGGCCCCAATTCATGAAAATGACTTTTAGGGCTTCAAAAATGGCAAAAATAGTTTCATTTCTTTCAAAAATCAATTTTTAAATGTATTTTATGTGACCCAAATTTTCATTTTGAAATCTAGGCAGAATCTGCAAAAACTTTCTACATGAAAGTTATTCCTCTTTTGATTTTGAGAAACTTTCATTTTTGGAGTATTTTCAAATTCGCAACATTTTTTGAAATATGGCCAGTCAAACTTCTTTAAATTTTTTTTGACCCGGTGGGACCCACCTGGGCCCCACCTGTCATCATCCCCCTCTCTTTCTCCCCTCTGCCCGACTGGGCGACGCCAGGCCGCAGCGCCGCATCGCTGCGCCTCGCTGTGCCCCGCCCCGTCTGCCCGCCTTGTCCCCTTGCTGCCGCATGAATCAAGTGCCCGAGCGCGCATGCCTGCCGACTGCCCGCCTTGCCGCCCTCGCTGCGCCCTGCCACCCCGCCTGCACCGCCGTTCTGTCGCCGCCCCGATGCCGCACGCTGAGCCGGGCCAAGTGAGCGCGCCAACCACTCCGCGACGCCGCAACGGCCACACCGAGGCACTCGAGCACCTCACAGCGACGCTCCGCTTCCTCGCTGCCCCCGCTTCGCCGCTGAGCCGCCTGAGTCGCTGGCGCATCGCGCCGAGCGCCATGGCCGGCCTTCGTGCCCCGCTCGCCCGTGACCTCTGCCCGGTCCAAATTGAGAGCGCCCAGTGGCCATAAAACACCCGCCCCGCCTCCCGCACCCATTTGCCCCCTCCATCTTCCTCTTTCCCCGCGCCACAGAGAGCTCCCTCGGAGCCGCCATGGTCGCCGCCGTGCCCCGCTCCGGCTAGCCGCCTCCCCGCGCCACCATTTTCATCGCTAAGAGCGTCACCGTGATCGCCTCGCCTTCCTCCATCTTCGCCGCGTATCCTTGCTTCGAAACGACTCAAGGTAGAGGCCAATCGGCCGTTTTCTTCATCGCCGTCGGTCGCCGAGCGCCGGCGAGCTTCTTCGGCGTCGCCGTCCGCCCGCGTCCGTTGTCATTTTCACCCGCTAGCTCGCCCAATAGCTCCGCCTTGGCTTCGCGAAGGCCGTAGACGTTTCCAAGCGCACCGCCGTGGTCCGCTCCGGCGTCTCGCCGACGAGCCGCGCCGCCGCACGCCGCCGTTCGCCCCGCCCGATGCTCTAGTGCGCTATAGGCCTCATCTTCACCATGGTTGGATTCGCGTCGTCATCACGAGCGCGTAGGTGCCGGTCTCGCGGCCGGGGACCTCGCCGCCGGCGAGTTCTCGCCGGTCAATGCCGGCGCCCTGCTTTCCGGTGGCCGACAGGTGGGCCCGTTGACCGGGACCCACCAGTCAGTGCCACTGGCGCGGGTGCGCCTTGGGTACACCGCGTCGGGTACGCGTAGCAGCGCGGCCCGCGCGTCAGCCGCAGCGGGGGAAAACCCTGGGTGCGCGTAGCATTTAGGTGTTTTCCGGTTTTTAAAAAAGGATTTTCAGAAATGATGATTTAATCTTTCAAAAATCATATCTCCTTCATTTTAAGTCCTTTTTGGGTGATTCAAATGTCAATATTTTTCTTATGAGGAGCTTTATGCATGTAGGGTATTGGTTTATTTTTCTGAGATATTTTTCTGTACAGTATTATTTAATGCCCTTAATTGCTGATATCTTGTTAAATGCATAAGTAATTGTAGGTTTATCAGAAAAATGTGAATCTTGTTTTGTTGCTCTAGTTATGAGATGCTTTATCTGTGAAAAATATTAGTTGCATATGTCATGTGTAGAAAATACCCTGTTTAATTATTGTGCTTGCTTTGCCTAGAGATTAGGAAATTCATAATTAATTATTTATGCAAGGAAAATGCTTGATAATTTTTATAGGGTATTTCTATGCTTATAAGTAGCTGTTAATCACATGAGATCTGTTGTTTGACACTTTTCATAGTACAAAGTATTTTTAGGTCTTGGTTTATTGATGTCTTGTCTATTTTGTATAGGATAAATGGGTTACTGTTTTGACCTAAAAATTTTATGGTAGGCTTGCTGTTACCTAGCTAAGCTACTGTAATTTTTGTAGATTTTTCTGAGCAGTTTAGCTATAGGTTGCTGTTATACCCCTTAGTAATCGTCGTCGTTTTTCGTCGAAGCCTAGGGTTAACTAGTGTCTGGCTATGCTTAGTTAGGCTCTAATAAGTACAACCTGTTAGGATGATGTTGACTACCTTGTAGTACCATGATTGGTTCACCATCAGCATCATCATACGCTTTAATTCCGTATTGCATCCCGATACTCATACGCACCGATGCATCATACAGGATTGCCGGAAGAAGCGACGCCAGTAGTTCCCGAGGAGCCGGAAGTAGAGGAGCAGCAGGGAGCAGTGCTGCAGGAGGCAGCACAGGACGAGGACCCGGACGCTGACTTGCCTGAGTGCCCTAACCGTCACCCTAGCTCCTTTGTGAAAGGCAAGCCCCGGAGCATTACTCCTACAGTTTTCAAAATGTTTTACTTGAGTCATTTATTTATTATGATGCATTAAGTTAATAGGCGTTGGCTGGAACCGTTAATGCATTATGAGTACCTTGATCCACCTAAATACCTTTACCCTAATTAAGTTCAGGATCGCGCTTATGCTTAGCACTGCTTAATTAGATCGGTAAAAGACGGGTGATTGACCCTCATCCGCGAGGTAGGTGGTTACTACCCTCTGGTTGATACTATGGAGATTGGTTTAGAGAACATAACCATGTGGCCATGTTAAATCACGACTAGTCGGAGTTTGTGGTGTGTTAGACCATGGAAACCCCGGCTATGTCACTTAAGAAAATATGACTTTGTACGTCCTCGGATCATGTTGAACAATGCCTCACGAGATATTTGGAAGGATGCGATCCGCGACTGTGGCCCCCGCCGAGGGGGTTCGGTCGTGGGAGCGGGCTTCAATGGCCGGTTCCGCCTTGACCCCGAGTCCCACTTCAAGCCTTGAGGCTTCCATCTTTTCATCATGGCAGCTCGAGGCTTTCATCACTTTTTCTTGATCGATGTTTGGTAACGAGCGCCTCATACTCTGCCATGTTGCAAAGTTGATGCGCACCACGATGTAACGCATGTGAATTCGTCTTCATAAGTGACCCGTCGAAATACATGGTCCACGGCTCGGCTCGGCGACTGGGGAGTTGAGTGTATTGCCCACAGACCACTTAGCGTCGACCCACTACTTCCCGGTTTTTGGATAATTTTAAGTTTTCGACGGTGGACGATTGCGTAGAGCGGTTCTCGGATTTGAGGGTCGCGATGAAATACAGCGGCGGCCGGGCGCCATGTTCCCTCTTTCCCGCCTCTCCTCGAGGATTCGGCGGGTATTCTCGAGCCCGGCCGGCGGCACGAGCATCGTAGCCGGGCATGCCGTCAGGAGACGATATATCCTAACAACATGCCCACCGTCAACTTGTGCAATCGCGTTTCCACCCGAATCAACGATTTGACCAAGGTGAGTGTGGTTTGCATGTCCGAAGGACTCCACGCAAACATGTCGGTGTGAGGTACCGCCAGCTGGTTTGCAATCGATTATAATCGCCATCGGCCAAGAGGTCGAGGTGGAGGGCGCTTAGCTCAAGGGTCCCTTGAGCAAGTCCAAGTCGGTGTCGTTGATGTCATGGACCCGCGTCTTTTGATGTGAGGAATATCCCGTTCCATGGTGGTTTGAGGAATACCCGTTTGCAGTGGAGGGGCCCGTGGCTTTGGTTTGCAATCGATTATAATCGCCATCGTTCGGAACGGTGCCGCACCCCCGGGGTATGACACCAACGCTATGCGTGCTCCCTAATCCGATGGTGATGCAAGAACACTTGACTTGACCGAGCGGCTAGCAGGGGTGTCGCCAACCATTGTGCAAAGTAAGATGGTTATGTTTCTAAAAGTGTTGATATTGGTATGCTTGAAGGATGTTATAGTGTTGATTGTTTATATCCGGGAGATGGAGTAGTACGGGTGCTAATGTAGTGATGACGGGACCCAACTTAAAAGATGATAAGCTAGAGAGTCTTTTATCACTAAATGATTATTTAATAAGCTCACCTTTTATTGCAAGTTAAAATGAGTCAGCTACCTCACTTATAAAGCCTTGCATACTCCTTGGTGTCACTTTATTTTCATTTATGACGGGTAAGTCTAGGACCCAACTTAAAAGATGAGTACCTTCTTGTACTCGGGGTTTTATTTCCCTTGTTGTTGCGAGATGGTGAGATGTTCTATGGCTATTGCCCGACTTGCTTCTTCCTGCGTATGGGAATGAATAGATCGTGGGCACGATCAATCTATCTATCGTACCTCTATGCTGTTGTTGGATGTGATGTTGGACCAGGCACTATGTTTCAACTAAGTGTGCGTTTGTGAACCAAAACTTTATTTGCTTCCGCAATTTGGATTTGAATTTGGTATTGTAATAACTATTTCGTACTCCGATGTAATCTACTATTTGTGAACTTATGTACTACTATGAACTGTGGTATGTTGAACTCAATTCGGTCTGGGCTATATGGTGGAAAGTTCGAAATCCTTCGTGATTTCGCGGACTACCGGGTTGATATAAGCGCCATGTGCTAATTAAGTTGCTTCGGTGACGCATTAGTACATTGTGTTTATATTAATTGGTCAGTTCTGTTACATCGGCTGAGCGCGTCTTCGCCGGCGATGGATGCCCGGCGGCGTGTGAGGGTCGGGAGCGGTTCGCCTTGGCCTCGGTGTGGGCAGCGTTATCGTGCCGGCCGGCGGCGGTTCTGCGCGGGCGGGGAGTTTTTGCGGGCAGGGTTACGGACGGGAGTGGGGGAATTACGGGAGGGTTTTTTTTCTATTTTGTTTTACGGCAGCCTGCGAGGGGGAATTACGGAAGGTTTTTTTTTTTAAGGGAGACAGGGGAGAAGGGTTACGGAGCGGCGGGAGTTATTAGGGGAGAGGTGAAGCGATTAGTGTGAGCAGGTGATATCATTTGACTCTTTTTAGTTGTAAGATTATGGAGTAACTAGACTTAAAAGATTCGTCTCGTGATATACGACTAAACTGTGTAATTAGTTATTTTTTTATCTATATTTAGTGCTTCATGTATACGTGTAAAGATTGATGTGATGGAGAGAGTGAAAAAAATTCTAACTTTTTGAAGGCATCCAAACAAGGCCTTAGGACCAAACATAGTTTGGTTGATATGCTCGATGTGATGTGAGGAAATGGACTCATGAGCCTCCCTTTGAGAAGAACTCTGTCTTCGGATCTATGTGTAGTTATAGGTTTGGTTGTGCACCTATGATGTGTGTGGTGTATGTGGATAGTGTGGCCATATGTTCATGTATGTGTAAGATACTAGATTTGTACTTAGATGAGAGGCTTAAAAACATAGTTATCTGACCAGAACAAGATCCCTCCTAGGTGATTGATTTTAGACGTCGCGGATCGGATGGCCCGGAGCACCCAAACCAAGTTTCAAACAAGCCCCTAATGTTCATATTTGGTCCTTTCTCATCCTAGAGCGTATATATATAGGAGTCAAAAACATCCCAAATGCATGTTTAGGTTTTTTGTATTACTACTATTTTATTAAGACATTTAATATTAGGTACAAAATCATAATTGTAAGTAACTATTGTTATTGACGCGAAATTATGAACACAACAATATTAAATTTATACATATATCGGGGAGAAATGGAGATAGTTCAAAGAATTGTAGCACATTCTCAAGTAGACTAGAAAATGCTATTTTTCACATGTCTCTTTTGTTCCGATGTTTCTTAGGCAGCCGATCTTCAATCGTTGGATCATGATCTGACAACTAACCCATCTTGGCTAGCTTGTAAATCCGTAAACCTCATACTTCCCCTTGCCTAGCTAATCACGTAGTCAACATCTCAAGGCAAAATCACCACGGGGAACTCACGACATAGCCCCGCAAAGACTATTGTACTTTCATTTCTTTTGTCACACATTGCGTCACCTATTGCATAAGCATATTCTGAGAAAATTAAACCAAAGACTACAAACTCGATCTTATGTTGTATAAATCAACATAGATCTATTTTCACATGTGCAAACATAATGATCAGAAAGATGATAACTCTTTTTCCATAGAGATGGTTTAAACTAAAAGCTCTAGTCTTGATATCTGAATCCAACTAATGATGTGATGTTTTTGTTTGGCAAATGGATCCATGAGCTTATGGACCTCACAATGCTTGCATCTTCCCCAAGCGACAAGATTTGTGCCCTTACACCAACAATTTGGTATATTTTCCCGTAACATAGCCAATACAAAAACTACTAATATTATATATTCTCGATTTTTCCACAACCCGCAAATTGTAAAATCTCTTAGGCCATTCTCAGTGAAGAGTTCCATAGCATTGTTTCTAAGATGCAATACAATCACTTTCAACATATAGTTTCGTTCTTTTGTCTGTGATGACTCGTACAATTGGAAATCAAGCTAAGATAGTTTTCATCCTATAAAACTCAATTTTTCTTTTCCTTCTTAAAAATGTTCCCACATCACTAAAAATACTCACGTGGTGACCTATTACAGGCTTATGACACCATGATGCACTAGATCCTCACTTTTCTTTTTTGAAAAATTGATCCTCACAAAATTACCACAGGAAAATCAAACATAAAGCAGTACTTATCGGAGGCAGAGATGAAGTTTTTTTTTTTTTTGAGCCAAAGGCAGAGATGATTTTTTTTTTTTTGAGCTAAAGGCAGAGATGAAAGTTGACTGGGCTGTTCAGGCTGTAGCCCTTCCCTGCGCCGCGGGCTCGTCGTCTACGGTCTACCTGCTCGTGTTGTAACAGCTGCCTGCAGCTTCTCCTTTTTAAATAGCGCTTCCCGGCCCGGTGCTCTGCTCACCCGCGCTGCCGAGATCATGCACTAGAGGCCGGAGTGCCGGACGAGCCACGGAGCCAAGGAGATGCCACACTCGCAGCGGGCACCGAGCTCGCCGTGCGACGCCACGTAGAGCCTCGCCGCTGCCGCCGCCCCCGGCGGCGTCCCCAGGAGGCACGCCCGGTCGCGGTCGCCGTCGCCGGTGCGCGGGCGGTCCTCCACCGCCTCTGCCACGGCCAGCTGGGCCAGCAGCTGGCGGTGGTCCTCGGCGACGGCCGACGACGATGGCGACATCAACGCCGACGACGAACGCGACGTGGTGGTGGTGCCGGCGCGGGGCACGGAGACGCCCGCCACGCGCGCGCGGATGCCGGGCCTGTCCCGGTGCGCGTCCCCGGAGGCGCGGGCGCGGATCGGCGCGGCCTCGCCGGGCACCGCGCGCCGCGCGGCCCTGCGGCTCTACGACAGCCTCCGCCGCCACGGGCTGCGCCAGGAGGCCGACCGCGCGTTCCGCGACGCCGTCGTCGCCGAAGACGATGCACCGGCGGCAGGTGGTGGTGGTGGTGGTGGTGGAGAGGCGGCGGATCAGCAGGAGCTGACGGGGATGGCGTGCCTGCTAAAGGACGGCTTCGTCGGCTACCTCAGGGAGCTTGCCAAGATCACTCCACCTGTTCCTAAGCAGGTAATTAAACGTAAACGTACTTTGTCAGCGCGTTCATCATGCATGGCTGCAGTTTTGATATTCATGCGTTGAATTAGTATTCAGAAGAAAACAAAACAGGTTAATGACATGCTGTCACAACAAGCAAAAACATTAAGGATTGGAAAAACCTTTACCATCACATTTTGGGTTATTATTTGGCTGATAGGCCGAGGATCCAAAGTTAAGAACAGAGCAAATTTGAGTGGGATGCACTAGACTTGGAGTGCACGGATACATTACTTCTCAAACATATGAAAAGAATATGTGGGACAGTACACATTGGTTACAATTGTAGACTGTTATTCTATTAAGGTTTGTCCTGTGCTAAACTTCATCAAATTTAATTTTATAAAAATATATTAAAATTAAAATCTACAATACCAAACAAATGGACTCCAAACAAATGGACTATCAAGATTTATTTTATGGCAGCTTTAACAAAACCGAACATGATGTTGTAGATGCTTGTGTGTTTTTCCTATAAACTTAAATCAAAATTGATCCTTGAAGTTTGACTTAAAACAAAACTAAAAGGACTTGTAGTTTGGAAAGGAGAGAGCAATATGTTGAACATTTCAAGGTAAGCACTTCTTTGGACAATGTCTCTTGCTAGTTTTAGTTCATTGGTTTCAATTTCGATAATCTTGTCTTTCAAAAAACATTCAATAGTATTCATGCTTTTTAAAAACACAAACCATTTTAACTGAGAATTCTTTGGATATTCAAATGTGCTCTAACTTGAGAACTAACTTGTCCTTTTTTTTTAATAAACGAATTGTAACTTCATCAATTCTTTTGTGCAGCCAACCATCCACAAACAGGTTGGCTTGCATACATATATAGGCTATCATCAATTCTACACACGTTTATGTATAATCTCTCACAAATAAAAAGAACAAAACGTGGACACTTTTTGGTGCGGCATTTGTTTTGGTCTTCCGTCTGCCTGCCCCTGCGATCCCGCATCCCACATCCCGCACACAAGGAAAGCCGCCTCGACCATGCCTAAACATGGAATGGAAATCATCACTAATTATTTCTATATAAACGGTGTCCACACTCTTGGCAACAGCCACATCCGAAATCATGTAAAGTCACTATCCGTCTATCCCTCCAAATCGGCCGCATGCATACGCAAAAACTCCCAAATCGACGCCTCCTTCCATCTTTCTTTTATGTAATTTCACGAGCTCTCGACGCCCATATGTCGTCCTTCACCGCTGGAGCTCGACACTAAAATTCCTTCACAACCCAGCCTCGATTTCCCTCGCTCGTGCGAACGCTCATTCAAAGCGCGCCTCCACAACCTGCTCAATGGTTGCGCCCGCGACGTCGTGCTCGTCGCGAGCCATCGCAACTAGAAAATCACCGCCTCCATGACGCCTGCACCTTTGTCCTCGTTGTTCGCCCACGCCGTGCATCGAAGCCGTCGTCCTCGCCTACATAGACCGACCGATCAACGCCGCTGCATACGTCGCTCCTTCGATGTACGGGTTCTTGCCTATATATTGATGGGAACAAGTGGGCAACGGTTTAATGGCCTCAAAAATTACTGAGCCTCCAAATTCTCACTAAGGCACTAAAGTAGTAGCAATAGTTAATCCTTGAAGAAAATATAATACGCGGCCAGACATGCAATCACTGGTTTGTTATTTGAGTATTGGCCTAATTTAAGACAAACAGTTGTATCTTGGATAGCAGATTTGTTAACTAGGTAATCTGAAAATTCGCATTATAATCATGGAATTATAGAGGACATTTTTTTTTTTATTTCATTGATCTTCATCATGTATCTTTTAGAAATAGCAGGTATGATTCTGGCCATGAAAAGCATAATATGAAACAAAGATTAGAAGATGCAGCTCAACTCAAAGGCGTGTGCTCTTGATAAATATGACGTGAAATAGTCTTAGTTACTTCTTCAATCTTTAGGGCCACATGAAACATTTTGTTCAGGGTCAACCCGTAGGTATGGCCTATGCTGTCGTCACCATGGGGTAGTGCCAGCTGCTCCAGCCAAGGTTTGTCTTGCCCACTGCTGCTACAACTGCCTTGACCGTCGATGCCTTTATTGTTGGAAATATCCTTTCTATCTGGCAAATTGTTTCATGCAAAGGTGTGCTAATGACTACTGGACTCTGTATGATTCATTTTGGTATTCCCCTTGTACAATCTTTTAGTAACTTGTAAAAAACTACATGATACCTCTCTAACCTGAAAATTCATCGTCATAGTAGTAATAGTTCAAAAAAGGGTTAGATGATTTTCACATCATGGTGATCGGTGAAGATGCCGCCGTGATGATAGTGCGGACCGGACGGAGGCATGGAGTTCCACGGTGGCTGCGTCGGCCGTGACATTCAAGTCTAGGACGAATAAGGTGCCCATGATCGCAGAGAAATGGGAGAAAGGCCCAAAAATGTATGTTCTCTCTACTATGAACGTGACATCATGAGTATTTTTTCTAGAATAATCTCATAATTTGTGATTGGGAAGATAAGCTAATGTGCAGCGTGTTTTTATTCCTAATGCACTCCATTTGGCATTGCTTAATTTGTGGAATTTTCAGGTTGCCTAGATTGTTATGTGATTCACATTGATATAGATGTCAGAGGAAAGATAACATAGATAGGTAACTAACTTAGAGTTGTAATAAAAATATAATACCTATGATTTCACTATTTCTATATACAGTTTTTTGACGCAAAATACCGTGGGGAGGTCCCCACGGTCTTAAAAACTTTTTTATAAATAAAGCAGGGGGAACAAAGTATCAGTTATAAACTTACATAGATGCAGGAAGAGGGGGGACTACTAGGAGGGAGGGAGGGCGAGCAAAGAAAATAAAATTACAATGCATCAAGCCAAAGCAGGACTGCCGGCCTATCAGACTCTTTGATTCTACAAGACTGAAGGGTGGCTTCATCCTTGAAATTTTGTAGCCATCTGTTATAGCTTGGACTCCATCGAAGATGTGTCTATTTCTGACCTTCCAAGCTCCCATGCAGCGATTAAAAAGACCTCCATGAATAGGGACTTGTTGGATCTTGCCTTTGTGCTCAATCCTTCTATGAATATCATCTGTCTGCACCCAAGAAATAATCCTGCTTCTGCCAGCAGCGTTTGACGAAGGAGCATTGGAAGAAAAGGTGATCGATGGTATCTTCACAAACAATTTCTATATATAGACGAATCTTACCACGGTCACTCAAGTGGATACCAATATATGGCGTGGAATAGTCCTAAAGCCACATCTATTTATACAATAAGTATAAAATACTTTGCATTAAGATTTTGTGAGAGATTTTTAAGATACGCAGTATTACCCATGTGGCAGGCACTAATATTTAATATATACTCGAACGTATACACGATGGTATGGAGATGTAGTGGAACGTATTCGTGGACTCATTGGCGCCATGAAAAAATAGATATCGAAGATTTCTTCTTGCCGATATAAACCATTATCTTAGCCGCATCACGGAAATTTCACAAACTTTACCTGAAATAAATGTCAATTAACGTCGGTATTTAGCTTCACAGCATTGTTATCTTCACGTGCGATCCATGTGTTTTTAGTACAAAAGTTTAGTTATCCCGTAGCAACGCACGGGCACGACGCTAGTATATACTATGAACAGAATTAGTATAGCTAGATACATTGGCTTAAAAGGTGCTTTCTTGGCATGTAGTGTGTGACAGAGACCGAAAATATATAGAATGATAATTAGCAGCAAGCTTTATGTCTGACTAACCATATCTTATCATTACAGACATTAGGTCATTCACGTTGAGGATACGGGAATTCTCACCACGTGGAACAAAATGATTCAATGACCATGTCAAATTAATACAGTTGAACCAAACGTTAATTATGATTGAAGCAACGAGAAGCATCCAAATGATCATCTGATTCGCTAAATATGATGATACCTCCGGAAAGTGAGGTTAACTACAAGTTGAACATAATAATATATATGTCCTGTACATATCTAAGCCGGCTTCTGAATAAATGAACAATCTTCGCTCTTCTTAATAAACAGAAACATGAGTACACAGAACTGCCACCTTATATAAAAAAAGAATTTGTAGATAAGTCTCAAAGCAATGAAAAGTATTTGCAGCCACAGATACCATTGAGTAATACCGTATGGTAATTAATGCAATGCAATTAAGGTCGAGCATATGAGAATGACTAATTAGACAAGGAATCTAAATATGTAATGGCACGATTTTTTTCCAACAGCACTAATCTAACCATTTATAGTAACTACAAATGAAAAAAACAAGAGGTTTAAAACTATATATGCAACTGACTACAACATTAGTACCCGTTCAAAAAAAAGTACAATGTGGTGCTAATATTAAACAGTGTTAATATGAATTAAAATAAAACTCATACTTGGTACTGCAGGTCGTTAATGTTAGGTATTGTGTTCTCATATATAAATTTAGGTATTATGTTCTAAAAAAATATATGAGTTTAGATATTAAAAGCTAAACAGAGTTAGTACAATATGGTTCTGCAGGTCGTCAAATTCTGTGGGATAACATACCTGGCGAAGATTGAGACAGCTGCCTTCAGTTATGAGACCTTTGGCAACAAGCTGCTTGAATGCTTTGTGCAACCAATAAGAAGCCTGTCCCTGAGCAAGCGATCATCAGAGCTTCAAATCTTGAACGGAATTGATGGTTACATCATGCCGGGTTCTATGACTCTAGTCCTTGGTCCGCCTGGTAATCAAAACCTTGTTCAATTCAAGCATGCACAGTGTTTTTCTATGTTCAAATTTCAGAATAAGTATTATTTTGACCATTAGAATTTTAATATAAGTGCAAAAATGTTCCTTGTCATTGGACAGGAACAACCCTAAATTCAAAACTATAGGGATCTTAATTTGTGTGTAATTCAAACCTCGTAAAACCAAACACAATCGCTCCACCCTCAAGGTTATACCAGTATTATATAAGCATTTTATCCCTTACAATAACCAACATCTGCCACCTGCAGGCAGTGGAAAGAGCACCTTGCTGAAGATCCTTGCAGGTAGAGCCGATCCGGGTCAAGATCCTGGGCTGTCAGGCATGGTCAACTACAATGAAAAGACAGCATCTGAAGTTCGAAAAAGTCGACTAATTGCCTATGTCTGTGGTCAGCTCAACAAGTAAGAGAACAAAAAGGGATAAACCTTAAGTTTACACAAATGCCACAAATTCTTGCTTTCGTAGTCTTTCATTCTGTTACTTTTAGGAACTGCATCCTTAACCCTGGCTTCTACCCCAGGCACATCCCCTTCCTCTCAGTCCGAGAAACTCTTGAGTTCGCAAGGGACTGCATGCAGGATCTCCGGCCTGAGAATTTCACTCCACAGATGCGAAAGTTCTTTGCCTATGCGCTTGTGGAAGGACAGGATCCTTTCCTTGAATATGTCATGCAGATTCTTGACCTGAAGAAAATAGAGAATTGTCTTGTTAGTGGGATATCAGATACTGACAGGGATAAACTGTCAACAGCTGAACTTGCACTAGGGACCTACTCGGTTATGGTCTATGACCAGCCATTGACAGGTTCAGACCTGGCAATGACCTATGACTTGGTCAATACTATCAGGGCTGTCAGCAGAATCCAACAATCATCTGCAGTCATGGCCCTCAATCACCTCTCGCAAGAAGCGTTTGATCTCTTCGACAGGATCATCCTACTGGGAAAAGGGCATGTGCTGTACCAAGGGCCAAGACAGGACGCACATACTTTGCTCAACTAGGGTAACTAGCCACACATGTTTTTCTCAAATATTCAGGTGAATTTGTTGACACATTTAATAAAAAATAACTGCTGTTAGGTATATGAAGCCATCGCATGTCGAATCCTGGGAGTTTCTTCAAGATATTGCTGCTGAAGATGGAACACAGTACCTATTACCAAGGTTAACTCCTAGAGGTTTGGAGGAGCTTGTGGAATGCTACTACTCATCAGATCATTACCTGGATATCATAAGGGTCATTGGAAAGAACAAGGAGTTCAGTACATATTGGGTTGAGAGTGAGCCAGGAATCGGCTTATCCTTGAAAGAATCAAGCACCTTAAACTCAAATGCAGAACATCAAGAAATGGGTCAGTTTGCCATACAGTGTACAACTAACTTTTTTTTGTATATACATTTAGACTAACACTGTATTAACGATCTCATTTTTACATTCAGAAATAGTTGTGGCAAAGCTTCTAAACAAATCTGGATCTGCTACTGGGGTTGAAAGTACAGGGAACATCCAAGTAGGCGATATGGTAACAGGAATTTCCATAAATGAAGAGCCACTGCAGTATCTAGCGACTGGGCCAATATTTGACCAACAGCAACATCTAGATCAAGTTTTCTCCACTCTACTAAATGCCCGGGGACATATCCGCCTTCAACTTGAACGATCTGAGCACAAGGCAAGCGAAACTTTTAACATTTTCTGCATACCTTATTCTTCTGATTATCAGTGGTAAATCATAAATTAATAGGGTTTCAAAATTTTGTCATGATGAACTTGAAGATTTATCCAATAATTCAATACTGAAGTGTTTCACATTTGATAAATAAAAAAACCATAGAGCAATGATGATGAATTACGATGGGAGCAATTTAAGAGGCCATATGTGCAACCATGGTGGAAATCAACAAGAACCCTGATCCAGAGACAGATTAGGATCTTGAAACAACTTCAAATGTTGAGCACACTCCGAATTATCCAGGTTTGCCAATTATTATTAAACAAACATTGTAGATGAATAAGCTCCTTGGTTTATCATGATAGGATAAGGTACATTACTAAAGTTCTTTTTTCAGGCATGCATTCTTGGTATATTTGCAGGGACACTGTTCTACAAGCTTGGTGGGCAGTATAATCTTCAACATATGAACTCTGTGAGAGCTCTAGGATTTGTAACCAGCATGAGCATTTTGCTCATAAATATGCCTCAGCTACCTCTATATATGCTTCAGAGACCCACATTCTATAAACACAGGGACCAAAGATTTTTCAGGACATCCTCTTATGTTGTAGCTCATTCCATTAGTAATCTGCCCCAGGCTTTTACTGAGGTAATCTCATCCTTCAACTTTTTGCCACCAATAGTTATCATCTGCACATATATGCAGTCTAAATGGTACATGATCCTAAGCATAACCACCATAATACTTTCTAGTTTCTATGACAACAAAGGTACGTAATGGAAACATAATATGTGTAATGCAGGCACTCGTTTATTCAGTTTTTGTGTATTTTCTAGCGGGTCTGACATTGGAAAACAATGGAGTAGTGTTCCTCGACTACTTAGTTCTCATGTTTCTCGTGGCTTACTTTGGATCATCATTCTTGTTCTTTCTGAGTGCAGTGGCACCCATTCCTGAAGCAGCAAATGCTTTGGCAGGTAATTAGTTTTTTCCCTATCTTTGTAACTTTAAGTACGAAAAGATGGCATTACAAAACTTTGGTTAGCCTGGTTTAAATTCTGCAGCTCTATCAAAATTAACATGTAGATTTCATCTCATATACTGTTTCGAACTGCTACCTGCATGCAGGCCTCATAGTCTCCATTTTCCTTCTATTCAGTGGATTTGTGATTTACCCATCTAATATCCCTCAATACTGGAAGTGGCTAATGCACATCAATCCAATTCGTTGGGTCAATATGTCCTTCTGCGATCGACAGTTCTCATATGGTTACAAAGACTTCTGCAACAAATATCTAAACGAACTTACTTTCTGCAAGGAAAATCCAGAGATGGCTACCGGCAAGGCCTACTTAATATATGCTGAACTGTCGACAGGTGTTTCAGGAAATCCTTGGGTCCCTTATATAATTCTAATTGGTTGGACGCTACTTGCTCTGTTAATGGCATTGATATTCCTAAACAAGATAGAGTTTTCGCAAATCAGTCAATCTGTGCCACAGATTAACCAAAGGAAGTTTTCAAAGAACTATTTGTATGATGTGGAGGTTGATTCAAGTTCAATTGACAGTTATATGGAAGCTTCTATCGAGTCTGGAAGATCCAAGTTTCTGGAGACACCAAAATCAGCATCTAGTTCCACAATAGTAATTTCTGAGGATGAGAATGTGAGTGTCAGGAGCTGGAGGGAAGAATTTAGAGTTAAAATTGATTCAGAGCAGTTGACAATGCCAGTCACACCGATGACTTTATCATTCTTGGATCTATCATTTGTCAGGTAATTTTCCAATTAATTGTACTGCAATTCTACACTAGCATACTGTTTCATGAAGTGTGCACTTGAAAGTTAGCCAAATATTATTGAGTAGAACATATTATGAAGCGACACAAATGGAACTAACAAACAACAAAAAAAAAAAAAATACATGATTAAATTCAACTTCATGAAGATAGATACAAGGCCAATAAAGTTTTAAAGAACAAAATGTACTTTAATTCCTTATCACATGCAGTATGACAATTGACAAGGATTTCTGGTGACAGGTGTGGAAAAGTAACAAAGGAAGAAGCTATAGATTTTGAGAATGTCAGTGGATGTGCAAGACCAGGAATTATGCTAGCACTTGTAGGGGGTGCTAATGAAAGTGTAGCTACACTGCTAAAGTGCCTTTCTGGTAGGACACCTCTAGGTGGTAGTTTTACTGGAGATATCCGAGTCAATGGCACCAAACCCTCTGCTGATTTCTCAAGAAGAGTGGGCTATGCTGAGCGGCTTGATGCACATCAACCTTACCTCACCATACGCGAGTCACTTCAATTCAGTGCCAGCCTTAGACTAACAAATGGCATAAGCAAAGCAAGAAGGCATATGCATGTTGAGTTAGTTCTTGACCAGCTGGGCTTGCAGTATTATGCCAATAACTTGGTTGGTTCCCTGAGAGATGGAACTGGGAAAACATTTGAAGTAGCAAAGAAGCTCACAATTGCAGTTGAACTTGCAGCAAACCCAAGTATTCTGTTCCTTGAGGAGCCCCTTTCAGGTCTTGATTCATCTGGAACCTCAGCAATCTTGAGCATCTTATCACAATTGCCAGTTTGCGGTCAATCGGTCATTGCAACATTTAACTATCCCAACACCCGTGCCCTTTCACACTTCCATCAAGTCATCATCCTAACTCAAGAAGGGCGCCAAGCTTACTTTGGCCCAGTAGGACTCAATTGCCATGAAATACTTGGATACTTTACTGTGATCCCAAAGGTTCCTCACTACCTTCAGACACAGAATCCTATCAGTTTTATTATGGGTGTAACTGGACTTGGAATTCCAAGAAAAAAGCTTGCAGTGACAGATTTTGCAGACGAGTTTCAGAACAGTCATTTGTATGAGGTGGCCATGAAGGTCATTAGCACTGCTATGAAGAACAACAAACAGGACCATAACATGAGATCCATTAGTTACAACTATCCAGTGACATTTACAAGGCAAATAGGGTTGGTTTTGTTGAGGACACAGAGGTTCTTATGGAGGAACGTGAACTACACTTACAGCAGGTTTACTGGCTGTGTGATGATTGGATTACTGATGGGTTCACTCTATTTTAAAATTAAGTATGAAGACACATATGAGGTGACTTCTAGATCACTGTACATCTACATGCAAACTATACTCATCGGGGTCATATCTGCTAACAATGTGATTCCTCAAATTGCAACTGACAAGCTTGCCTACTTCCGAGAAATGAGGTCCAAGATGTACCTTCCAATAATCTACCCTGTGTCATGGGTGATCAGTGAAATTCCATACTTCCTCATAGCAACACTGGCATTCGTAGGTATTGGCAATGGCATGGCAGGGATAGCAACCCAGACAGCCGGCGATTTCCTGGCCTACTGGTTGGTTCTCTTCCTTTACACACTCTGCATGACCTACTTTGGCATGATGATCACATTCTTGGCTCCGAGCCCAATCCTCGCCGCCTTCCTCGTCTCCATAATCACATCACTGTGGGTCTCCGCCTCTGGCGTGGTGGTTCTCTTCTCCGATATCAGGTTCTACAAGTGGATGTACTGGACGAACCCGTTTCAGTATGCAATGAGCGTGCTGACGGTGATAAGTTTCTACTGTGACACATCCCGGTGCGAGAGACAGTGCCAGTGCCCACAGTTCCCTGACGGATCATATGTGTGGGAAAGGATAGCACACTTGCGGTCCTTGAGTGAGAAGAGGATAAGCACCGATGTGGCAACCTTAGCAGGGATGAGCATTATGTTTGCTGTGCTCGCTTTCCTCTTCTTCACCGTGCTGAAGCACAACTCAGCACATGCCCATTGAAGTCACACACACAGACCAGATTTCTGTTCTGCCACTGAATAAGTGTTCTAATTCATCACTTATGACAGCAAGTTGGATTTGTGTTTCTCTGCTGCAAATTTATTTCTGGTTCATGACAATGATCGAATCAGGTTTGCGTCTCGCCATGGTTGTGGGGACTTTGATCTCCGGCCTTTGTTTTTTGTAATTCGTTATTGTTCTTTCCTCGTCTAATAAATTCCCAGCAAAACTCTTGTATCATCTTCAAAATGTACTACGTTTGCTTTTAATATGTACATGATGAGATGTGTTTGCTACTGTATTTGACACATGTCACACATGGCAAGAACTCTTATACACTGCAAAATATTTACTTTCACAATCATTTCCAGAGCACAAGGTTGTATGTGTTGCATAGCAGTGCCAATCTATCTACTCTACTAAGACATGTAACGCAAGCACATAAAACGCGCTGAAATCAAACAGCACAGTAGCAAAATTCATGCAAGGACAATAGACGAACCAATTGCAGATGCAGTTCTTGGGTTCTCATTCCGTAGAACACGTGGGGAGCACGAACCGAACCACCAGTGTGCCTGAGCGATTGCAACTGGCCCGGGAGGACCGAAAGCGGAACCACGAGAATACGCCAACCACTAGCAGCCAAGGCGGTATTTCTACGTTTTTTTGTTCGGTCGTTTTTCCACGAGTGAAGTAGCCACGAAGGCTACAGTAAACAGCCGCCGCCCCGCCGGCCGCCGCGCCGCCGCCGCCGGACATCGCCGGCCGCCGCGAGATCTGCAGGTATTTCGCTCTCCGTTCCTGGATCCAGCACCTGTCACCATTGCGGCTGGTCCGCTCTGTCTTCTTAGAGGAAGGGAGAAGTTCCTTCTTTCTCGGCGCCCGCCGGGTCCTTCGCAGTTCGCGGCTGGGTAGTGGGGAGCCCTTTGCGCCGGCGGCTGCGGCTGTTCTCGCTTCGTCGTTTAGGTCTGGGAGTGCAGGGAGAGGCGGGGGGGGGAGGCGGATTGGGGACAGGGAGGGATGGTCGTGGTCGTGCCCACGAGGTGTTCGTGGAAATGTCAGATGGCACAGCCGGCTAGTTCGTGCTGCGGTGCTCACTCTAGTACTTCGGTTTCACCTAGGAATTGGGATGGAACTGTTGTTATTGTTGATCGCAGGTTTCTCTCGGGACGAGTTGCAAATGGATAGGATTACATAGTATAATAACATGGTTTATCTCTTGTCCTAGAAAGGCTGGTTATTTCGAAATTTGGTGCAGCAATAGCCACGTCTGATTATTCTTTGCTATCGAGTCCTTGTCTTGGAAACACTGCTAAGTCATTTAAAAAAAAACACTGCTAATTGCTCTTAATTGCCTACACTCCCTCTCTTTCCCTTTTCTCCTGAATTTTCGGTTCAGCATTTTCAATGTCACGATCCGATACAAACTAAGAGAGGCACATTGTTGAAAGAGCCTTTCCCTTCTCTCCTGAATCTTAGTTCAGTAGCAATGCTTGCGGCACGTTCAGTCTTCAGTGTCAACAACTTGACACAAATTAAGGTAGAGAGGGCATATTCTTGAAAAAGACTTTCCCTTTTCTCCAATATTTCTGGTCCATAGAGCTCTGGTTTCCTGGATGTTTGAAACTTGGTATATGAATTAGAGCTTCAGCTAGGGACACAAGATGACCACCATTGGAGGTTGACAGAGTGTGGTCAGTACTCAGTACTCATCCAAATCTTAAACAGCTTCCTTCACGGATCGTACCTTTGAGCCATGTGATTTGATTTGGAAATGTCAGGCCCTGAAGAAATGCCTAGTCTTCTTATGGCTGGCCGCTCATAACAGATGTTGGGGCGGTAGATAGACTCACTAAAAGTATAGCTTGCCTCACCTAAATCATTGCTCGCTGTGTGACCAGAAGGATGACACGATTCAGCATACCCTAACAAGCTGTCTTCTCGAGGCACATGTGGTGAGTTTGGCCTCCTGACTCATCATCACAACCTGGTGATGACGCCTTCTGTAGATGGTGGTATAAGGTGAAGTGCTTTCGTTCCTGGTGCTTCTAGTGCTGGTCTGAGCACTCTGATCACACTTAAGCCTGGAGATTATGGCTTCACAGGAACAAGTGTGCTTTCATTGGAGCTTCTCTAGTGTGCAACTAGTCCTCTGGCAGATCCTATAGGAAGGGCAGCTGTGGGTTTCAGTGGGGGCTCAAGCCTTGAAGCAGCTCGAGCCTGCCGCAAGTTAGTCATTGTGGTCGTTTTGGTAGAGTTCATTTCTTATCAGTAGCGCACATGTGATGTAATTGTTTGTGTGTAGGGGACTGTGTTATGCCATTGTGAGTTATGTTGAGTGTGTGGGTGTTGGGGTCTGTTGTACTTTTTCTCTTCTTCTTAATGCAATGATGAACAGCTCTCCTACTTGAGAATCCCTTTTTTTTTGGTTCAGTAATTCCTGTTTGGGTTAAGTAGTCATGGTAGCTGCTCTTTTTTTGTGTTAACAATTCATCAACACAAATAAAGGAACGAAGACATCCTCTTGAATATGATGCCTTCTATTGAGCTGCCTATTTTTCGTTCAGTAGTTGCCTGACCTAAGGCCTAGGTGACTTCATGGATGTTGAGATATTGCAGTCTACTTGCATTGATCAAAGGAAGGGGGGGGGGGGGGGGGGCATGTATTGTTTGGATGGGTCTCTGCTATCCCTTAGAAATGTCATATTTTGACACAAGCAGCTATGGGCCATTGGATGGATGTGATTTTATGAGGATTTAGGACAAGTTTCCATCCCAGCTCTTTCATTTTATTGATAAAATAGGTGGTATGTGTACATCAACAGGTGAGTTTTATATTGTTTCCTGTCCTCTTGTGATAGGGCTTTAAACATTATTTGACCAAAGTTTTCTGGCCACATTTTCTTATTGCTGTTGGCCACAGACACATAAGTACACATGCTGACCTCTTTTCTTGTTTTAACCATCTTCTATGTGCATATTATTGATGAAAGCAATTTCTTATACCTTTTTAGTGACTAGCACAACATTAAAGAAGATGCCTTCACTCCAGAAAGCCCTGCCTCCAGAACTTGCTGATAATGTGCTCAGGGTAAGGCCTTCTGCACCTTTTGCTTTTTGTTGTGTTCTACTTGGTATTATGTTTGGCGACTAACTTTCAAATCAACTTGTACTGTTGTACTGTTAATGAATAGTCAGTCATCAGGCTTCATTCATTTGGATCAGTTACCCTAAATTCTAGCTTCAGCTTTTCCAGAAGACACATCTAATATGCATCCTGTAGCCTAGTTCTTTGTTACTTTTATGAAAATTTGTCATGAATGAAACAAACAAAATCATAGCTGATGAGGAAAAAACATTTCTTTTCTTTTTATTTATGTTTACTATTTTCTCTTTTTTCATGGTGTAGTTATATTGTGAATGCTTACGGAGGGCGAAGTATATTGGGCATCAGGTATGCCTATTTTTTGTCTGAAAATTTACCATTGCTCCCACCGTGAAGTTGTGAAAGATTTTTTTTTTGTATTAATAGACTGAATCAGCCTTTTGTAATCCAGAAACACAATACAGAGCTTTTAGTCACCATGGTGAGGCAACAATTCAAGAAAAATATGCATGAAACTGACCCAGAGAAGATACAGAAAATGAAGGATGAGTAAGTTGCTGCCCCGTGTAGATTTTTAATTTTCTTTTCAGTTTTGCCATCTTATCTTCCAGTACTCTGTCATGGTTGAATCATATCTTATGAAATTATTCCTTTCTATGCAGTGCTGCTAGGGGCCTTATCAATCATATTCTGTATGAGTCTGAGAAGATTACAGGACGTAAATTTTCAGGTTAAAACAGAAGTTGAAACTAGACTTACAGTGTGCTGTATGAATAATAGCAAAAATAATTACTCTGTTGACTTTGAACTATTGCACTTTTATTGTATGAGGACCTGCAAATGTTTCCTTCAGATTGCTGAGTACTCCAGCTATTACAGCAATGATTTTCCGTAACCAGGGCATTTACAATGCAGACTCTACCACAGAGTCCAAGACTATTTATTACTCTTCTATTTATTGTATTTTGCTGATGTGGCGGTATATTTATTGAAGAAGATTGTGGAAAAACAAGTCTAAATAAGTCTTATTTAGACTCTATGTCCACAATCTTCGAGGTAAATATGCCGCCACATCAGCAAAATACAATAAATAAGAGGGTAATAAATAGTCTTGGACTCTGTGATAGAGTCTTGCATTGGGACTGCCCTGAGTGTCTGTCTTTTCTTTTATGCATTTGTGCCATAAATGCTGACTACAAATTATTTTGGATACCTTATAAATGTAATCCTACTCAGGAGACAGAAATCTTCTCTGATTGACAACGCTCCTCTCTTCCCTTGTGGTTATTATGGATAATACCTTTTTCTTTTTGCTGTTGATGTATTGATACTCCACAACTTTCATGCGACGATTGGTGAACTGTACTAATTGGTGTAGTTTCATCATGCTTCTTGGTTTCCGTCTGTGTCTGAACCGCAGCCATGATTTTGCAGAAGTGCGCACTGATCATATTTGTGGAAAGTTTTTTTTTTTTCACTTGAACTTCCCTGATGCTCTGCAGCTTGGGAACAGTTTTTGCGATGAAAGCTTTGCAATCATAGAAGATGCCTCCTTGGCAGAAGTATGATTAGATATTACGATTGCTTGCACTGTGCTTAAGACTGAAAGACTGAAGGGAGCAGTTGCCTTCATTTTTTTCATTGAAGTGTTGTCCGGTACTCCAGTTCTGCAGATGTCAGAATTGTTTCAGCCGCCTCCGGAAAATCCGTCCAACCTTCAGTGGAGGAACACATTGCATTCCAATAATTCATGGTCACATCTGCAGATGCTGGATGATGTATGTGCATGGATCTGGTGTCTCAAACTTTTAACTGGCGCAATCTACATCCCTATGAAATTGTCACATTGCTCTTTAGAATCCGGACAAGCAAGACCAGAACAAATGGCGTCGCATCGAAACAGATGATAGAGTAGAGGGATGCATGAAAGGATCTGATGGGGATGATGAAGAATTTAGTGGCCGTGGAGTAGAGGGAATGGGAACTGGGGGCCATTTCAGGAATTACGTGTCAGAGCACGGCACACTACTTGCTGTCTGCAGGTCAAATGATGGGGGAACAAACAGCACACCGTTCCTGGAGCTGCACTCAATTCACTGAATTTTCATCCAGGAGTCATCCATAGACCTGATCTGAAGATCATCTTGCTTTTTGCCGCCATGCCTTTGAATTCCAGCCACTACTTTCTCTTGAATCCTCACATCATTCCCCAGACCCTTGTGGCTAAGATCATTCCTTGTTCATCTTTCCAGCACAGTTTCATCGCCTGTATCAGCTACTCCATCATCAGTCCTAACGCACGGGCTCTCAAGAAAAATCATCGATGCGGAAAATGAGGACAAATGACCATAATTGCCGACAACGGGTGTGTCGTTAGCCCAGCAGCAGCAGCATGATAGTGGCAGCTACTATGAGGTGAGCCTCCATCCTGAGGGAATTTTATGGTGGCTATGAAATGTTGGCTTCAGCAAGTCAATGCTTCAGGGCCAATGCAGGGGTGTCTTCTAAAGCTGGAATCATGGCTGCAGTTGAAAGGGGATGGAGTGTAACTGTGCTGTGGTGCCACCCTCTAAGGCTCTACGCTTTCTACCTACTCCAGGCATGTGTTGCAGTTGTTCCCTTTGTTCCTTGCATCAGATGAAACTCCACCACAAAGAGCCTTTCCCTCTATAGTAACATGAGCAAGTACGATTTTCAGGCTGTATTCAGCAGATGTACTTGGCATCATAACATGGAGAACATTGGCCATGCAGGTCTCCTATACAATCATACCATGTGTTAGAACTTGTGATAGTACCTAACAAATTACGCTGGAATCAGCATGGCATGCTCTACAGATTGAGTGGTAGACTCAGACAACTGGTATCTCCCTATGCAATCATCTTTCTGTCTGAACCAGTCATTTCTGACCTTATCTTGTTTTTCACATGCACATCTCTCGACGAAGCTCTCAAGTAAAAATAGTTCTCTAGATAAAGTGTATATTACATCGATTCCCCTTTTCTGAACTTTCAGTTCACTGAATTTAACGAGTTTTGCATCAGCACAGGGCACTTCAGGAGAACTTTACGTTCTGAATTGATCATTGAATCATACATTCAGTATACCATTTTGACGCAAAAGCAATCTCATTGGATGAGCATCACCAATTCAGCTACATTTGCATCTATGGATATGCTACATCAATTGATTGACTATTATAGCATAGTTCTTTAGTTACGAATTCAAGTCAAAAAAAGCAAGAACACTTGTTGTAACTAACAAAATATGTGCAAATTGAGAAGGGAAGCAGGGTCTAAAAGTTCCATGCTTCAGCACCATCATCAATAGAATATTGTGAGCGCTAGAGTATTCCAGAATCCAGATACATGCTTGAGTTCAATGGAAATGCATGTGCATAATTTCGCCAATTTCATGTACATGTATTAATGGTTATAAATAATGAAAGAATGATAATGTGCCAGTGACAGGATTTTCAAGTAGTTACTCTAATATTCTGCTAGTTCAGAGATTACAGGTATAGCACTCCTTTAATCAGGAGAACACAAAAAAGAAGAAAAAGAGGCTAGACACTCATCAGAAGACATCTTCATATAAGGACACTAACACTGAAACCACTTTAAAATCACTCATATAACTGATGACCAGTAGTTGCATAGCTTATTAAGCAATGCATCATTGCTTTATTCACTTTGGTGTTGAGCCTTCACCCAACTTGGATGGCGTCCTAGGGCTGCTTCTCCCTCCCAGAGGGCTGCGCTCATGCCGGAGCTCGGTGACACGAGGGCTGTATGCTTTTTCAGAAATGGATGGGCTGCGGATGCCTTTCAGTTCTGCCACAGGTGTGCCACCTGAGCTGGTGATCTTCGGGCTGTTGAGGCGTTTGATCTCACCCCGGCTTCTCGTGACCATGTCATCTAGGATTTCTGCACTCTGGGTGCGTCCCAATGCGACATCAATGTCTTGCTGAAAATACATGAGAGTTATGTTTCAGGGAAATGCAACATGACTAAAAATTTTCTAGTCTAAAATACCATGTTGATGATCATTCAGGATAGATGATGTCTTTCTGAACTTACCGCAGCAAGGCTGAAAGGTATAGCCGGTGATTCCTCGTATTCAGCTGCATCTAGGTCAGTTAGATGTGCACCTTTGAAGAGCTTGGGGAGGATGTACTGCCTGACTGGAACCAGGAGCATGATCATGAGGGGGAAAAGAACTCCAGCTATTGGAATCCATGTGATTCCAAAGCAGACCAACAGGTACGCTGTCTGGAACAATGTGAACATGGCTATTGTCTTGAATGGCACTGTCTCGACGAACGTGGTGTGGTACTCTTCAAGCACCCTGGGAAATATTTACAGTACAACGTAAGAATTCCAGTCTTCCAAAGAAGCTAAATTAACAGTATTTAGCATAATATATTGTTTCTTGAATCCATTGGATCATGCCTTTGCGCACTTTGTGGATATGCAAAAGCAGAATCAGAGGTGCCAAAGCCAAACTAATCTTCTGAGATAAAATAAACTTACTTGTATCTTCTGCTGGGAGCAGTGAAGAGCAGCAGGATCCTCTCCCAAAACTGGTTACCAGGCAAGCTCTCAATGGCCATGAAGGCAAAATAGCCCCAGAGGACAGATGTAGGGATCTTCTTGAGTAGCGGCATAGCAGCGACACAACCCCCCACCATGGAAGCCTGTAGCAAGTTGCTCAAGCGCTGCTCCTTGACCTCGATGGGCAGCAGATCATCAATTTCTTTCTCTATGTCAAAGACTGTCTCATCAACTGGTGCATCAATGTTACCCATACTCGAAGCTAGCTGGACTGTTGAGTCCTTGAGCTCATTTAAGCCCTATTTTTTTTAAAAAAAAAGAGTATAGAAAATGTTATATAAAGATATCGTCTGAATAAAGTGTTGTGAATTACTAAGTTTTGGGTAACAGAACACGTACTCTTCTGACAGACTGTTGCTGATGAACCAGTGGTGTCTGCATCTGTTGATAAGCATCCTGCATGCTGCCATATAGTTGGCTCAAACTCGCATTCTGGCTCATGCTCTTTCGTGCGGTGGCTACTAGACGGTTACGAAGCAGCTGAACAAAAACGTTTGCCATGTGAGTGAGAAATCAGATATTCACATGGTATTTTGAAGTACTATTTAAAACTTTCATAACTTACCTGGTGCTTGAGAGTAGCCAAACTCTTTGTATGCATGGGTGATTGTGGAATGACACCATTTGATGGAGGGATACCAACAAGGCCACACATTAACGTCTATAGTGCAAAAACATTGATGTTATCAAAATGTATAGAAAACACCAAAACTTGGTACTGAAGCATTGTGCACATCTGGGCATACCAGGAAGCCTAAGAGAAGCAAATCGTAGTAGAAGGATGGAGGTTTCCTCAAATTGAACTCTTTCTGCTGAGCAAGCTGAGATGCAACACTATGATCGAAGTAGTAGAGAACAGCAATCATCGTTGCTGGTATGAAGGCACCAAGGATATAGAGGAGTGGAACTTGTGTCATATCCTGTTCATTTGATTGATGTGGAAAAACTTAATCAATAGGTAATGATGTTACACATGAATAAAAATAACGTTTTTGAATCTTTTTGTGAATGTTGGAATACCTTGATGACTGTCCAATTGTCATATGCACCAGGGGACCATGGATTAGGGCTGAAAAGGCGCCGCGGAATTCCTTTTGGTACATTTCCATAAGGTATGTAAGACACTCCAGTCCAAACTAGCACCATCAGTGGAACGCCATAGTCAGCGATGAAGCCACGCAGCCAACCTATGTAGAAGAGTATTGTCATCAGAAATTTGGTATTGGACTAAGTGAGGTGCTTCACAGTCATAATGAACACAAAGGATGGACAGAGGGGGTTCTATATAGTTCTCATAACATCTGCAGGACAAGAACAGTTTTCAGATGCATACCTGTTCCATAGCGCCATGACCGTGCCTTCCTGCTCCTCAGGGCAGTGAGTAAAAGGCCAAACGACAACACAATTGCAAACATTCCATTGGCAAACCGCCATGATGGAATAAACTCTAGCGCCTTTCGGTTTTCCCTCTCAGGAATGCGGAACTCATCAACAAGTCCCTGCATCCATCACAATGGTGAGGTTACACATCCAGATGCTCACAGAGAAGTCAGCTTGCAAATTACTTCAGTACACATGATTTATGGTAGTTTTTTTTATAATTTTTTGGGGATCCTTTTTTCAGGAACTTTTTTTTATATATATAAACAAGCATTCTTGATTTTATCTACTTCTCTATTTTGTTTCCAAACTGAGAACATCGAAATATTTGGTTGCAGTAGTGACCAATGGCACAAAAACAGAAGCTGGAGGCATCTCCATTGGCTTCCATGTGCTTTTCAGCATCTGCACATGCCTTTGACCAACCTACTAGATTCTCCACTGGTTAGTTGCATTCAGATTGACTGGAGTACTACACAATTTCGACAGGCAACTGGTGTTTGGTATAAAAAGCTAGCCTTTGGTCCAGAAGCAGCATGCAAGCCTTAGAAAAAGTTTCTGCATCAGCACAGGGGTTGAAGCCTGGAAAGCAGCAATGGCTTGAAAAGGCATGCAGTTTTCACCAACCTTGATAGCCTGCTGCATGAAGAGCATAGCGATCAGAAGCCCAAACAGCTCGCCGGCGATGCGGGTGAACCGGTTGATGATGGAGCATGCGCCTAGTATGGCCAGCAAGAACAGTAGGATGGCAGTCCACACACAAACCCTGCACACATACATGACACCAAAAACAGAAAATAAAAAAAAACAAATTAAACAATGCCATAATTGTACCCAACCCAACCAATCCAAAATAAAATTCTCATTCTCAGTGAGTGCCGCAAGGATGACCTACCAACCCGTCCAGGCCAGGAACAGATTCCGTCCGAGGTCAGGCCTGTCCTTGGCGAAGTTGAACATGAATGTGTACATGAGCACGGTGGGCTCGGCAACTCCCAGGATCAGCAGGGGCTGCCCTCCCACAATGGAGTGGATTATGCCGCACACCGCGGTGGATGCCAGCGTCTGCACTGCCGTGAGGACTCCATCTGCACACAACACAAGTTTTGATCCCCAAAACAAACAAATATAAGCTCATCTCCTCACCCACTGTACTGAAAGTCTGAAACTAACACCACCAAGTACAGTACAAATTTTGAATCCCCCATTTACCAGTGTTCCTCTCCAATTGCTCCCCGAACGATATCACCGGTATCGCGGACGCGAAGAATATGTAGGTGGTCGGCGCCAGGATCCTGAAACAATCCCAAAAATTACTCCTTTTTCATTCAAGATCTTGGGCCAGGCAAGAACAAACTTCAGAACAACAACAAAATGACTGACTATCTCCATCACTGCTACTTTCAAGATTCTGGCACCACGGTGATACTGAATTTCTAATCCTAAATAAACAGCACAATGCAAGATTGCGAAGAAAGATTGGATTAGCTTTCAGTTCAGTTCATACCTGATACCGGCACGGAAGCCTCCGGTCCAATCCTGCTTGTAGCAGGCGAGCCTCCCGTGGAGGTCGTCCTTGATGCCCTTCAAGGGCACGAAGCTCTCCTCCATTGCTCGGACCAAAAGGGCGTCGCTTTTCTCAGACAAGAAGATCTGAGGGGTATATTCACTCGAGGTGTCAAGTGAGAGCCTGCTTACATCTTGCGGCAGATGCAACAGGGAGAAATGCTTGCTACCAATATGGAACCTCGCAATGCACTTAGCGCGGATCCATGGAGGACGACGGAGGCCGAGGCTATGAGCGGAAGGGGAGCATGGAGAGCAAGCCGAAGGCAAGGGCGCAAGGGAAGCCTTGGCAGAGAGAGAGCAGTTGCAGAGGAGCTACAGAGCAATGGAGCGGGATAGAGGGCGGATATATAGGCAGTTGCAGAGGAGGGGCAGCACTGTCAATTCACCGAAGAAATCTTGGTAGAAAAAAGTTTAAAGCGAAAAGTTATCTTGAAAAAAAAAACTGCATTTGCTCAAGAACTGACCAGGGGAGGAGGCTTTGCTGAATGCTCCTAGGATTTGCTGAATGCTGCTGAGCTGAGCACACTGAAAGCAAAAGCACAAGAGGGGTTCTGTCCGTGTGACTTGTGGGCTTTGTGGCCAAGAACGCCTGAAAGGAGGCTGTGTGATCCTGTCACAGCTAATTTTATTTACCAGCGTATTGTTTAGTTAATTAAGACAAGAAATAGAGAACAAAAAAAAACAAGAGGACAAATGATAAAATTTGGTTTTGTTGCCTTGAGACTGTGGGACTGGGAGGGCAGGGCCAGACTGCCAGTCCAGCTCTAGCTCAGCTGTCTGCTGTCTGAGGGAAGACGAGAAGGACCCAGCAAGCTTCCGTGGTCATCCCTGCATGTGCTTGTTTTCTCCTATGTGCTTTGGTCATTATCTGAAGAATTTAAAATGATTGCTTACAGGTTCATTGGAGGTGTCCAGGGATGTTATTTCCTTTACAGGATTTAAGGTGGAAAGGCAGCACCTCTTGGAAGAATGTGCAAGGCGTTTTTCCTTTTTCAAAGAAAAACTTTGAGCAATAAAATTGTTTGTGTGTAAGCTATAGAGAATCATCAGTGGTGGAAATCGTGTGTAATGTTGTGTACACACAAGCGTCTTCCAGGGGGCAATGGTAATGCCTTTCAGGAAACTCCAATGGATGTGAAACTGCAGCTTTTAATAACATGCCATTTCTATCTCCAAAGAAGGAACTTTTCTCCTTGTTTTTGGCTGCACTGCATGCAAGCTTAATTAGTATAATATCTCCAAATGGTGATTGGCATCTCTAGATTTGACCACAAATATTCACAAACAAAAACATTCTTTACCATAATAACTGCTTGCAGTTAATATAAACTGCAAATATAGTGAAAATTCCTTTTTACTGTACCTCTCTGCAAGTAGCGGAGGCCAACTGGAGGCAAAAGCCCACATGACCCCAGTATCCAGACTGAAACAAAACAAAGTGGAGGCTATATAATACTAGTAAGATTCACCTATCATCTGCTACATGATCAGTCATAGGTCAGTGAGGCACAAGTTGCTATCAGTGTGATGTGCACATGCATCATTATCTTTTTTCTCCCTAATAATACATTACTTGTACAGCTCATATAATATTGTGGACAAGGTTATAGAGTTCCTTGAGACCTGCATCCTGTTCATGTGCTTGGAATCTTCCAATAAAGAAACCAGGGTTTTCAGGAACCCAAGAAAACACTGAGGTTTGCTTCAGGCTTCAACTGGGGCACAAGAGTTGACCTTACCTTTGTCCCAACATGCATGATTGTCTTGGCAGAAGTATTTAACTAGCAAAAGGCAGTATCTTACTGCTGCATGCTTTGATCTGATGGGTGTTATCTGAGGAATGTTTGTCTAATTAACCATGATGTTAATTAGCTCTGTTTCTCCAACCAAATGAAAAATGTTTCTTTGTTTTCCAATTTACAAGAACTCATGCTCTAGAGAATATTATGGAAGCATGCTTGAACACATGAGAGCACACTACAATCCTGCTTGAAAAGGTAGGTCATCATAAGTTTGGTTTGATGTGGCTGATTAATCTGGTGAGTTTTCGTTGACAGTGTGGTTATATATGCATAATTGTTTTTGGGACATGACGAGTGTGGTGATAGGCTAGGCTAGGTGGTACTATAGTAAGGCTGCGTGTCACTACTGCAAACGCCGTCTTTGCCGACTGCCGAAGGCAGTCGGCTAAAGGAGGAAAGCAGTCGGCAAACCTCTTTGCCGCTCTTTTCACGTGCCGTCGGCAAAGAGCGGCAAAGGCCGAGGCAAAGGCCTTCTTTGCCGCCGATCGCGTGTCGGCCCGGTGCAAAGGACTTTGCCGAGCCGCCTACTTGCGGCAAAGGAAACGCGCCGACCGTCAACCGACGTCCGGGCGTTTCCTTTGCCGACCCGCCGAGTTGGCTGGCGGCAAAGCCCTTTGCCGCCCGCCGAGTTATGGCGATTTTTTTTTTTTTTTTTTTTTTTTTTTTTGCCATTTTGACAGGCCATATCCGGCATAAATAAATCGGCAAAGGGCTTTGCCGTTGCCCTTTCCCGGGCGTCGGCAAAGCTGGGAAAATTTGCAGCATGAAACCCGGCTTTGCCGATCGCCAGGCGGTCGGCAAAGCCGGGTAACCCTTTTTTTTTGTGGTTTTTGCTGCATTGCCTCACGTATCGCACTCTCCAAAGCACATATATGAATATACAACGAAATACACATAGATATCGCACAAATCCACATTTATATCACGAAATCCACATATATGTCTCATAAATCCACACATAATCCATAACCACGTCGATCATCCATCTAGTCCTCAAACGAATCCACACAAAATAGCAAAGTGGCATCCATGCACCAACTGCCAACCTAACATGAAGTCACGGAGCCACTCACTCACTCGCCTCGGTCGCCTCGCCCGTCTCCACCCGAGCTGTGGTGGTGTGAGGAGCTCCCGCCGTCCACGGACCCCACCCGCTCGGTCCGCCTCGTGTCGCGCCATACCCCCACGCGTCGAGCTGTGGTGAAACGCCCGGACTCGGACTTGGGTGGTGAGGAGAATGTCCATCCGCCGGAGTCGGGTTCGAACCCGCCGACCGCAGTACCGCACAGAAGCGATCTCATTAGTACCTAAGGGATGGCCGCACAAGAGAAATCAATGGAGAGGCCGCTAGAAACTCACGGGGTCCGTACGGGGTGCGTGGAGGGAGTGCGGGGAGAACAAGCGCGGCGGTTGAGGGATGCTCACTTGCGCGGCGGTGGTACGTAGTTCGGGATGTCCATGCTCGCAAGTAGCCGGAAAACGACTTGGTGAACTCGGACCATTGCTTGCTTGGGACCTCGCCGCAAAGTTGCAATCACTTGCGATGGGCCTCCCGCTGCTCCGCCGCCCGGCCGCGATGGGCCGCTTGCATGGCCGCCTCTCTCTCCTCTCGCGGCCACCCTGTCGGCCTCACGTTGCCTCTGTATCTCTTCCAGCTGGGCCTGCAACAATCCACAAGCGATGCTTAGACAATGCATATAAGGCTTCGGCAACATATGTGAAATCACCTCTTTGCCGACTGCCGGGGCCGAGGGAGGCGGGAAATCGCCTCTTTGCCGACTGCCCTGGCCTCGGCAGTCGGCCAAATGCCGCGGCAGTCGGCAAAGATCGGGTTTCCCGTAGTGTGTGAGCTAAGAGCTAACCACTCAAGGGAACTATCATGCATAATTATGCAAATTTTTATTATATGCTGACCCATGAACCTGAGCATAAGTGAGGGGTAGGGAAAGAGATGGTTTATTTGCTCTTTCTGGTGGTGGTGCACAGGTGTCAAGTTCATCTTGGATGGTTTATTTGGTGACGCCAGCAAACTAGGTATTTCACAAAAGCTGAAGCATTGTGTCTCTCTATATAGCATCCTTTCTTTTTCGTAAAAGTTGAATGGTATTAGCACAAAAGGTTAAGATAAAACAGATCACACTTTAACATCGTTTAGGTTGGCCTAGTCCCATGCACGTGCACTACTGGTCCTTTTAATTTTTATTATGGGTTCTACATTATTTTACTGTCCTTTGGGCTAAGCTAGTTTATGGTCCGATTTTTAGGAAAGGCTGCTTGTGCAAAGTGGGAAACGTTGCTTGAGCGAAAATGAAAAACCCTGGTGTTGTCATTTGCTAAGTTAGTACAAGTGATTAGTTTGAAAAAAGCATAGCTAAATTGTCTGTGATAACCTTTTTCTTTGCAGAAGGTAGTATTAACATAATGACATCCTTTTATAAAGCTATACTAGATGATGCTCCCATGGTGAGTTGTTGATGTGGACATTTACTGAAGGACTAACTGCTAGGAAATGGACAAAACTCCTCCAACCCATAAAAAAATGCACACCAATTAATTATCTACTATCTTTACCTCATTGTGTGTGTATCTGTGAAGAAAAAATCTTGTACCATGGTTTGCATCAATGTCATTGCCTAATACAATAACACGAAAAAAGAAACGAAAATCAATGCCCTGAAAATGGAATGCTAACCTTCTAAAAATGCTAGGGCCTAGATGGATATAATCGCTTCGATTCTTGTGTCACATACTATGTTTGGCAATGGTTATCATTATGTGATTACATTCGTCACTCCATACTGAACATTGTTCTCACTTCTCATCAATCATCATATTGTTATGCTTATCTGATGAGCTAGCTAGGTTCCAAATTCTTCTGACATGGAGTCATGAGTGTGTCCAGCTGTCCATAATGTTCTAATTTTAGCTTGCCTCATTAAGAATTTAAAATACACACGTGTTGCAGTAGTCACGGAGATATGCAATGTGCAGAGGTTATGGGCAGAGAGCTTTCCCAAAGTTATTTTTTTTTCCTAAAATTCCAAAGTGTTTTTTTACCGTAATAACAAATTAATGCTGCCCTGCATTCCTATTTGTTTTTTTTCATAACGTATGTGTTCTAAATATATGGTGTGCACGAACTTAAAAAACTAGGGCCTGTTTGTCACAGTTTCACCACCAGCTTCATAAGACGTTTATTTTTTATTTATTTATTTATTTTTTGCCAAACAGGTCTTTTGCAAACAACTTCGCCAATAAAGCTCCTTAAATCATGCTCTCATATAGAATGTGATGGCATGAAGTTGAAAATAGTACCTTTTCACAGCTTCACCTAACACTTCTGTTATGTGGGATTCTGTAATAGCATGTTTGAAGAAAATCTACATGCATAATTGTTTTGCTAAACGGTTCAACAAAACAGTTTTAACTTTCACGGTAAAGTTGTTCATAGAGTAAAAATTGATTCACTAGTGAAGTTGAGTTACGCCAAACAGGGCGTTAAACTTTATATTATTTCAAGAAGAGTAAAACCCGTAGTGTTGGCATTGCTAATTAATTTGAAAAAGCATTAGCTAAATTGTCTGTGTAACCTTTTTTCTTTGCAGAAGGTAGCATTGACGTAATGACATCCTTTTATAAAGCTACTAGACTAGAGTTTTTTTTTAGAAACATAAAGCTAGACTAGATGCTCCTATGGTGAGTTGGTGATGTAGACATTTAGTGAAGGACTAAATACTAAGAAATGAACAGAACTTGCCCATAAAAATTGCACACCAATTATTTGCCTATTATCCTCATTGTGTGTACCTCTGCGAAAGAAACTTGTACCGTTTTCTGGTTTGCATCAATGTCATTGCCTAACACGAAAAAAGAAACAAAAATCGCCCTCCTTGAAAATGGGATGATAACCTGCTAAAAATGCTATGGCCTATAGATGAATAAATGCTTCCATTCTCGTGTCACATACTATGTTTGGCAGTGGTTATCACTATGTGCTGACAGTCATCACTTCGTCTTGAACATATGGTTCTCACTTCTCATCAGAGTGTTATGGGCTAGCTAGGTTCCAAATTCTTCTAAGCCTAGTTTGGGGACTCATGCATATCTATGCCCAGCTGTCCATTATTATGTTTCTATTTTTAGCTTGCCTCATTAAGATACAAATGTGTTGCAGTAGTCATGAAGATATGCATTGGGCAGAGGTTTCACATGGGCAGAGAGCTTGCCAAAGTTTTTTCTTCCAAAAATTCCAAAATGATTTTTACAAGTATTGTAATAACAATTCATAACAAATTAGTGCTGCCCTGCATTAATACTTGTTTTTTTTTTCAACAACGTGTCTGTCCCAAATATATGGTGCACACATACTTCAAAATTTGAACCTTATTGTTTTTAACTAAGAATTAGTCTTATCATATTACAAGTTTGTGCTAAAAACAATTACATTAAATTTGCATATTCAGATGTACCTTTTAATGATCAAACTTTTTTTTTTAACGTGGGTAACTTTCATTCCTCGACCGCTAACAAATCGCTAGCGACGATCACAGAAACATCCTGAGGTACATCTGAGGATATCACTTCCTCATCCTCATTACACAAGTAACCCAACTCGGCAAGCTTATGAGCTGCCCTATTACAAGATCTACCCAAAAACTTACACTCAAATTGGCTAAAATTTAACTGCACTACCAACTTGGCCTCATTAACTAATAAGCCGACAACTGAATCATTGTAGTCTTCGGTATTGATCGCCTTCACAACTTCTTGCGCATCTAACTCCACTATTATTTATATATAATAAGAGGAATGAGCTTTCAAAATATGATCTTGAAAACCACGGAAATAAAAAATTGCGAAGGAGTATTTCATTGAGCCAAGAGGAAGTGGCCGAAAATGTACTAGTACAATGCAAAAGGCTATTTTTTGGTAAAGGATTTTTAATATCCAGCCTTTACATCCGGGGATGTACACAGCCAATTGTTACAAAAGAGAGAAAAAAACAAATGAGAGAAAAGCCATAGTCTTATACATTGACCAGGACATTACAGCAAACGATAAATGCTTCGACTCTCTATTTGATCCGAGAGGGCGTCATTGGCTTGCTCTTGATGCCGCAGCTGAGTCCCAAGTGTCGCAGTGCAGGGCATGGCTAGGAGTAAGTGTGCTTGCATTGATGCCTTCAAGAAGGTAAATGACATCCGCATATGCCATCATCAACAAAAGGAAGAGGAAATTACAGCGACGCCTCCAAGGGGGAAGATGATGTTGATTGCGTCATCGCCGCCAGGCAGGCTTTTCACCCGTAATCCAAAGTCCTGCAAAAGCACATCCAAGCTGAACCTACATACAATAGATGCCGGAGATGATCGACAGGGTCTTCACCAGATGCCGCGAGGCAGCATAAAGCAGGGGGCGATGATGTCCTTTGATGTGTACGTCGGCGTCGATTTACGGACCGCATGGGAGCTACGTGGTCTGTGGGAGGGCGGGTTGGACGGCTTGGAGATGGTCGGTGCCAACCCTGTCATCCCCATCGGTGCCCGGGAGTCCAAATCGACCCCCAAGCCACCGCCAGGGAAACTGTTCCCGACCCGAGGCAACGCCAGCCCAAGTCCGCATCGCCAGAGCACCACCCGCACCGAGAAGGGGGCAGCGGGGCAGCAGCCGGCGGATCCAGACCTAAGACACCCAGATCGGCCCCGCCACCGCCAGACCCCTTCACCGGTGCGGGTACGCCGGCCGCCGAGTCCGTTCATCCACCAAACGGTGGGGAGAAGGGTCCCGCCGTCCGCGTCAGCCCACCGAGGTGCGAGCTAGATCGACCTTCACCATCGAGCAGGCCGCCCCACGGGGACCAGATCCGACCACCGAGAACCGGAGTTGTCCCCCCGCCGCCGCCATTCGCCGCCGAAGAGGAGGTACAGTTGGAGGTGGAGGGGGTGGTTGGGGAGTGAGGTGGGAGAAGGGGTGCTCGCGCCCGCACCTGGGCAGAGAGCCCCGCCGTCGTCGTCATGGGGGCTGCGCGAGCTTCCCGAGCAGTCCCTCCGGCGGCGGCGAGGTGGGGAGCGGAGGTTGGAGGCGGCGCGGTGGGGAGCGGAGGTTGGAGGCGGCGCGGTGGGGAGCGATGGAGAGCCTCTAAACTCTAGGCTAGCGGCCTGCCGATTAGAAACTCAACTCTCATGTGGCTGACTATGCAAAAGGCAATACAAGGAACAAATCATCAAAAGCAAACGAAACACAGGTGCAAACTGATACACTGCAACCAGAGCTACACAATCACATCTAGATCTAGATCTTGTTTGACAGGGCTTAATTGTTCGTAACTGGCTCCACCCAATTAGTCAAGTTTAGGTGGCTTCACTTTTTTTTTTGAAAACGTGCGCCGCACGTACCTCATTAAGAAGAAGAGAGTTTTAGGTTACATTCAAATGTCTCAGACGGCGAGCTACCACTAAGACACTGAACCAAACACATTATAAATGGCGCCGGCTCTAACGGCGGTGCTTCGAGTGGTGTACTACCCTGAGTGAACAAATTTGCTCCCTGAGTTTTAGGTGGCTTCACTTCGTAGTATGAAAAACTAGTTTCTCTCACGAAACCATTTTTTGAGTTAGCCTTTGTTAGTACTTCACCTAAAATACAAGATAAGCCAGAGAGTTAAAGCCCTGTCAAACATGATGAGTCGTCATGCAGCGGAAGTAAAGTAGCTTAACTTGCTTTATTGGAGCGACCTGATGACTCCATGATTATGTTTATGTTGATTTGATCATTAGAGAGCCTTAAATGCATCGCCGCATGATTATGGCATGATGTTCTGTTGGTTTGATTAGATGCACAGATCGATGATCTTTTGTTAAGTTTTAAAGCTCAGCTTGTTTGATTAGACGCTTATCATATTCAAAATTCGTCGGAGAAACTAAGGAGATGACAGCCTAACAGTAACATGAAAAAAAATCAGTTCATCTAGGATCCTACTCATGATCCCACGCCGAAAGCTTGGTAGTATTTTCAGGCTGCGCTCTTTGTGTCCTTTCGGTCAGATCAGACCGGCTGAGGTAATTGCTGAACTTTTAGTGAACAAGAGGGTGGCCCGGTAGCATGCAAAAAGCCAGAACAGAAAGATCTCAATCGTGAGTGCGAATGAGAAACCAGTGCCTTGCTTGAGATAATTTGCAAAAAGCCAGCACAAAAATATCTCAGATCGGCTGAAGTAATTTGCTTTGCTTTTCTTATGTAGTTTGGTATTATTCAAACGAACAGAAAAGTTAGTTTCACAAGGCATTCAAATACTAGTTTGAGAGTTAGTATAACTTTTGAAATCTTTAAACTTTCATCAGCGCCATATATATAGCTAGTGGCGTCCGTACGAGTTGGGGATCACAATTTGATCAATTGATCTAATACTGTCAGTGGCCAGTCAGTCAGCAGCCACCAAGAACTGGTGTTCCTTTCAACCATCCTCATCGTCGCCCATAGATAAAAAGTAATCTTCTAAGCATAATGTGGAAACCAATAAACAAATCTGTTATGGTTTGTATCGGCCTTTATCTCACTTTGGAAAGATGACCCAACTCCATATCTTTTTTTTTTTAGGATAACCCAATGCAACTTGATGTATCTAACATGCTGTGTGCCCTGGAAAAGCTAGGTGAGCAAACAAAATATCAAGTAGCAGCCATGGATTGATGGGACGCCGCAAAGCATGCATATAGATTTATTTACCTAACCATATGAGCGTGGGACCGTAACATATATATCGTCTTGGTATATGAGGAATCGACAGCGTAGCAGCTTGACGGTCAGTATATGATATGTTAAGTTCATGGAAATTAAAGATGATTCATACAAGGATCATGACTCAATCATTTTTGAAACAACGATGACTCAATTAATCATATCAATACAAGGAATCTGGTGAGATCACCTTCACCTCCACTCCAATCCTACGAAAAAAGATAACATTTTAAAGGTGATACAGAAGAAGTCGGTTAAGTGCCGTTTCACCGTTTTGTTTATTTACCGAGGTTCAACGTTCAACCAATGAAGCCTGACAATGAGTTGGGCAGATTGTTCCACGCCACACATATATATGCATCACCATTTCAGTTAGCCGACAAGAGATAGATTATGATACAAACACTGTCAACTTAACTTTGAAGGACACTCCATTTTCAAAGGTCGGTGAATTGCAGAATTGAGATATCTGTCAGTGTCAGTTACTTTTACTAATGCATTGTTATCCTAATGTAATGGCTTAATTGTCCCATTCTGTGTTATTTGGGCTTCTGATTGCCCACCCGTGTGTTCGAGCCTCACATCATCACGCACCTCCCTTTTCTGAATGGTGCTCCTGCCCATGGCTTTGGTTCCATGGAAGCTTTTATATATGGCTATACATCCGGTGCTCCTGCCCATGGCTTTGGTTCCATGGAAGCTTTTATATATGGCTATACATCCTATCCAAAATGTCCTAATGTATATGGAGTTTTGAGATTGTTCCTTCTTCTGTTCTCACTTCTCAGTGGTAGGTTTGGGATTGGCTATACATCCTATCCAACACTAGAAGCTTTGCGAGCTGTGCCTGCAGTTTAGAAGTGCTGAAAAAGGGTGAATTATTGTCTTACAAAAATTGGAGCATCTTTCTAAAGTCATGCCACCCCTTAAGCTCTATTGTTTAACCAATCCAATGCCCATACCGCCAGACAAATAGAGGCACGGCTCTATTTTTTAATTACATGATTGTAGGGTAAACAAACCCTTACAGGAATATGGGATGGCATATATATTATCTAAAAAAATGGGATGGCATATATATGACATGTGAGATTTACAGTTCGTCCAAAGGACTTTGGCATCCATCATGTCATGTCAAGCAGTATAGTACACAAGAAAATGGGTGCTGCAATTTGCAGTAGTGTACTAGCAGAGCCTGTGAGTAGGTTTCAACCAACCTTGCGCTACCATTTGACAAGCCATGGCAAGATGCAATGGTCGTGTGGTATTAAGTCGCTGGTATTTGTCAAATTATATCCACTTGAGTGATTGCATGCACTGAGTAGTACAGTCTATGGGTACCATTTGGATTATATTCAGTGGTTAATAGGGTTTCCAGAATTAGTAGTGAATGATCTGGCCTGAAGCCTCAGTCAATGTCAACGTGTTCCGTCTCCTTTCATTCAGAGACCAATAATGCAGAACAGATAGACGTTTCAGAACATTCAGGTTCATACATTTGGTCTTAGCTTATTTTTATTTGCAGATCTGCTCTTGAAGTATTGTTGAAACTCCTCTCAGTGGACAATGGTACAGTACATCATCAGTTATGTCTCCATCAGTTGTTAAGATAACGGCACAGTGAGCAGGATCAATTATACTAGTCGTTAGCGACCATGTGATACTTTCACGCGAGATCACTTCGACAGACTTTTCATCTCAGCACATAAAGCCTAATCTAGCACAGTTCAAATGAATAAAGCCCTAAATTTTTTGTAGCTTTTGGCACTGCCTGCCAACAACATCAACTCAAATCAGCAACCTGAACGATATGAGTGCTTGACACTTATCCTTTTACCTTTATATCGCAGGGCCTTTTCTTTTCTGAAAGTAAACAAAGTAATATCCTCCTAGGATACTTATCCTTTTACCTTTATATCGCTTTTCCTGACTGCTGTTTACTATGTTATTCACTCTTATCTAGTTCTTATATATTTTCTCTTATTATTCTCAAGTGATGAGTTTTTCGGACAATGCTGCAAAGCTCTTGCAAAACCACACACACTGCACCCACGAGTGCCAAATATCCAAAGCTGAGCGCTCAAATCAGTCATACATGAAGTTCCAAGAAGACAGCAGAGTGACAAAATTCAGATGAATCCCATCCTGACCTAACAGTGTGCATGTACATGTCATAAACGTGGATTGTTATACTGATGAGACGGACCCCGGATGGAGCTCGACAAAACTGAGATGGAACAGGGCAGCTGGTGAGCAGTCAGGCAGGCAAATACAAGGCCCATGGGCGTCCATGATTGCCCCCCATATATCATCTAAGCCACTTTTGTCTGGTTCTTCTTAGATTTATAAGGTCCAACTAGGCTTTTGGGCTTCATGCACATGGCCGCCTACGATGCTAAACATCCATGTGTCACATTATATGACACATGCCATCAAGACACTCGTTATCCCCTCAAAAAAAAAAAAAAGACACTCGTTCACATCAATCCTTACTTTTGCACCAGAAGATTAGTAACATCAGTACGTATTGGATTTAGAAGTTCGTGTTTAGTATCTAAAACTAATAAGTTTGCCTATCTTTGCTCCATCCTTTTGTTCATTTGTAACACAATACCCATAAATATCTTATTATTATTAGTTGTGATAAACTTATCGCTTATATTTTTCCAATTCCGTCCAATCAAAAGAACAAGGACAGTTGGGGATATAAAAATTTAGGTATACATACAAATAAGTGCCTTTTAAGTAAATGAATTTTAAATTTTTTCAATGAAGAATGAATTTAGCAAGATTTTCTTTGTAACAAATATCTCAAAAATCAAACTTTTAAGTCATGTGAGTAAGAAAAGAGGTGACTCATGCTTTTGGCCAAGTCTTATGGGGGTAAATACTAATGCTAACTCTAGGGATGTTCGAATTAAAGGAATGACTACCATGGTAGCTTTTGGGAGAAAAAAATGGTTAGGTACCTAGCTTTTAGAAATTTTAGGATTTGCCTTTATTTATTTATTTTTAAAAGCAAACAACCATGATAGAAGTGCTTAATATACTCCCACTTATTGTCTCATTTAGGAGAGCATTAGATGGAAATAAGTTAACAGATTGGTATAACCTTGTTTCAAGAGTCACATATATTAATTTAAATGAGGGCTGGGATCCAATTGTGTGGAGTCCATGTAAAAGAAATGGAGCTTTCATATAGTAAATTATATGTATAGGCACCTTGCCAATAATTGTATTAGAGTTACACACTAAATTTGACATATGTAGTTACCTCGCACAAATCCAAGAACGTCTAAGCTTAAATTATGCCAAACTTTACTAGAGCACAAATACACCCATAAATGTCATTTCTCTAGGCCAGGTGTAAGAAACATATAGACCCTAGCAAGCCCTAACAACTTTGTTGGTTTAATGATAACATATCCATTCGAACTAATAATGTTTGATGGTATATAATGTACTCAGTCTTATGGATGTAAGAGATAGACTTGAATGAGGCTATGGTGGAGATCGAGGAATCACCACTTGAAAAGAAGGTCAAAGAGTAGTCATGAAGACTCTAGAAGGATCACATGATATGAAGAAGGATTTAGTGAGATTTATGTTTTGATTTGCTCTAGGACTTCACAAGTGATGAAGAAGGATCACACCATATGAAGACAAACTAGTGTTAGATGAAGACTTCTCCACATGCTAAAGAGCTTTTCTAAGGTCTATTAGTGAAACCTAGTGAAGGCAATGATGACAAGTGGTCTTAACTTTCAATGGACTTAGACTCACACAAAACAAGGCATCGATTATTCATGCATTCCTTATGGTAGTTAATTAATCTTGTTTTGGTCGAGCGAATGAGTGCCACAAGACTGGGTGAAGCATCATATCATTGCTTCTTTATTCAGTCTATTCATTTGATGCTGTAGTAATGAAGGCACCTCTCTATAACAATGTTAGAGTATAGTGCCTAGAGCTGAGGTTGGATCCAAAACAATTTCCACTATGAAAAAAAGTGAAGTCTTGGCCACAAATTGACATATATGTAATGGAATATGAAAAAAAGAAATATGTGAGGAACTCATGAAGTGTAAGTTTCTTGTGCACTCTCTAGCCCAGGGCCACTTCTGTATGACCTCAGCTTACTGGTGAACATTAAGTTAGATAGCCATAACTTTATAGATTATATTTATTCTTTTCAAACTCTATATAAGGTTCAAATTTTCTAGGCATAGAACAATGACAAAACTTAATTAGTTAAACTCTAGAGGTTCTTATGATCGATTTGGTTCACTCCAATGTCTTAGCTGATGCCTTAGGAAAAAAAATTCTTCCTTGAAACAAAGGCAGAAGCATTGTCATAGAGGGTAGGCTATGTAGGGCAAGAGGGCACCGGAGGAGCCAGATGTAGGATAAGCTTATTTGAACTTATTACACTAGTAATAACTTTTAGTGGGTTCAGGTTCACTCAAAATGAGGTACTGATTCATGCATTTCCTATGGTAGTTCAACCTTGTTAGGGTAATCTCAAAAAAAGAACCTTGTTAGGGCCAAGTCAACGAGGACCACGAGGGTGGGATGAAGCATCATATCGTATCATTGCTTCTTTGTTCAATTTGTTCATTTGATGTTGCAGTTGCGAAGGAACCTCTCTGTGGTGCCTCGTCTTTTGATAGGGTTGAAGCCACAACGATTTTCATTGTCAAAAGCCTGTATATATAATGGAACATGAAAAGGTCGTGAAATGCTGTTTTTTCTTGTGCACTCTGGTCCAGATCCACTTTTGCATAACCTCAACTTACTAAGTTAAGTAGCCATATATAACTATATATTATAGTTGTTTCTTTTGGAAACTCTAACTAAGGTTTGGCTAGCCAATTTCCTAGCGAAAACAACGACAAAACTTAGTAATAGTTCAACCAAACGAGAAAGTCATTCACCACACACAGACTTTGCAAGTTTAGCTACCAAAAGAATGCATGATAAACTAACGTCAAAATACATTGAATATTCTTGCATATGCTAGTATGTAGTAGTCACATAATTTTATATAAAAAAATAATTATATGCAAAGAAACTCGAGTTTAGATCACTTGCATTTAAGTTTTGATTCAGAACAGTGCATGTTTTTGTTCCATTGTCAGCTTTAACGACCTTTGTTGGGTACAAGAGAGATGAGACTCATGAAAATGTCATGGGGTGATCCTTACTTTATTCCAATATCAGCTTCAATATATTTTGATTTTCGTTTGTTTTTGCAACCTTCTGATCTTGGTGAATCACATGAAGTACCTAAACAAAAGCAGAACACTATGAGAAAATAACCGTGGGTAGCAATCGCCGGCCGCTATAGAATCGCCAGTGCCATAGCCCACCCTTCCGTAGCGCCGTTCATAGTCCTCAATCAGCTCCATCAGTCTTCACCCTGATCGCACGCACGCATGCGCACACGCACAGAAAGCAGAGGAGCAAGCTGGACTATTCATGGCGGTCAGAAGAGTCACGCGCTGGAATCGCTACTGTGAATCCTTGACAAAATGTTAATGACGTAAAGCTCCCACCTATAGCTGTGCCTTTCCAGTTTGCAGCGAACTGAAGAAACAGGCATGTAATAAAAGTCAAAATTAGCATTTAACCTTGTTACCGTTTCAAAAAAAAAAAAGAGAAGCATTTTAACCTTGTTACAAATCATCACAATTTGATCGATGTACTATATATGTTTAGACGATTCACAATCTACAATGCAGAGACGGTGTTACATCAAACATGTTGCGAGCACGACAACGACAGAGATTCAGGGCCGCTGCAGAGATTCCGGAGCTTGTCAAGCCAAAGGCAACGAGTGGAGAGCAGAGCAGAGAGCAGATCAGGCAAGCAGAAGAGAATCCTTGACTTGTTGTTCTTGGATGTACGCGATGCGCATGGCCACGCCACTACCTCCGATCCTCTGACCGGACCTGCACCAATGAAGCAGCACAACAGAACAGAGCTCGCCTCGGCCGGCCGTCAGTGGGGTTGTGGGGGTGCTAGTAGACGAGCTCCGGCAGTGGCCGGCCATCAGGGCAGGGGTGGAGCTAGGTGACAAAACGTAGGGCACTAGCACTACACACCAATTTCCAGTAAAGATATACAAGCCTCAGTCGCTCAAGGAACCATATATCCATGCAAGCAAAGGTAGGACACAACCATGCTCTCAAACTGTGAATGTATTGCATGCGGGTTTTTGTTTTGGTTTTGCTCCTCATATCAATTAATTATGTAACTGTACAATTGTTTAGCCTAGTACACACTATACAAAACTAGAGAGGTTTGGATTATGCAGCAAATGGATAGATACTCATTTTTCACATTACCATAACGTACACATGTTGCAAACAGGCTCTCGTAACACATTTAAATCATGGTGTGCATCCAACTATCATTAAATAGTTTGTTTATCGTGTTAACCATATAAACTAGTAGTATACCCCACGCGTTGCCGCGGGATTTTCTAAAACAAATCTATTCTAATACATAACATTACTATAGATATTCTACACATGCGTATACATATATTTAAATTTGACCTATATGCTATTTTATTATATTAGATCTGGTAAAAAATTGCTAAGCTAATAGAAGAAAAATCAATAGAATATTTGATTACATTATAGAGAAGTTGGCGATGAAACAAATAGCTTATGTTGATGACTTTTATCATGTTAATAGCTTAAAGATTTTTAGTATTTCAGACTATAAAGATGACATGAGCATTTTTATTTAATTAATAATGGATGACATGGATTTAATGGGAAATGATGTGTACACCTTCTATTGACTTAGTGGGGAATGATATGTATAACTTACATGAATAGATAGAATATTTAGTGGGTCACTTAGTGGGGAATGACGTGGACGCCTTGCATGTAGAGAGAATTCATCTAGTGGGGTTCATCTTTATAAGAGTTATAGATGTGTTTACCGTTTAATTCATTGGTTAGACCATAAACTATACGTAGAGCCTCTATTCAAAAGACGAGAAACGATGTCCTTTTCAACAAGAAGGTGGTAGTTTCTCCTGGCGCGGTTATGTACAAAACTCTGATGTTGCTAAGGTCCTGACGCCTGCTCTTAAAGACGAAGCTGAAGCCAATGGCGGATGAAATGATTAATTTCATCTCCGCTAAGCTGGCATATATTTCAGCTAGTTTATTTATTACTAAATACTAGTAGCACCTTCTATCAAAGTTTTCTGGTTTTGAGGTTGTTGAGTTCTGTGTCGAGCTGGTGTGGTTGAGTTTTTCTATTTTAAATGAACTTGTTCAATGTTATTGACCTTTTGTGTGTCGTAGTAAGGTGGCAACCCCAGCATAGCATAGATCTTGTTCCTTCGTTAAGCTTTCAATAAAGCCAATTGAATGATATTTGATTTAAAAGGTTTTAATATAATAGCTATACTTTTGTTGCGTAGCCAAAATGGCAAAGCAATTACTTGAATGCAATAAAAAATTGGAGTTTTTTCGATAAAAAATTGGACTAAATTCGAATCCTGAATATTATTATTTCTTGGGCAATCACCACTCGTAAGCTTGGGAGTTTTTTTTTTTTTTTTTTGACACCTCTCATCTGGATACAGCTGTAGTATCTGTTCGTATACAGACACACACCTACACCACACACACGCACACCACACACACCACCAAGTACACAACCAGACCTACAACTATATTCAGATATGAAGTCGCGTCCTTGTAGAGATCACCAGAGAAGGCTCTGTAGACGACGGGCACGTCGTTGTCCCATTGTGGCACCACGCGCTGAGAGGTTGTACCTGAAATTTATTTGGGGAAAACTCCCCTGGTGAGACACGCAAGTGGCGATCCCAGGGATCGAACCTGCGTGGGCTGCCCGAACAACCTCGGTGCTAGCCATCCGAGCTCTGCTCGGTTCTCTAAGCTTGGGAGTTTCGAACATCAACATTCATCAAGCTTTCGTAATCAAATTAGTAGTACACTTTTGTTTCCCTCCAGGGCCCAGGGCCCATTTTCTTTTGCCTCCTGCGGCAGAACGCAGAATCCATCCATCCAAGCAAGGCTGCTGACCCGACCGACCTTTCTGAGACGTCGTGGCCCTCTGTCACTGGAAAAGGGCATAACATGGGCCGGGGGCCCGCCGCCCCTAAAGCTCCAGCTGAATTGCACTTCGCAGCCCCCAAAGCTCCTGGCCATGAGGACGCTTGGCCTGGGGGACACTGGAAGCTTTACCAACCTGGCAGCGTCGTGACAGGGGGAAAATGCCGGCTGCAGCCCTGCACCAGCATCTTTGAGATAGTCAGAGGTAGCTAGGGTGTCATTGCTTGCAGGTTGTTGTGATAATTAATACAGTAATGTTGGAGGAATTGATTAGGCATATTCCAGCTACTCATAATCCTATATCGTTAGTCTTCCTATAATGCCATAGTCGGCCATTGTTTATCAGCTTCCCTCGGTTCTCATTTTGAACTGAGATGTAGTACTTGCCACGAATACTAGAAATGTCCATAACACAACATTAGCAATCTTGTAAACTATCATAGATGACTTCATCAATAAACCGTTTATGCATACCATTCTGATTATATATGATTCAATGGCATCACTTTTATGATTTAGTTATTTCAATACATGCTTTGCGAGATAGATTCATTGGAGCCCTAGAGCCCCAGATCAAGAATCTTGTGACTTCCTTCTGTGCCAAAATAGTAGACAACTATAAATCTAGACAGGCTTATACCTAAGGAGTCAACTATTTTAGGACGGAGAGCTATAGATCTAGACATGTTTATACCTAGAGTCAACTATTCATGACGAAGAGATTAATTATTCTAAAGTTAGTTTCAAAAAAAATATGCTAAGGTTGTGTGTGGTTTAGTTTTGAAAGTATTTTTACTGTCCAAAAGTAGAACACCAACCAAATGGAGCTACTTTTGTATAGCACAATTTTTATGGTATCTTGTACCTTTTGTTTTCTTTTTGCTTTTCCAAATAGATGGAAATTGAGAGAGCTCTATAAATGTTTCATGGGAGGTAAGTGTTCATTGTCGTTTTGATCAAACAATTATAACTTTTTTATAGCAAAGCTCACAATTTGTAGCGATTTTTTCACAGCTCATAGCGAAAGCTAACTAACCTTAAAATCTTATAAATAGAGTGAGCAACCTGAAGGCATTTATTTTACTTTATCCAATAAACTCGGACCAATGGATCGCCACCAGCTTTAGTCGCCTTGCGGCACTCATGGTTGAGGGCCCTGATGGCGATTTCTAGTATCACAACCGTTTTCACGTAATTACAATCTCGTGCGAGTCTTGGTCCTAGGACGGTTTCAGTAATCTTAGGTGCCATGGCGTGTTCTCGAAAAAATATTAGCTGCAATAAAAATTAAGTATGGTTGACTAGCTAGTTGGCCAATAGCTAACTGAAGACTTGATTAGAAAATTAGCCCACCTAATAGCTCTTATATTTAGATCTACTAAAGCTAATTTTGCATTGCAATTAGATCTACTGCATGATTAAAATTAAAAGCATTAAGCTACCTTTTCCAATCCGCTCAAAACTAAAAGTTTACCATCACGGGTGTCCTTAAATTGCAGCAAAAGTTTGTTTCGACTGACTCGATGGTACTCTAGCCACTCATTGGTTTGTAGGCAGCCTTTTCCAATCTGGCCAAGTTTTACTCACTTTCAAATTTTACATAAAAAAAAACTGCCAAATTCACACTGGAGAAATACCACAAATATAGAAAGTCGTTTTCCTCAAGAGATGGCCGAAGTGCCGAACACTAACAAAACAAGAAGAGCTCGCCCCCAAGGTCCCAAGAACAGAGCTGGATCTCGCCGTCCCCCTCTCGTAGATGTAGTCGCACCCAGCGGCGCCTTCCCCCGCATTGTCCTGGCATGCTCGCCGGCGGAGGAATCTTGCTACCGCGGCGGGAGCAGCAGCAGCGGTGACGCCGACGCATCGGGATCGATGGCGGCGGCGGCGGCGGAGTGGGACAGCCGGAGCGAGGCGAGCCCCACCGCCGGCGGGGACTGGCCGCCGGCCGCGTCCCCGGTGAAGGCGGCGGCGGCGCTGGCGGAGTCGGACGCGGGCGCCTCGGCGGCGTCCGGCTCGTCCGAGGCCAAGGTCGACGACGGCAACATCCAGGAGGCCGAGTCGTCGCTCCGCGAGGGCCTCTCCCTCAACTACGAGGTCTCGGAATCTCTTTGCCGCTCCTTCCTTCTTGGCTCGATCTGGGAACATGGAAATCCGGTTGTTTATGGTGTGGTTTGGGCGAAATTGGGTGGGAAGATGGAATCTTTCTGGTGAATGCGAGCCCATGGGGCGTTCTTTCTTGCGCTTTGGGGGAGATGAGATCGGGTTGCGGTGGAATTTCGCGCTCCGAAACTAAGCGCTCTCACGAAATGGAGTTTTTATGCTTGGTTCCGTTCATTTCGTTTGGAACTTGGTAGGGGACTGCGTCTGGGAGAAGTCACTACGACCCATAAAAGAACCATCCTCATGGGATGTTTTTCAGAATATCGTGTCGATTGGTCTAGCTGAGCAGCATTTTTTGATGTAGCTATCCAGAATTTGGAAATGATTATTGCTTGCGTCCAAGATTTCTACTTTTCGTGGAGAGTTTCAATATTGAAAACCAAAGTAATGTAGAAGTTGTTGTGTTGTTGGTATACATAATTGTCAGAATTCAAGTGAGGATATGGTTGTAAATGATATTGCTTTTAAGTTAAATTATGTGGCCAATGGTCTAAATCGTTTGAATTTTCGTTACTGTTTAATCGATGGGTTTCGTTATTCTGTGATTTTGTGGCTCATTGTGTAACTATACGATCATGGTTCAATCACTGAGTTGTGGGCATGTGGTGCTGTCTTGTGAACTTGGCAGTTTGTTGGAAGATAGCATGTGCGGCTGTTGGTTTAGCACTTTAGCTGTAGGATTATGCTTCACCTGTGGCTTGTGACTTTATTGGTGACTTTGGAAGCTGCATGCCATTCTAGAACTAGCAAAGGTGGTTGCGTTTTTGGAGTTCAATTCAGATAGTAAGGTGATATTTTTTGTTGAATTTGGAGTTAATTCACACTATCCACAAATGGGAACTGAATGCAGAAAATCACGATTCTTTGTTCGGTTGGATACTGGCATGTTCTTCTGTTGCTGTTTCTAGTGGTGACTGACAAAATGATGACCATTCCCTTTGTTTTCTTCTCAAAGATCATAATGCAAAGGTCAACTGTGCACGTTCATTTTTAATGCCGTAGCAATTTCATTTTTATGGGTGGAATTTCAAACTATCACTAGATGATTATTCTTCTCTGTTTAGTTCAAGCTGGTACTTTTCTTCCTTAATGTTTGTTGTCGTGAGAGGATATTACCTGCAGTTTTGGTGCCAACTAATGTTGAATCAACTTATTTTTATGACAAACAAAAGAATCTTGGACACATTTTGTAGAATTGTAGGACAACGGTGATGTAGTTGCTGCCAAGATTTCAGAATCTTTAATTCTCTATACTGTTTTCTGAGTTACTTTATGCACTGTTTCATCCATATCAAATTAAATCCTGTGTTGTTTAGATAATGATGGAAATCAAGGCACTTAGGCTTATTTTTGCTCTAAAATCTTTTTTTTTCAACATTGATAATTGTATGTATATAGCTAAGATTGTTTGTTTGTGGTCTGTAACTGTAACCAGAAAGCACCACCGCCACTGGAACAAAAATATATTTTAGTCCCAAGCAAGTTTGGATAGGCTGGAAATGAAACCAAGCGTCAGCCACCAACAAGAGGGAAAGAAGAGTACAGTCTTAGTGTGTGCCCAGTGAAAGTTGTGCATTTGTGTTTTTTATTATTGTTGTCCATTAACTTTTTACCAACAGCCTACATAAGCTTGTATCTGGGATATACTAAATTATAGTTGTATTTATTGTTGCTAACTGTGGTTTCTGTATTTTCTTTTAATATTAGGAAGCTCGAGCTCTCCTTGGGAGACTGGAATATCAGAGAGGCAACGTGGAAGCTGCTCTGCGAGTATTTGATGGAATTGACCTTCAAGCTGCTATTCAGCGCTTCCAACCATCTCTTTCTGAAAAACCACTCTCGAAGCGAAATAACAAATTGCGGTCAGATTCATCAAATTCAGGATCACAGCATGCTGCTAGCCTTGTTCTTGAAGCCATTTACTTGAAATCAATGTCTCTTCAAAAGTTGGGCAAGGCAATGGGTATGAATTGTTCATCTTGCTATATAATCATATCATTATGTGTATCTGACTTTCTGAAACCATTGAATTGCAGAGGCTGCTAAACAGTGTAAAAGTGTCCTTGATGCTGTTGAAAGTATCTTCCAATGTGGCATACCTGGTGTTATGGTTGAACAAAAGCTGCAGGAAACTGTCAGTAAATCTGTTGAGCTTCTCCCAGAACTTTGGAAGCAAGCTGGGGCCTATCAAGAAGCACTTGCTTCATACCGCCGTGCTCTTCTAAGTCAATGGAATCTTGATGATGAATGCTGCACAAGGATTCAGAAGAGATTTGCTGTTTTCTTGCTGTACGGTGGTGTAGAGGTGGCCCCCCCAAGCTTGGCTTCACAAACTGAAGGTTCATTTGTTCCTAGGAATAATTTGGAAGAGGCAATCCTATTGCTCATGATACTGTTGAAGAAGTGGTTCCTTGGGAAGACACACTGGGATCCATCTGTTATGGAGCATTTAACCTTTGCATTGTCACTGTGTGGCCAGACATCTATTCTTGCCAAGCACCTTGAAGAGGTTTTACCTGGAATATACCCTCGAACTGAGAGATGGTATAGTCTAGCGTTGTGCTATTTTGCAGCTTCTCATAGTGAAGCTGCATTAAATTTGTTGAGGAAATCTTTGAATAAGAACGAGAGTCCGAATGACATAATGGCCCTTCTGTTAGCTGCTAAGATATGCAGTTCCAGTCATCTTCTTTCTTCTGAGGGTGTAGAGTATGCAAAGAGAGCAGTCAAAGATGCCGAATCATCAGATGGGCATTTAAAGAGTGTGGCCCTCCATGTTCTGGGGAGTTGCCTGTCCAAGAAGTCTAAGGTTGCTTCATCTGATCACCAAAGATCTCTCTTGCAGACTGAGGCTTTGAAGTCACTTAATGAGGCAATTTCTCTTGACCGTCACAACCCAGAATTAATATTTGACATGGGGATTGAGTATGCTGAGCAGCGGAACATGCATGCTGCCTTGAAATGTGCAAAGGAGTTCATTGATGCGACTGGTGGATCTGTCTCTAAAGGTTGGAGGTTGCTATCGTTGGTTCTTTCTGCACAACAAAGGTATTCAGAAGCTGAAGTTGTGACTGATGCGGCATTAGATGAGACCGCAAAGTGGGAACAAGGGCCATTGCTTAGAATAAGGGCTAAATTGAAGGTTGCTCAATCATTGCCCATGGAAGCAGTTGAAGCATATCGCACCCTTCTTGCTCTTGTTCAGGCACAACGAAAGGCTTATGGATCTGCCAAAAATGGCACAGAGGTTTGTCTTCTCAAATACAAAAGAACAATTTTTAATTCGCACTGTATTTTTTATTTTAATGGAATGTTTGAGATTTCTGTGAACATGTTTGAAATCCTTATTTGCTTGTAAAAGAAGCTTTTGAGATTCTTAGATGTAAAAACACTACCTTTTCCATAATGTATCCAGAATTCCAGATCCTCACATAGAAAAGTGTTATCCAAAATATTTGTTCTTGAAACTGCATTTATGTCTGTCCAAAAGAGAGCTGTTTTAGTGTTTGTATTAACTGCTGAACTGGACTAACATAGATGCACCCTGTCTAGAGTCTAATTTCATCTAATTACATTTTGTATACCTTAGCATATCTTCTTAATGTCTTCTTATTCTATGGGAACACTCTTTTTCAGGATGACGAGGATAAAGTGAGCGAATTTGAAGTTTGGCAAGGTCTTGCCAACTTGTACTCCAGTCTTTCCTATTGGAGAGATGCAGAGATTTGCTTACAGAAGGCTAAAACCCTCAAAACATACTCTGCGACAACCCTTCATGCAGAAGGTGAGGAAACTTTTGTTACAATTCATGTTTCATTAGTCATGCCTATGTCTGGCTACTGGGGATGTGTTAAAAGTTTGAAATGTATCGTTCATATCTGCCTGTCTGCCTGCCTGTTTGTATGTAAAATATCTGGCTGTTAGGCCAGATATTTGTAAGCCTGAGAAGCTGAATATATCTTGTGTTTGTTGTGCCATATATCTGATCCTGTGATTCTTCGCCTTTCCCCAGGTAACATACACGAGGTGCACGAGAAGATACAGGATGCACTCGCTGCATACTTCAATGCCCTCTCCATGGAGGTAGAGCATGTCCCATCCAAGGTCTCTATTGGTGCCCTCCTCTCTAAACAAGGGCCCAAGTTCCTACCCGTGGCGAGGTGTTTCCTCTCGGATGCCTTAAGGCTCGAACCCACAAACCGAATGGCTTGGTTCTACCTGGGAGAGGTTCACAAGCGGGACGGCAGGCTAGCTGATGCCGCTGATTGCTTCCAGGCGGCCTCAATGCTGGAGGACTCGGATCCTGTAGAAAGTTTCAGATCACCCTGATGGGTCATCTGCAACAACATGAGGCTTCCTTTTTTGTCGGCTAATTTTCTCTTCTTCGACTTCCCCTGTTTTCGAAACATAGCTGGGCAGAAACCAGGTGCCCAGCTACCTGTAACTTGTTGTATCTGGAGTTGCCAGTGTATACCGCGCGCTGTTCTTGGGGACCATCAATGCTGTAATTGGTTGCTGAGTGGTATTAATATGTACAAGATTCCTCAGCCGATAGGCGATAGCCCCATCAGGATCAGGGTGGCACTAAAACAGCTTTGTAATGATATGTGCCATTGTTACATATATTACACAATATGATTATAACGAGTCATCAGCTAACTTAAAACCAGCGTTGCTGATATTGTAATTCTCTATTATTTTTGTTCCTGTTTTGTTCTTCATTTACCTGATGTAATTCAGGTAATCGAGTGGATGTTCTTCAGTTATACACAGCCTGAACGAGTTTACATGAAAAGATGCTTGTTTGTAGAACGTGAAAGTTCAGCGTCATAAGACTATAAGATGTGTACCGAAAGCCTGAACATGCAAACACATCTACAGAATATAACTCGCAATCTGAATTTTACAAGCAATAGAATAAATTCACAATCTGAAGTATACAGAATCAGTTACACGAAGATCAGACAGCATACAAACAGTCAACTGCATGCAAAAGTAAGATTACATCCATCCGTGGGATCTAGACGCCTACGAACACTCCACTTTCTTGCCGTAATCTTCGAGCATTGCCTGCTTCCACGTCCGAGTGACGACGAACTCGAACGGGATGCCGAGCGCCTCCATCTCCTCCGGGTATACCGTCTCATCGGGCAGCGCCGCCTTCTCCATCTCCAGCAGCATCTGCCGGAACTCCTCCCTTGTGCTGTTCCAGAAAACAATGGCGCCGCGCGCAAGCTCCTTCTGCTGCTCCTCCGGTCGCCGCTTCTTCGGAACTTCCGTCTTGGCCGCTGCCGCTGCATGCTGGACAACCGGGCGCTGCTTGGTGGGAACTTCCGGAGCGACTGGGTTCTTGGCCGCTGCTCGCTGCACGGGGCAGTGCTGCTGCTTCGAATTCGCTGGTGGCGCCTCCGTTGCTGCCGACGACACCACAGGCGGCGGCTCTGATCGTCGTGGCGGCGCTGGCACGGGCTTCTTCTCGGCTGAGGGATCAGTGGAGCGGCGGGGCAGGAGCTTGGCTCTCTTGATGAGGCCGTGGAGCGCGACGATCTCCTTGTCCATCCGGCTCCGCAGCGCCGCCGACGACGACGTCGTGCTCGAAGCTGGCCTCGTCGTGGCGGCCACGTTTCCCAGCGGCGGACGTCTCGGAGGCGCGGGCGTGGCGGGTCGTCGTCGGCTCCCCAGCGTTGTGGCAGCGCGAAGTCGCGGCCGGAGCCGCCATGACGCCCCGCTGCCGGTCGAGGAACGCGGTGGCGCCGAAGCCTGGTGCGGCGGCGCGTGGGGCGAGGCTGCACATGGCGATCAAAACCAGGGAAAAGGAAGAGAGACGAAAGGCGGTGGGATGGATGGATGGATCGGCGAGACGCGGCGCCGTATTTATCACGCGGGCAACAGCAGCACCGGCCGGCGAGAGCGTCTCCCGATCGACTTCGAGTCGAACTCGGACAGCGGGAGCCCGGAACGGAGGCGACGCAAGCGCGCCCAGACAACTACACGCGCGCGCTACTGGAGACTAGGCCATCGACTTTGCAGCCCGGCCGAGCCCCTGAAGTCCACTTTTCTTGTTTATTCTGGTTTATTTTGGACGAGAGAATTACACTGGCGGTCCCTGAACTATCGTCGGGGTGTCATCCAGGTCCCCAAACTATGAAAGTGCACGTCCGGGTCCCCAACCTGTCGCCGGGGTGTCATCCAGGTCCCCAAACTATCGCCGGGGTGTCATCCAGGTCCCCAAACCATCGGCAATCACCCTAAATCTAAACTATCACCAGGGTGTCATCTAGCTCCTTAAATATAAAAATAAATAAATAGTTTAGGGTATATATTTATATTTATATAAAAACTAACCTTTAAAACTAACTTTAAAGTATATATTTATATTTATATAAAAACTAACTTTAATTATTTTAAGTATATATTTTAAAGTATAACTTTATATAAAAACTAACTTTAATCAGCTATCCGAATCGAACTAACATTTATATATTTTTGTCTACGTTCGGGGCAATATATACTTTAAAGTATTATAAGTCATTCTAATTTTCTTGAAGAGTCAAAATATCTTAAGTTTTAAAATATCTTAAGTATATATTGCCCTGAAAGGTTAAAAGAATAAATAAAACGATCTTTAACGAATTCCCTATCATAGCGCTAAGCGGTTAAAGCATAAGACTCTGGACCCCGAGCCCTAAGTTCTATTCGAACCCTAGATAGGGCAAAATTTTTATTGATTTTTATACTTTAAATGTTAGTTTTTATATAAATATAAATATACTTTAAAATAATTAAAGTTAGTTTTATTTGTTAGTTTTAAAGGTTAGTTTTTATATAAATATAAATATACACTTAAAAATAATTAAGTTAGTTTTTATATAAAGTTATACTTTAAAATATATACTTAAAATAATTAAAGTTAGTTTTTATATAAATATAAATATATATTTTAAAGTTAGTTTTAAAGGTTAGTTTTTATATATAAATAGATTGGGGACCTGGATGACACCCCGGTGATAGATTGGGGACCCGGACGTGCACTTTCATAGTTTGAGGACCTGGATGACACCTCGGCGATAGGTTGGGGACCCGGACGTGCACTTTCATAGTTTGGGGACCTGGATGACACCCCGGCGATAGGTTGGGGACCGCCAGTGTAATTCTCTCATTTTGGACTAACCCATTAGTGTTTCTCCTATCTAGATTTTAAGCCAATAGACCAATTTAAATTCTATGAGCTTTTTTTCCTCTTTCGTGATCAGCAGTTTTGTAGGAGATGAAAGGACGGGGGATGTTTTGACATCGATATGGAAGTAGAAGTAATATTTTCAAAATTTATATATATTATGTTCCATGATACTTTGCACGGGATTAATAATTCAAACGATAAAAAATAAAAAAAATCATTATCACAAAAAAACTATGAAAAAGAGTATATCTCATATATATGACTTTGTTTAGAATAACTAATATAAAGCACATGTGGCTTCTGTTCTTCGGTGCTAACTAGTCATTAATGCCTAAAAAAAAGAAAAGATAAATAGGTTAGAAAACACATTAATTTGTGAGTGTAAAAAAATATGAATACTGTGAAATTACAAAACTGATTCAAGAATTTATAAACTTTGAACTATGGCATTACAACCTTTGTGATTAGAAAACACACTGATAGGTTTGAAAAAAAACTTTATACTCATAATTCATAAACTTTGAACTATGACACTACAAATGTTATACTTGTAGAAAACTTTAAACTATGACATTACAATTTTTGTGCTGCTTGGTTTAGAACTTACACTCAGAATTTAGAAACCTTCAACTATGACATCTCAAACGTTGTACTACTAGGTTTAGAACTCTACACTTAAAATTACAAAACCTTTCAACTATGCCATCACAAACCTAAGTTCAAAGCTTTGCACTATAACATTATAAACTTTGTACCGCTAATTTCAAATTTGCGTTATAGCATTATAAAACTCTATACTACTAAATTCATAACTTTACACTCAAAGATTACAAAAATTCATACACATGAGAATAAGTACACAATATCTTATTAAATCATTTTTAATAAATAAATAAATAGCTAACAAACATGATTGATGGAAACTTCGGCGGGGATTTCTACAGTTCACAAGAGACTCATTTGGTTTTTATTTTCATATATGTAGTACAATAAGATACACCACATACCTTATCATTAATATTTAAAATTTAAAATTCGTAGCCAGAAATTTGTGCTAAAAACAATGTTGCTACTTAGACCACCAATGTGAGCCTAAGATGTTTCGAAAAATATTTAGCAAAAACAAATTTAATGATTATTTTGTAACATTTTGTAATAAATTGTATTAAATTTATCAGGAGTAAAAAACCTTCGTGGTTGGTTCGAACGATATTTTTTCATGTTGGGCTTATTTTTTCATGTTGGGCTTGGTGGATGCTAGAGCTACTAGCGGGAGGAACAGGAACTAGGAGACAATTAAAAAGCAGAGGCGAATGCAAGATCGACAATTAAAAAGCAGAGGGGAATGCAAGATCGACAGTGGCTGCGGGCCGTGGGGCACAATGAATCTACTATGTTTTGAACCGTGGGGGCTGCGAGCGGAGACCGGAATGAGAACATGGAGAATTCACTATCGGAGAGGGCTTTTGTGGAGACTTGGCTCGGGTGAAATGAAAGGAATCATGGAGAGTGCTTCACTTTCTCTGGAATGAGAAACAATCTCCACTTGCTGTGTACTGTGTTTCATTAAGCAAAATAGAATTTGTCTAAAAGTGATCATATATTGTGGGGTTCTCATCAAGTGGAATGCTGCAAGGTCCAGGGAACAGACGGCCCTTCAGATATGAGAATATGTGGGGTTCTTACATAGAGCAGGATATGAATTTCAGGTGCTAACAGTCTGAACAAGATAACTTAGCGGTAGTCACACTTCACACAAAGTAGTACATATCCAACTTCAGATTACATTACAATATTTCAACGGTAGTCAAGCTTCACATGCGCAAGTGAGCAACATATCCAACTTCAGATAACATTACAATATTTTAACGGTTGTCAAGCTTCACATGCAAGTGAGCGACATAGATAATAATCCAGACAAGTTCACAGAGGATTATTGGGCTGCACCATGGTGGCAACTACTTGTACGTCTTGAAACAGCCCTTGACTGCACTGTAAGTGCTTGGTAGGGTGTACAACGCCCCGCCCCATATGGTAACAAGTAACACTATAGCCATAGGGTGAGGCTCCACACGTTCCCGCTTTGGCTCCCGCTTCGGCTCCACATGCATGGACCTCTTGCTACAAAGCCTGCATTGTTAGGGAAGACATTAGCACTCAATTTGGCAGTATATAGCATGATTGAACTGTGTGATTGCACTTACTGTTCCATCCTCTCAGGCGCCTTGACATTCACACCTTCAGAAAGTGCAGGGTTACGCCACTGGCCCTGGAACACATTATCAATCAAATGAGTATGTATCGTTAGTATAATGTAGCGTGGCAGTTCACTGATTATTTTATTTAGTGATAAGGGGTGAGCCATCCTAATTCCAACCATATCCGATTCTCCAGAGTATAAACACATTACAATCCATTTATATCTGGTTGAGTACCCAGCTTACACATGTGCAATCACCTGATTGGAATTGCAACTTTAAACCATTCCAGCTAAAAGCATTATGAGTACTGCATCCAGCGTGCACAGGTCCGTGGATTAATTGTTCACAGGGCAACGTCTGATCTCTACGATTTTGCAGTTCATGGCTGAGAGATTAAATCATCATCTATTTAATCCGCTAGCCAAACAGGATCGAGGTTTGCAGTAAGAGTGAGCAGGGTTGACCGAAGAAGGCAAACTAGCCTAAACTGGGTAGATCAAACCGTAACAGGACCCACCATACAATGCAAGTGCGATCTGCGGGCAATTTGTGTAAGAGCTCGCCCTTACCTTGTGCGCCATAGAGGATCCAAGCAGCCGGGATGGAAAGCCGGAACGACCACCGCGAAGCACCTTCGCCGCCGCCGCCGCCGCCGCCGCCGCCCCCGGCATCGACATCCTCTTCGTTCTTGCCCTTACGGTCTCCCTGATCTTCGATGGCTCTCAATCTCTTTCTCTCTCTCTTTCCTCTTTCGGCCGCCCCAGAATCCTATATATCCTGTTGAGAGGTGCCGACTCCGAGTCTCCGATGATGTATAGGCTTTCCCGTTCCAATTTATAAGTTATATAGTTAGTTTTTTATATTTATTTTGCTATGCATTTAAATATAATAAAATAAATGTACAAAACATGTGACCGGGTCGCGACCTGCAACCGGCTGCCATGCTGCTACAACTATTTGCGACCCAACCACCTCGCCAGGGACTGCAAAGGGACACGAGCATCTGCGGTTAACGGCCGCTAGGCGGCCACGGTCGGTGGGCGCTCCGTTAGGCAGCGTCACGGTCATAGCCTCGGGACGTCGACGGGGCGGAAGGACAGAGTCCACCCCCATCTTCGCCTGGGGCGTAGGGCGCGCAAGGCTGGATGCTATCGCCGCCATCGTCCACAGACAGCGATGTGGCGAGCCTACGGTTCCCCATCGTCGTCATGTCCCTATGCAACTCGACTGATGCCCTTATCAATGATGCTCGGGTAGCCATCGCCGCTGCAGCAGTGCTGCAGCCGGGAGAGCTCCCGGAGAGCTTCATTGTTCTCTGCGGATCTCAGGCGGTCACGGACCAGATCCGCCCTGTACTGCATGCCTCCTCCACCCCCAACGAACGACAACACTCACGTGGTCGTCGTGCAGGATGTCCCTGCGCCGGTGCAGCTCAAGGACGCTGTCGAGCAGGTTGCAGACGCAGCGGCTGTGCCCGGTGTGGTGGAGGTGCCCGGGCTGGGGGTTGGCATGCAGCAAGTCTCATCACCGGACCAGATCGCGGACGTGTGCTCCCTGACTCCAGATGTGTGCCTCGCGGCTGAGGCGGAGACGCTCCCGCTCGCGACGCCCACGGTTGGGGCGGGGTCCCTCTCGGAGCGTCCGGTGCGGGAGGAGATTGAGGCGGAGATCTGTATTCTGCTTAGCACACCAGTTCTCCGAGGGGGACCGCGCCTGCGACGACCGAGGACGCCGGTCACTGTTGCTTCCCTTCAAAGAAGTGGCTGCATCGCGGCTAGGCCCGCGCGGCCAATGCGACTCGACAGGCTCAGTTGGTGCTGCTGAAGAATCTTGGTATCCATGTGGAGGAGACTGCGTGTGATGCGGATGTCAAGAGCAAGTTCAGGGCGACTTTCCGTGGAAACATGGCGAAGAAGACGGCCCTTCAGATATGAGAATACGTGGGGTTCTTACATAGAGCGGGATATGAATTTCAGGTGCTAACAGTCTGAATATCATAACTTAGCAGTAGTCACACTTCACAAAGTAGTACACATATCCAACTTCAGATTACATTACAATATATTTCAATGGTAGTCAAGCTAGCTTCACATGCAAGTGAGCAACATATCCAACTTCAGATGACATTACAATATTTTAATGGTTGTCAAGCTTCACATGCAAGTGAGCGACATAGATAATAATAATCCAGACAAGTTCATAGAGGATTACTACCATGGTGGCAACTACTTGTACGTCTTGAAACAGCCCCTGACTGCACGGTAAGTGGCTGGTAGGGTGTACAGCGCCCCGCCGCATGTAGTGATAAGGAACACTATAGCCATAGGGTGCGGCTCCACACGTTCCCGCTTTGGCTCCCGCTTCGGCTCCACGTGCAGGGACCTCTTGCTGCAAAGCCTGCATAGTTAGGGAAGTAGAGGGGACATTAGCACACTCAACTTTTGAATCAGCAGCAGTATATAGCATGATGGTACAGAGTGTGATTGCAATCTGCTCGTAGTTGCACTTACTGTTCCATCCTCTCAGGCGCCCTGACATTGGCACCTTCAGAAAGTGCAGGGTTACGCCACTGGCCCTGGAACACATGATCAATCAAATGAGTAACACATGATCAATCAAATGATTATGTGTGTATCATTAGTATAATGTAGTGTGGCAGCTCACTGATTATTTCAGTGATAATAAGGGGTGAGCCATCCTAATTCCAACCATATCCGATTCTCCAGAGTATAAACACATTACAATCCATTTATATGGTTTGAGTACCCAGCTTACACATGTGGAATCACCTGATTGGCTGATTGGAATTGCAACTTTAAACCATTCCAGCTAAGGGCATGAGTACTGCCACCAGCGTGCAGAGGTCCGTGGATTAATTGTCCACAGGGCCAGGGGCGACGCCACATTGACTTAGGGTGGTGCACGGGCACCAGGGTAGAAAAAATATTTAGCACTAGGTTGCTTATTTTCACCACGTAAATCAGTTGAAGTAGGCATATTTCTACATTACTGTTCACGCTGTGCACCACCATGAATTTTATAGTAGCTTCGCCAATGCACAGGGCAATGTCTAATGTCTACGATTTTGCAGTTCGGGGCTGAGATTGAATCATCATCTATTTAACCAACCTGCTAGCCAAATAGGATCGAGTTTTGCAGTAACAGAGTGAGCAGGGCTGACCGAAGAAGGCAAACTAGCCTAAACTGGGTACTTCTTGAGATCAAACCGTAACGACAGCACCCACCATACGAATCCGATCTGCGGGCAATTTGTTTGGGAGCTCGCCCTTACCTTGTGCGCCGTAGAGGATCCAAGCAGCCGGGATGAAAAGCCGGAACGACCACCGCGAAGCAACTTCGCCGCCACCGACGCCGCCATCGACCTCTTCTTCGCGACTTTTTGCCCTTACGGTCTCTCCCTGATTTTCGATCGCTCGCAATCTCTGTCTCTCTTTCCTCTTTCGGCCGCCCCAGAATCCTATATATCCTTGAGAGAGGTGCCGACTCCGAGTCTCCGATGATGTATACGCTTTCCCGTTCCAATTTATAAGTTATATAGTTATAAATTTTTTATATTTATTTTGCTATGTATTTAAATATAATAATATGTCTGAATAAATAGTAAAATGAATGTACAGAAACGTAAAAGTGTTTTATAATTTAATTGGAAGCAGAGGGGCTATATTTTGAACATGAAGAAGTCGATGTTCTAACACACTGCTTTTTTTAGATAATGGATGGCTAGGGCAAAAATAAATATTAGATTTAATTGGTTTTCATCATGATATATAAACTTTATAGGAAATCTATAATTTGGTGAATTTTTGGGTGTGACAAATGGTGACAGGTTTTGGCTTCATCAAACACCAAAAGACCCTAATATTTCGCTTATAGTAGAAAATGTGTATTGCACTTCTCTCGATGATGTATGTTAGTTCGAATTCATTCTGGATATGTATCCTAGGATCTTATGAACTATGATTCTACCACGTTGAAACGATACTGATGTATGTTAGTTTTCTAGCGAATGCTTTGCCACGCCATGGCTCGTATTCACTGCTGGCTACTTTTGTGTTGAGTTATTTTGTATTAGGTGTAGTTGGGTCCCCTACTCTTCATGTTTCTTGCTTTTCGTTTTGTGTCGAGAATTCCGTTGGTAATCCATGGATTACTCATGGATCCTTTTGTTTTAACTTTGTGTAGGTCTATTGATCATTCTCGTTTCTCTTAAAGTGTCATACACGATTTCAAAACAATAAATATGCCTTATCAACCATGGTATAATTTTCTTCTCTCACAATAAATTAGCGATAATACCTTTTAACCTGGTCACCGGGCCCATCCAAAGGCTCCACAAGATACTATGTAAACTTTATTGTATCCCAATACTACAAATCTACAATACTATAAGACCATATTATAATTGATATACATATGAGTTTCATTTGCATTAAATAACTTGCTACAAATAAACACTTTTGATGGCATGACAGTGTATTTAATAAGAGAGAGAAGAAATGAGTGTCATAGAGATGAAACTGTCTTCACACGATTACCAACTATCTATGAGTCATGAAATTAAATGCCTATAAAACTTTAAAATGAAACTTTGCATTGAGAGTGAGAGTTTCATCCAAGTTTCATTTTATTTCACATGATATGACAGTTTTGGCTATGAAACTCTTCATTGAGACTAGCCTAAGTAACTTGTTACATGATTTAATTGTGACTAAAAATATATTTCAAGTCAATAGGCGTTGAAATAATGCCAAAACTACACTAAAATATGAAAAAGCTGAAATGAATTAAGCAAAATCAACATTATAGCGTTCAATGTATGTAAAATATTATAAATCATACATAAATAAAATATATAATTTATAAAATTAGATCGTATCCTAAGACTGAGCAAATTAGACCTGGCCGGAGCGTGCTGGGTTTCGGGCCATCCATGGGCCTTAGTGAATAGGACTTGGCACAGATCTCGTTGTATTGGGGGGGGGGGGGGGGGGGGTGTGGGGTTGAAAAACCGAGCGACACAAGTGGTGATTCTATACTTTGGAAAAACTGAGGGATGATCCCATCCGAATGCTGTAACTAACAGTTTGGCTCCAGAACTCTAAAAAAATGGTCATCGATACGATCCTCATCAGACATATATAGTGCACTTGTCTCTGCCACTTCTTGGTCTGCAGATCTTAGGTCGTTCATATTTGTTACCTGAACCGGAACGAAAGATTTCAACAGTCAACAGCCATTTGTTACCTGCTTACTCGTTAGATGAGGCATAGTAGTTTCCTTAAATTATTTGGCAGAAAAGTATTCCAAGGAATGGTTTTAACTAACTTTCAATCTCCAGGTTTGCCTTCCTGATCAGACTTCATGGAAACTAAACATCAACCCTAACTCTTTGTAGACTAGACAGAGGGCAAAAAAAACTTTGTTTTGTTCAGTTAAATTCAGCCTACCCCTTTTCACAAAAAATGCAACTTATCTCTAACCTTCTTCAGCATTTATAGAAGATTATTAAGTACGCTTATTAGTCAGAAAAAATATGGGCCGTCCCGAGAAGAATCAATGGCCAAGAATGTACCATAATTCAACTGCTATAAAAGGCAATTGACCAGAATTCAACTTCCTATTCCAACTAGTTTCTCCCATAGAAAAAGGAAATAGAAAGCTATGCATGCAATGAGAGGAGAAAAAATTGGCAACATATACAGTTATACTTCATGCTGATTTTAGCTGCTTGTGGAGACCTCCCCTTCAGCCATGTTATCGTCTTTCGCCATGTTTTCTTCATCCCACATTCTAACTTCAAGAGTGGGTCGGTTTGGAAGGAGATTGGCTGCACTCCTGATATCTTCTTCGAGTGCCTCCACTTCCTTAATTGTTGCACCACTGCAAATGATCTCAACAACAAGATGCCTAAGGGAAGGGAGGTTGCAGATGCCAAAAGAAAGACTGGTGCTTGCATTGAATGAAATACACAACTTCTCGAGATTTGGCATGGCATCTTCTTCAAACATCATCCCAGACCCGTTGCTCCAGCAGGTGAAGTGGAACTCCTTCAGGCATATGAACTTGCCGCTTGGTACTACAAGCCTTTCTTTTGGGTTTGCTGCTTTTGATGTCACCCAGAGGCACATCAAGGAAGGCAAATTTCCTAGGATCTCCAATGTTTCGTTTTCTACTGGATCGACGTTGACTTTTAGGCTATTGAGTTTACCAAGGCATGCTATCCAAGATGGAATTCTGGGGAAATAGTAGTCCAAGCTCAGCTCAAACTTCTGGAGTAGATGAGGGGTGGGGAACCAAGAATCCATCAAGAAATCAATGGAACGACCATAATAATCCTGAATACGAAGAGATAAATAACCATGAATGCATAGAGACCGTAGATTCAGTCTGCCAAGTTTGCGGAGCGATGATAGCAAGTTATCAACAAGAGCTCTGGTGTAAGTGTCTGAGCTGACAATGCACCAGCGCAGACGAAGAATTCTCAGTTTCGTCAGACTGCCCAACCCCAGCAAAGTAGAGGCCGAACAGTTTTGGCTGATTTTGATCTCCGATAGCTCCTGCAGTGCATGCAAGTTCCCAACCTTTTCAGGTAATTCCAAATCACTGACACGCAAACATCACTACCGGATCCACATCTTTTGCCGATGGCTTGAAGCCATCGGCAAAACAATAAAAGCCATCGGAAAAGAGGTTGCCGATGGCAAAGTGACGTGGCCATCGGCAACCTCCCATCGGCAATAAAGTCGTCGGAAAACATTTTTTTGCCGATGGCCACGTCAATTTGCCATCGGCAAACTTTCCGATGGCCGTGGCCCCCATCGGCAAACCATGCCACGTCGGCCCGCCCCGCCCCGTCGGGCCGACGGCGGGTTTGCCGATGGCGACGCCACGTGGCCATCGGCAAACAACTATGTTTTCCGATGGCCACGGCCGTCGGCTTAATTTTTTTTTGTTTTAAGAAAATCATTTCCCGATTTTTTTTGCCGATGGCCGTGGCCATCGGCAAACTTTTGGTCATTTTGCCGATGGCCTCGGCCATCGGCAAATCTGGTGTTCCTGGGCCAAATTCCCCGGGTTTGCCGATGGCGGCCATCGGCAAATCTTTTTTTTTTTCCTTTTTCCCTGTTTTCTTCCATTCCCAGCACATTTAATCACGAGCATGTTATCACAAGCAATATATAGAACATTCATCACATATATGCGCAATAATACGCCATTTCAAACATAATATAGCATCAAATCCATGTCCATGCCTACAAATCCATATGACAAGTCCAAATGCATCCATACAAGTCCTACATCGGCCAAACATGTCCGACGTGACACAACAAGGTCCAAAATAAGGAATAGAAGCTACCTAGCTCGTGGCGCCGTCCCCTTGGGTCCCCGAGCCCCCGAAGCCTCCTCCCACGCGAGGCCAACTCCCCTGCGGGCTGCGGCCGCTGCCGCCGCCGCTTCGCGCCACGCAATCTTGCCGGTGGCCGAGCCTGCCGAGGGAACCGAGACGGCCCGGGCTGCGGCCGCGCCGGCCACGAGTACCCGGCTGCGTGGGGAGCGAGACGGCCCGGGCTGCCCCTGCGGCGGCCACGAGTACCCCTGCGTCGGTGGAGGTGTCGGGACGAACGGCTGCGTGAGGAGGCTGGAAAGGACCCCAACCGGGCTGTGGAGGAGGAACTGTGGAGAAGCACCCGGTTGGAGGGCTAGCACACGGAGTTGGGTTCGAACCCTCCCGTAATGCGCAAAAAGACCAAGTGATGGAATTAGTACTGCGGGTGGCATCACAAGCTAAAGCGATAGGCAATGTAGGGACTCACCGGACGAGGTGCCGAAAAGCGGCGGTGGAGGAACTGGTGGTGGAGCGAAGAAAGCGGCCGGAGGCTCACCCATTCCCATGGCACGCATGTCTTTGGGACATCATGCGACCACGCCCGCGGTAGTGCGGCGCAATCGAGGCCGCGTGCTCGATAGGCAAGCGCCATCTCGCTACGGTTGGCTAGCACCTCTGGACCGTGGCTGCAATATTACACGAGCATGGTGGATTGTATTTGAAGGCAAGGTACATTATTTGTGAAACGGTCGAACGACGAATGAAACTCCACTTACACGAAGACCCGCGATCTGCTGCGCCTTTGCTCGGCCTGCCGAGGCGCTATGGGGACCCGCGGTGCGCCCCCACGCTGGTCTTCCTTGCGGATCTCGGTCGGCGTCGGGACGGAAGGACGGGTCAATGGCGCGTGGGCCATATAGAACCGGCCGTCTTTGCTTCCCTCCTCCCAACCTCATCACGAGCTTAGGGTCTATGGGCTCGGCGGTGACGTCGTAGGTGTCGCCATGGGCCTCTCGAGCTGCGGCGGCGTACTTGGTGAGCTTGTCGTACACGGACCGGGCTGGTGTATTTCTCGGGCCCGTCCGAAGAGGCGTACGTGGTGGAGGGCGCTTTCGGCTGGGCCCTTGTGAGCAAGGGCCCACCCCATGTACTCGTTGATGGGCTGGTCGGGGGTGGTGCTCCCTCTGCGAGAAAAACGAGAAAACATGGTTACAAGTAGAGATATATGAAATCCGGCGCTATAAGAAATGGTTGAACACAAGCATACCCATGTTTCCATGAACTCGCTGAGGTTCTGGCTCCCCTGGTGGTGTGAGACCCCGGACCTCGCCATCTCTTCCAAGCGCTTCGCCCGACGTGCTCGTGCTCCACGTACGCCGCCGGCGTTTGCCACCCTCTGACAATCGCACGCCAGCAGTCGGCGTACTTGCTGCACCGGCCCGGAGGTGTCTGCATGACATTCAAGTATTAGATCTTCCGGATAATGAGTTGAATGTGTCACATAAGGAATCACGGCGGATGTTTTCCTACTTATTTACCTCGCATGTCTTGCTCCTCGGTGAGGTCGGTCTCCGGCTCACATATCATCTCCCGGCACGGGTCTTATCCACCTTCATCCCCCCGAAGTTGGCGTAGTAGGAGATGACGGCACAGGTGTGTGCCTCGTAGAACATGTCCTTGATCCGCAACTCGCACACCTTGTCCCGATGCCGGTCCGCCACATTGGGGTCCCCCCTCCGCCAACCTATAGTACAAGCGCACACAGGCATCAAACATCATTCCATTGTTTGAGAAAAGTCCAACAAATACGTAGTATTGAGATATGCGTTGCGATTGAAAGACTCACCCGAAGCGCTTCTTGATCTTCTCGGCGAGGACTTCCCCATGTGCGTCCTTGATTAGGAAGTAGTATGGCCATTTGTCGGGCACGATCGTCCTCCCCTCGATGGTGACCAAGCCGGGGAAGTTTGCCTTAATCACTCGCCCCTGGATGCTAGTGACATGGGGCGAGGACTTCTGGCCGACACCTTTCTCCACCACTTGCACAAGCACAACAATTGTTAGTATGCGGTTTTAATTCGAAAATGAAATAAGAACAAGTATAGAAATCAACAATGGACACTTACGTCCCGAGAGATCACGATCTGCGGGCGGTCCTCGGGCGCGGCAAGTGCTCGGGAGCCTAGCGGGCCCGCGGCTGGAAGGGCTTCTTCGCGGGGGCTGTGGAAGCCGAGGTGCTGCAGTCTCCTCCTCCTCCTCGTCGTCGTCACCACCGCCGCCGCCGCCGTCCTCCCGTCGTCGTCGTCGCCACCGCCACCGCCGCCGCCGTCCTCCTCCTCGTCGTCGTCGTCGTCACCACCGCCGCCGGCACAAACGGCCTCGTCCTCAAACGGCCTCATCTGGCGGTCCTCCGCCGACTCCCGCCCTGGCGGTCGACGGCTCCACCTCAAGCTCCTCGTCGTCCTCCTCCTCGTGGTTGCCGGCCTCCACGTGCTCCTCGTGGTGGGCGGCCTCCACGTGGTCCTGCTGGGGCCCGAGGTGCATGTACCTGGACCTGACGTTCTGTCGGCGCGACCGTCCTCCGCCTGGCATTTTGTCGAGTGCCTGCAATGACAAAGATTAAAACAGTTAGTATTAGTAGATTGCAAGTACTTGTAAAGAAAACATAAATGTAAGGTAATATAAATAACAATATCAATATTACATGGATTAGAAACTATCTCCGCAAACGGCAATATTCGGCGAGCGCTCATCCTCGTCATCGATCTTGTCGTCATCACTATCAATATTGTCGAGCTCTCTTAAGTCCTCATCATTAGGCGCCACATGTTCCCCAACTTCTACATCGCGTCGCGTCTGCCGGAGCATCTAGGATTCTTAAGTCCTCGGCATCGTGCACCTCATCACCCTCGTCCTCATCGATGTCGTTGTTTACTTCCATACTCATCAACGAATCAATGTCTATCTCCAACTTACCTTAGCCCCTCGGGTTGATAGAACTCATCGCCCTTGGGTCAAAGTTGTAATCATCATCGTTCGGGACCGCCGCTTTACCACGTGGCGTACGGGCGCACAAGGCTCCAACCCGCAAGGCGCTTGTCATTGGTTTGCCCATGGGAGGTAATAAACTTGCTTGGCGTCTCGGTTAGCCACAATATAGACATCGTCTCCTCCATATTTGGAATCTGTCGGATTTCGACTTGCCCAATCTTAAGGTCCTTTTTTGTGACACGGGGATCGAACCAATGGCATTTGAACATCACGGGTTTACAACCTAGGAACTTGCCAAAGTCAAGCTCCAATATCTGTTTGACTATGCCGTAATAGTCCTTTCCATCCGTCGGGAGTCCGAACTCCGGTGCACGTGGTTTTTAGATTGCCCGTTTCTCTTCGTAGCTTCTCGTGCGAAACCGATAGCCATTCACGTCATAAACGTCGAATGACTTGACATGTCGATCGAAGGTTTGGCCCACACATCTCAATGCGGGGCTCATTTCCGCATCACAATTAGCGCACGGTTAGGACGGGTGGATAGTTAAGTTAATCGCTCATAGGAGCAAAGTGGAATCGAGGTTAGGTAGATAGTTACCTTTTTGCTGAACCAATTGACGAAATCGGGCGTATTATGTCCGAGAAGATGGTCTTTCTCATTCTCGGTAGGAGCCCTCTGCAGCTCCAGTGTTCATTAATAAAGTCCCTGGAGAAACAATAGACAAGAGGGTCGGATCAATAGGTGGAGGATAGTGGCGACGTATGGAACAAGCTCATCGAGAACTTACTCTTGATAATCAATCGTTTCCTCAAGGTTCAACAACAAGTACATCATGATAGTGTGCCACTCATCATGCCGCAAGTAACGAGGGTCCCCGCTCCTGCTCTTCCGAGATCCCCTACGAAAAGGCTGAGAGTGCATGAATTCTCGTCGATGTTGTAACGAGGGATTGGATCTCGTGGTCTCGTAAGTTTCTCGGTATAGTACGCTGTGTGCATGTGGACACCTCCTCCAGAATGAATGCCTCGCCACGAAGCCTCAATTTTGGCTTTATTTTTACACTTTTTCCGAAGAAGCTTTAGACACCTCTCGATTGGATAGCACCAACGGTCTTTGCACGGGCCCCCCAACCGTGCCTCCCTTGGTAGGTGCAAAATCATATCTGCATGGACGGGAAGAAGCCCGGTGGAAATATCATCTCCAACTTGCAGAGCAACTTAGGTGCAGCCTCCTCCGGTTCAAGACAAACGTCCCGAGACAACTCCTTGGAACAAAGGCGGCGGAAGAAAAAGCTCAACTCTGCCGGGGACGCGCCACACCGGCTCGGGTAGGTATCCCCGGGTCATCGCGGGAAGGAGCCGCTCAATCCAGATGTGGAAGTCATGACTCTTCATCCCTAAGACTTTGCCGGTCGGCAAGTTCACTCCCCGGCTCAGTTCGCCGCATACCCATCGGGAACCTTAGCTTCGACAACCACTCCGGTGCTTCCTTCCTATGCGGCCTTTTCGGGATGTAATCGGCCGGGCCCTTCTTCCATCTCTTGCCTGGCGCAGGGTCTTCATCACTAGATTTGGTCTATCGCAAATCGTTTCAATGTCGATCTAGCCTTAACATTGTCCTTTGACTTCTTGCCAATGTCCGGGAGTGTTGCCCAAAGTGCCTCGGCGATATTCTTTTACGTGTGCATTACATCGATGTTGTGTGGAAGAAGAAGGTGCTTGTAGTAGGGGAGCCTAGTCAAGCCCGATATATGAGTCCACATGTGGTCGGTACCATATCCTTTGAAACCACCATTGTCATCAATTTGAGAGCCTCTATACGTGCAAGGATGTCGGTGGGCTCTTTTCCTTAGGGATGGGGCCGGTGACTTGAACACCTTTCGTGAAGTGCTTTTTATCAAGTCTCGGTGGATCGTCCTCCTTTAGGAATTGACGATGTTTGTCGAAAGAAGAATACTTGCCACCCTTGGCCAGCCCGGGTGAACATCACATCTGCCTTGCATGTTGGGCAAGGGAACTTCCCGTGAACACACCACGCGGCCGAACAAGCCATACGCCGGGAAGTCATGCATTGAGTACCGGTACCACACATGCATCGTGAAGTTCGTCTTCGTAGCTCGGTCATACGTCGGTACCCCCTCATCCCAAGCTTTCTGCAATTCATCCCACACTGGCTGCATGAACACACCCATTTTGTTGCCCGGGTGTCCAGGTATTATCAGCGTCAAGAACACGTTCTTGGGGTCGAACATGACGCCGGGGGGAAGATTGAGGGGGATCACAAACACGGGCCAACAAGTCATTTGTTTCGCGGACTCCTCTGTCATGTACTGCCGTTGCAGCCTCGGTAGTACTGGAAGGTGTCGTATGACCATCTCGGGGATCTTAGACTGTTTCTTAGTGCCATCACTGCCTTCTACCTCCACGTACCTAGAGGCTTTGCACTCCGGACAGTGTGTTGCTGCCTCGTGGTCTCCCGGAACGAGGACACACCCGTTCTTACAAGCTTGGATCGGGCGATAAGGCATCTTGAGTGCACGAAGGAGCTTCGTGACTCGGTCGTGTTTTTCGGCGGCGGTGCTCCTCCGGAAGCGGCCCGCCAACGGTTGCCAACACGAGATCAAAACCTTCCCGGCGATGCCCGGTGACGACTTCAACCCAATTAGGCGTGAAATGGCATCCAGTTTAGAAATGCGGGTCTTCTCGTGAAGGGGCTCCTTTGCCGCCTCCATCATGTCGTAGTACGCCTTTGCGGTCGCCTCGGATCTTCTTCCACCACCTCCAATCCTTGAACGGCTTCAACGTCTTCAAGCAAGTCTGCCATTCCGGCATCTTGATCAAACCCCTCGAGGTCCGGTCTCACCACCGCCTCCGTAACCCGTTGGGGTTCCCCATGGAGGATCCAGCGGGTATAGTTTGGAACATACCCGTTCGCCCAAATATCATTCCTCATCCGCCGTTGCTCTTTCCTTGTCGGTTCTTACACTTGCTACGGGGACAAAACACCCGAATCGCCCCTTTAGAATTTGGGCCAAATGCCTTCTCCGGGGAAGTCCCGGTCCCCTTAACCCATTCATTGGTCTTGTCTTTGAATCCCGTGTACATCCACTCACGGTCGAGCCATCCTCTGTCATGCGCCAACGTAAGCGAGTAATAAGACCAACATCTGCATCTACAAGGCGTTCCTACCATCTAATAGGTGAAGGATAGGTCCTAATCCCACCCGAGGATGCGTAGATGAGGTTAGCTTCCATGCTCCGCTCCGTCCGAGACGGAATTTCGGCAACACCTCCCCGCATTGTTCTCCCGATACACGTCCCGACCGGGAGAGTGTGCATCCGGAGAACAACGGGGACGGGCTGACGAAACTCCGACTCAAACGGGGGCGGAACATGGAAACTAACCCATCTACGCATCCTCGGGCTATCCAAAAACGTGGACAATCCGAAAGAGACACCGTCGCGAGATATGCACCGATCCGCATACCAACGACCGCGAATCTCTTTCGGACGGGAGACGCCTAACTCGGTTACGCAAAGTAATTACAACAACTATAAGACACGAGAGGTGATTTATACCTAGGGTGGCGGCGCGAGGTGCTCCAAGTACCCTCCGACACGTTCAACTCGCAATACAACAAAGACTTCACTATTAGTTGAAAATTTCGCGGAGAACCTCCCTGTACGGGGAGGTTTCCAAAAACGCAAGAAAAGGGCGGCACGATGGCCGGCATCCACATTTCGGGCACGAAGGCCCATACATCCACAATTCCGGCACGAAGGCCGTCAACGACAAAAACGGCACGAAGGCCGTCAATCACATACACGGCACGAAGGCCGACAACGGAGGAGAAGGGTTATACCTTGGGTGCGGCGGTGGAGTCAAGCGTGGACGATGACGGGGCGAACGTCGAGGGTGGTGACACTCGCGTGGACGAACGGCAAGGGCGGGACAACGGTGATCGACGGCGATCGAGCCTCCTCCTCCTCCTCCTTCCTTCCTTCTCCCTCCTCCCTCCTCCTTCCTCCTCCTCCTCTCTTCTTCCTTCTCCTCCCTTCTCCTTCCTCCTCCTCTCTTCTTCCTTTTCCTTCTCCTTCTTCCTTCTCCTTCTTCCTTCCCTCCTCCTCTCTTCTCCCTTCTCTCCTTTTCCTCTTCTTCTCCTTGTCTTCCTTCTTCCTCCTCCCCGGACAACCAAGGTGGCGCCCTCCGGCTTCGAGGTGGGCGGCGGCTCCCTTCTCCTCTTCCTCTCCGGAGGGACGGAGTGGTGGTGCGGCGGAGCTCCGGTGGCGGCCCTCGCCGCTTCTTCTGCCGAGGGTGGTGGAGGGGCGGCCTCGGGCGGGCGGCCAAGGTGGCGCCGCCGGCCAAGGTGGCGGGCGGGCCGCGCCGCTCGGGTAGGCGGCCCCGCTCGGGAGCTGCGGGCGCGCGCGGAGCGGCCGGCCTCGGGCGGGCGGGCGCGCGGCGTGCGTGGAGGAGGAGCTGCGGGCGGCGCGGAGGAGCGGCCGGCCTCGGGCGGGCGGGCGGCGCGGCGTGGTGGAGGAGGAGGCTGCGGCGCGCGGGTGCTCCGGCGGAGCTCCCGGGGCGCGCGTCGCGGCCGGGTGGCGTGGCGGAGCGGCGGAGCTGCGGTGGCGGCGGCGGAGCTGCGGCGGCGGCAATGGCGGCGGCGGTGGCTGCGGGGCGGCGCGCGAGGTCGGGCGGGATGGGGAATGGGTTTAGGGTTGGGCGAAGGAGATAGGGTGGGCCTCGGCCTTGTAGTTGTTTTTTTTTTAAAAAAAAACATGTTTGCCGATGGCCACGGCCATCGGCAAACCTTCCACGTGGCGGCCTTGTATGGCGGGGGCCACCTACTTTGCCGATGGCGGGCCATCGGCAAACACTTTGCCGACGGCATCCAAGGCCGTCGGCAAAGTTTTTTTTTTTTTTTTTTTGCCCCCAATTTTTTTCTAGTGCCTTCCTATACTACATAAAACCCACCTTAAAAATTTGGGACAATGTTGAACTTTTTAGCTATATTTCCTTAATTTTTTTGGTTTCTTTGAATTTTCCCGTGACTCTAAATTTGAGCTGCGGATACATGAAATAATGGGACTTTTGATTCAAAAAATAATATTCATGATTCTTGGAGTATGTTGAGGCCGTATCCGAGGACCGGCATGAAATTACGACCGTGTTGGCCTCGTAACATGGGTAGTGACGTGCGGAAAAGTGTTTTAAAATTCTATAAAATCCAAACGGAGTCGAAATTGACGAAACTTGACGAGTTGTCTCGCCATCGCATGTGTAGTGTGTGGTAAAAATTTCAAAAAGTTTCGAGCAAGTTGTGACGTCGGATGGTCAAAACCCGGACATCTCCACATGTGATCACGGAGTGATCACATGTGGAGATGTGCAGGTTTTGACCATCCGACGTCACAACTTGCTCGAAACTTTTTGAAATTTTTACCACACACTACACATGCCATGCCAACACAACTCGTCAAGTTTCGTCAATTTTGGACTCCGTTTGGATTTTATAGAATTTTAAAACACTTTCCCGCACGTCACTACCCATGTTACGAGGCCAACAGGTCGTAATTTCATGCGAGCACCTGGATATGGCCTCAACTTACTCCGAGAATCATGAATATCATTTTTCGAATCAAAAGTGTGCATTATTTCATGTACCTGCAGTTCAAATTTTGAGGTGCGGAAAATTCAAAGAAACCAAAAAAATTAAGGAAATATAGCTAAAAAAGTTCAAAATTGTCCCAACCTTTAGAGGTGGGTTGTATGTGAGGTAGTAAGACACCGTAAAAAAATTGGGAAGGAAAAACAAAAAAAAGGATTGTTTGCCGATGGCCTTGGAAAGCCATCGGCACAAAAGTTTTGCCGATGGCCGGCCATCGGCAACCAAGGTGGGCCTCGGGCGCTCCCCAGGCAGCCACGTGGCCAGGATTGCCGTTGGCCGCGGCCATCGGCAAATGGGGCGGTTTGCCGATGGCCTAACGGCCGCCGCCATCGGCAAACCCGACGGCGTCGCCGCCGTCCGCTCCGGCAAATCTTGCCGATGGGAAGGTATGCCGATGGCACGGCCATCGGCAAAAAAAATCGTGGCCGATGGCTTTGTTTCGCCGATGGCCCGGCCATCGGAAAACGGGCCGATTGCCGATGGGCTGTTTTCGCCGATGGCCCGGCCATCGGCAATAATTTTTTTCCGATGGCGTGACTTTGCTATCGGCAAATCGTTTTTCGCCGATGGCAGATTCCTCTGCCATCGGCAACCTCTGGGCCGTCGGAAAAACGGCGTCTCCGGTAGTGCATGTCAAATTTTGCAGTTGAACAATGCTTTTTGGTAATTTTGTTATCTTTGTCCATCCTAGATCCAAGGTCTGTAAATGTTGTAGCTCTCCTAGTTGTTCAGGCAGCACAGCAACGCTTCTTAGATTGAGTCTAAGGTACTCCAAGTGAATAAGCCTCCCTATATGTTCAAAATATTTGTGTTCCATCTCCTCACTATTTTCTATATCAAGCACCCGAAGAACTTGAAACTTTACAAGAGAAGGCATCTGATCTGAATACCCAAAAACACTGAGTGACCGACAACGGGAAATAATTGCTGTCGATGGAAGAATGGCATCCTGGGAATAGTAGTTGAGAGACAGACGGCGAACCTTGCCTTTTAGCACTAATTTCTTATTTTTGTCACCAACGAAAGTGGCAAAGTTTTCTTCAGTTGACTTGCATACAAGGAGATCAAGAATCATATCATGGACACGGCATGAATCAACTTGACCATCATATTGGATTTTCACTGCCTGAACCATGTTTCTGTTAATAAGATCATTAAAATAACATTTTCCTACTTCCTGCAAATCTTGTCCATGTTCTGTATCAATGAATCCTTCAGCAATCCACCTTTTTACAAGTCGATCCCTCTCGATCTCATAATCTTCTGGAAGTATACTTAGATATAGTAAACACGTCTTCAAATGGTGGGGGAGATCATCATAGCTAAGGGATAATATCCTTCTCATTTCTTCCACGTAAGGATCTTTTTCTAATGTTGAACCAATTAAGCTGTATACTCTGTCCCATTCTTCTTCCGTACTGACTTTATTAGCCAATAAGCTAGCTATTGTGACAATGGCTAATGGTGAACCCTTGCATTTCTCCAAGATTTTAAAGGAAATTTCTTCCAATTGTGGAGGGCATGTATCTTCTGAGCCAAAGATTCGCTTGAAGAATAGGCTCTTTGAGTTTTCTGTACTAAGAGGCATTACTTCATAGACATGATCAGAGTGAGGAGAGGAACACGACTTGGCAATAGAAACAATGCGTGTTGTTGTCATAATTCTGCTTCCACAATTGTTCACATACAAAGCACATTTGATGTCTTCCATGCATGAGTACTCCATATATCATCAATAACAACGAAGTACCTGTGAAGTGTGCATTATCTATGGATTAGCAGCAGATCATAATCTATACCTCTTATATAAACAAACCCCACTATAGAATTATCTCAACATGCAAGCTATCCACATAAGCAATCCACTAAACTTGTAATTATATTCAACTAGCACATTTAATTATGACAGCTACCTCTTCATCCACTACCATACATTTAGTTGTTCACATCGACATGTCATCAAACCATAAATCAAAATTTATTTTAAAATTATTTCATTTTTATAACTATAAACATAAATAATTTATTTTTAAAAAAAATTAACTGTAATCTCCGCAGCAACGCGTGGGGTATTCTCCTAGTTGAAAAGATTATAAAACAAGTGGGTGTTAATCACCATAGTAGTTTCTCTATTTATGAAGTACAGAAAGATTTGTCTTTTAAATTTGTCCTTAAACAAAGAGTTTTAAAAAATCACATGTTTTATCAGTGTTGCAATAAATACCAGATTAACTTATCTTTTAAATTTCTCGTTGGAGTAAACACCAGATATTTTGTCTAGTAGCATTTAACCCTAGGCATAATGGTCATAAGATTTTTATGCTGTGAGGTACGACTGTCAATTCTGTAATTAGCAGTTAAGTATACATAATCATACCCTATAAGTGTTTGCTAAAGCATCATTTAGCTAGATTTTAATCAAAATTACTTGAAGAAATAATTGGAGTCCTAAAAATTCTGAACTCATGAATTCTGTAACTACTGTGAAACACAAGAGAATCCATATATTCTGTATCTTATTCAACTTAACAGCATAAATGGAAACACTGGCTTATCAGTTATCTATCATTGAGCTAGGTTTAAATCAAAATTACTTGAAGAAATAATTGGAAGTCCTAAAGATTCTGAAACACATGAATTGTGTAACTACTGTGAAAAACAAGAGAATCCATATATTTTGTATCTTATACAACTTAACAGCATAAATGGAAATACTGGCCTATCAGTTATCTGCATAGATCTATATCTCTCTCTATCTCTTCCCTATATATATAGAATGGCAACTTTTGATCTATATATATTGATCAAAATAGAGCAATATAGAAAATAAACAACTAACCAAGTTGCCATTCTGAATTAGTGAACTTACCTTTTGCTGTGTAGAAAATCTCGGATTGCATTGATAAATTTCTCCTCATCCCATATTTCCATGTTAAGATACTCTTGCTGGCTGACTTGACAGAGTATATTTCTTAAGATCTTCTTTACATCAGGCGTTTGTGACAGTGAAACAAAAGCTTGACACTGGAACTGGCCTTCCAATCTACGGTAAACTTGACTGGCAAGAGTGGTTTTACCAAGACCGCCAGGACCCACAACAGATATCACTTTCAGGTGATGCACTGATGATCCATCCCCTTCCATTAGCAGACTAACAAGATCATCTGTCGGCTTGTCAATACCAATAAGCCCGTCTGGTTCAGCATACAGTGATGGAAAGCGCAGGTCAATGGCAGTAGTCGGGCTAGACTGAAAGGCACGCTCATCAAATCTGTACCTCATGCGGCGCTTGCTAGCATCTTCAACACGTGCCTTGAGCTCTTTGATTTGGCTGGCAATTTGATGGCGCGCTCTCAGCACTTTTAGCTGCCGAACGAACCTGTGGACAAGACCTGAAGAATTAACCATGGCATTATGGCCAATGCGATGCATAAAGTCGTCGATACAATCCTCTATGTCATAAGACATCTCCTGCACTTGTCTTCTCCATTCCTTGGTCTGCACATCGAGGTCGCCATCGATTCCTGCTAGCCTCTGAAGGAGGGCGTTAATGCTGCTCAGCTCATCCTTCAAAAAGTTCACCTCCTTCTTCATGCCTGTCAGCATTGTGTACTCTTCTCCAAGCAGGGCCATAAGCTTGCCAATAACAGAGGTCATCACCCCAGTCAAGGCACTCACCATCTGTTGAAAGTTGGTAGGTTTAGCGAAATTCAAGTCCAAGAATCAGCATGATAAAGAAAGAAGGAAAAAAGAGTATACACAATTAAAGCCTGAACCCAAATGCAGATTCTTCACGTGGACGTTGCTCCACAAGAACATTCTCACCGCAAACAATTTATTGAAACGGAATTGGCCACATGACCCGATATGCAAGCTTTGCGGGGGAGAACCGGAAACACCTACACACTTATGTAAAGACTGTACCTTCTCAAGAGAGGTTTGGTCACTCATCAAGCAATGGTTTGGTCTATCGGCAATTGACACAGTGGGAATGACTGGATCCTTAGATAATTATTGGCGTAAATGTAGATCCAAGATTGCTAAGGAGCAAAGAAGAAATTTTGATGGCATTCTGATCTACTTATGGTGGAACCTGTGGAAAGAACGGAACCGAAGAACTTTTCAAAACAAGCAGCTAAATCCGAGCCAAGTGGCTCTTCTCATCAAGGAAGATATTGATCAATACCAATGGGCTACAAGATCAAATGTCGAGTCGTAGCTGTAAATGTTAGTAGTTTTCAGAGTAGTGGAGTTGGTGTTTTTTTTTTTTTGTTTTCGTTTGTAAGTAGTTCTGTTAGTGAGGGGTGGTAGAGGCGGAGAACCTTTTCTCTCGTCTGTTCTTGTAATATCGTTTTTTCTTCTTTTCCTCTTTATTCGTCTAATAAAAATACGGCAAAGCTTTTGCCGCCCTTCTAAAAAAATAATTAAAGCCTGTGTAAGCATAACAAGAGACGCAATAATACTCGAGATCCACCAGACTGCCACACCAATGCACAACAATAGTAGTTGGGCAGAAAAAGATAAACTAGAGATTTTGTCTTCTTTATCATGCTGATCCACCAATTCACTGACCACGGAAGCTAGGTTGTTTATTAAGATGCGTGACAGTAGCCGTAGTAGTTGGTGTTGGGGCAAGAAAACGCATAACTGGTCAAATTAATATCAACAAGTGACCACTACATAATGCTTTTAGCCCCAAGACAGCCTGTGTGAAATGCTATACTATGTAATAATCCTCAAAGAAGCTCCAAAGTTTGAAATCGCGCTAGTAAAGCACAGCAGCTACCTTGAAATCTCAAATGAACGGCAATCAGTCGAGACTGATTAGATCGGCGAGGTTGGGGGAAGGTCAACCCGTCGCCCTGCGAGCGGAGGTGTGGGGGAAGGCCAAACCGTCGCCCTGCGAGACCGGTCTGCCGGTGCCGGTGGCCGGAGTGGAGAGCGGGACCCGCCAAATGGTGGGGAAGATGGACTGCGGACACACGCCTCACTGCCTCAGCGAAGGTCGAGAGGCTACTTGTGGAGCCTGTCTTAGCAACCTACTCCATATATTCGCTAACAAGCAAGATGTAGTTGAGAAAAAGATTGTACCAGAGAAAAATGTGTGGACGGAAAGAGTCCGATCGAGACAAAGTTCGCCATTTTGACTTTTAGCACGCAAAGGCGGCCGTTGACCTTGCCATGCCTCTCCCCTCGGCCCTCCCCACTCCCCGTTGTTGACTTTTAGCATGTTTACATGGTTTACACCAAAGTTGTAAGTACCAATACAATCTATACATTTCTTGTCGATAACTTTTTCATCGTTTAGAGGCCTAAATACTCTTTTTAAGTTCTCAGATTTTGAAACCCATTTAGAAAAACATCAAATGACCATGGATGTTAGTATACATACCAAAGTTGTAGCTCTAAATGTGATCTGAAAATTTGTAGATGGCAACACTTTGATATGAGATCATTTAGAGGCCCAAATATTCATACAGTATTTATGTCCCTTGCCACCTATTTGTGGTACAAACATTTGTATTGGTTTTGACGGCTGGTTAAATCAATCTGATGAGAGTTCAGTTCTCTTTTTCTGATGAAAGGTTCAGAGCTCTCCCTTTGAACTCTCAAAGGAAATGCGCAACGAATATTATTCTTTTCTGACTTGTGTTATCATGCCTAAGCATGCTATCTTGTATATTCTCAGCTGCAGAGAAAGAACACAAGGTGTACAGTTCGGAATGAATCACACCAACACCAGGGAAATAGAGGGGCAAGTGACTGACAAATCACTCGAACAAAGGATGAGGTCATTTTTTGGAACAGAAAAGATCTGATTTTTTTGACATATTTACGCCAGGTTATCAGCCTTAAGCTACTTTTGTGTTTTCAGAAGATTCAGAAGAATTAAGGGCTACAAGAAAAATAACTAGACATTTTTCATAATTCAACTTCTATTTGAAATCCATGAAAGTTTAGATCTGCCCCTAACTAGTATTCCACTCACCAGAAAACAAAATCAAAGCCTTAGCATCCATTGAGGAAGGAAAAAAGAGAAAAAAAAAGTTCCACACCTGCTACATGATACATTGTTCCGTGTACACATTCATATGCACATGCATCAGCATGCTGATTTTTTCAATTTCTTCAACAATGCTTTACTCCTTCGCCATATTTTCTTCATCCCACGTTCGAACTTCAAGATCAGCTGCACTCCTGATAGCTTCCTCCAATGCCTCCACTTCCTGCACCGTTGCACCACTGCAAATGATCTGAACGATAAGATGCCTGAGGGAAGAGAGGTGCTCAATGCCAAAATTGAGACCCGTGCCTGCATTAAATGGAATTTGCAGTTTCTCAAGTCTCGGCATGGCCCCTGCTTCAAATACCAGACCTACCCTGTTTCTCCAACAGGTGAACTGGAACTCCTTCAGGAACGTGAACATGCAGCTGCTCACAACAAGTCTTTTTCTGGGTGCTGCTGCTTTTGATGACACCAAGAGGCATATCAATGAAGGTAAGTTTCCAAGGATCTCCAGTGTTTCCTCCTCTAATGGATCAACATTGATGTCTAGATAGGTGAGGTTGCCAAGTGATGCTATCCAAGATGGAATTCTAGGGAAGTAGTACTCTGAGTTCATCTGAAATTTCTGTAGGAGATAAGGGGTAGGGAACCAAGAATCCAACAAGAAACCTATGGAATAACCGTAATAACTCTGAATGCATAGAGATCTAAGGTTGAGTCTACCAAGTTTATGAAGTGATGAGAGCAAGTTGTCAATTAAAGTCCTGTTAGTGTCTCTGTTGACAATGCACCAGCGTAGTCCAAGAATCCTTAGTTTAGTCAGACTGGCCAGACCCAGCAAAGAAGACGCCATGGAATTTCGGTTGATTTTGATCTCTGAAAGCTCCTGAAGAGCATGCAAATTCCCAATTTCTTCAGGTAATTCCATATTACAGACACGTAAACATGTCAAATTTTGCAACTGAACAATGCTTTTTGGCAATTTTGTAATTTTTGTCTCTCCTAGGTCCAGGGTCCTCAAGTGCTGCAGTTCTCCGAGTTGTTCTGGGAGATCAGGAATGCTTCTTAGATTGAGTCTCAGGTACTTCAAGTGAATAAGCCTCCTTATATGTTCAAAATATTTGTGTTCCATCTCCTCACTATTTTCTATATCGAGTACCCGAAGAACTCGAAACTTCGAAAGAGAAGGCATCTGCTCAGAATACCCAAAGATACTGAGTGATCGACAATGAGAAATGATCGCTGCTGACGGAAGCATGGTGTGATCTTGGGAATAATAGTTGAGAGATAACCGGCGAACCTTACATTGCAACAATAACGTCTGATTTTTGCCAGAGATGAAAGTGGCAAAATTTTCTTCAACTGACTTAGATATCAGGAGATCAAGAATCATATCATGAACTCGGCATGAGGCCACTCGACCATCGCATTTGATTTTCATTGGTTCAATCATGCTTCTGTTGATAAGATCATTAAAATAATTCTCTCCTACCTCCTCCAAATCTTGTCCACCCTCCATATTAATGAATCCTTCAGCGATCCATCTTTTTACTAGTTGATCCCTTTCTATCTCATAATCTTCTGGAAATATGCTTAAATACAATAAACACGTCTTCAAATGATGGGGGAGGTCATCAAAGCTAAGGGATAATATCCTTCTCATTTCTTCCACATCAGGATCCTTTTCCAGTGTTGAACCAATTGAATTATACACCCTATCCCATTCTTGCTTCGTACTGGCTTTATTAGCCAATAAGCTAGCCATTGTAACAATGGCCAGTGGTGAGCCACTGCACTTTTTCAAGATTTCACTGGAAACATCTTCCAAATGAGGAGGGCATATATGTTCAGAGCCAAAGATTCGCTTGAACAGAAGACATTTGGAGTTACCTGAACTAAGAGGTGTTATTTCATAGACATGATCATGGTGAGGAGAACAGCACGACCTGGCTATAGAAACAATGCGTGTTGTTGTCATAATTCTGCTTGCACAATTATTCACATACAAAGCACATTTGATGGTCTTCCACGCTTGAGTACTCCATATATCATCAATAACAATTAAGTACCTATCAAGTGCATATATCATCTATAAATTAGGAAGGGCTGCAAATATATCACAATGCCATATCTAAAATGCCATTGTATATAGATAGTGTAGACAAATGAAAAAAAATACCCCTGCACTCAACAGTCAACACATAATAATTACATAGATTACAAAACAACTGGGAGCTGATCCAATGGGTTTTTCTTTATCTATGAAGTGCAGGAACACTTATCTTTTCAAATTTATCCATGAAATTTCCCAGATTAAATGTTTTATCATTTTATGACATTGAAGTATCAGATATTTTGGGTTGTAGTAACCCTAGAATTTATGGTCATAAGATTGCCATGATGTATGGTACAAGCATATGAGTTAGAAAGTCACGTACTTAGCAGTGCTGCAGTGTGGTTAAATAAAATTCACATCGAGAACAATTTGAAATTGAAAACATGAAACATGTCAAAATGTCAGTTCAGCAGTGGTTAGATTAAATTTACTTGAAGAAAAACTTTAAAGCCCTCAACAATCCGAAATGCATGGATATGGAAGTTAGATATACAGTTCTAGAAGCCAAAAAAGCAACCATATATTATGTAATTGATTAAATCCAAAAAGGAAATAACAGCTCATTGTTTTCATCCACTAAATAAAAGAAATCTTCTGAATACTGGATGAAGATACTGATGCCACATTGCCACCAATAACCAAGTTGCCATTATTATAAATTCATGAACCTACCTTCTTCTTTGTAGAAAATCTCGGATTGCATTGATAAACATTTCCTCATCCCATGTTTCCAGGTTAGCATACTCCTGATGGCTGACTTGATAGAGTATATTTCTTAATATCTTCTTGACATCAGGTTGTTGTGACAAAGAGACAAAAGCTTGACATTGGAATTGGCCTTCCAGTCTATGGTAAACCTCATGCGCGAGCGTGGTTTTACCAAGGCCCCCAGGACCCACAATAGATATGACCTTCAGTTGTTGCACTGATGTCCCCTCCCCCTCCATTAGCATCCTTATAAGATCATCTCTTGGTCGATCAATGCGTTGGGCCATATTATGTAATAAGGCCAGCCCAGGCCAGCCCATATAATGTGTATGTATATATGTACCAAGACAAGCAATAGAGTGTTTCTAGAGTTTTCCCAAAGTCTACATGGTGTCAGAGCCGATGGTGGAGGCGACCCCTGCTGGGTCGGAGTGACGGCGCCGGCGGCGCTGCCATCGGAGAGAAATCGAAGGGGTTTCTGCAGAGTGCTCAGGTGAAGACGTGGTATCTGTGAAGACGACGGGCGACCTAGGTGCTGAGGGCGGCGGTGAGGAGGCTGCCAGTGTGGAAGCTGAGACTGGTGCTTAGGAGGTTGCCGCCCAGGTGACGACCGCTGCTGGGGAGGAGTTGGTGCCGTCGACGTGCAAATCGGGCGACTTGGCGCTGCGTGGTGGAAGGTTTGAGTGGAGGAAGCAGTACATGAAGCTGGGCGGAGCTGTGCTTGCGGCGCTCTGCCTTGATACTTGAGTGCAGGGGCTTGACGGCAGTAGAGGTGGTGGAAGACACGTGGTGTTCATCTTCCCTCGATTGTGGTGCTTGTAGTGGCGGATTGGAGGTACTGACCTGCTTGCTCAGTTGCTGATTGTGAGGAAGAGAGGGCAGCAGACCTGCTTGCTCGATTGCTGCTCGTGAGGAAGAAGAGGAGCAGGCGGCTTGCTGTATTGCTGGGTGTGTGGAGGAGGATCAGCAGCAGGCCAGCAGCAGATCTGCATCAGGAAGACGGGAAAGCTAATTGTGTTGAATCAATTCGGTTCTTGGAGAGTAGAGGGAAGCTCGAGCAGTAGATTGAAGGGGGAGAGAGAAAAAGCTGGTAGTTCTGGTGGTGCTTGCTTGCTTGCTCGAGAGTAGACAGGAAGGCACTGCAGTTGAGTACTGATTGGGAGTGAAAAAGGAGGAGGATTGGAGTTGGGACTTGACATTTGTTTCTGATTTGTGAGAAGAGGGAGAAAGCTGCTCTCTGGTTGTGTTGCTGGTGATTAAAGAAATAAGCTATCAAGGGGGAGACTAGCAGCTTGCGTTGAGTTGTGGCTGCTGCTGGAAGGTGGTGCTACAAGGAGGTGTACTGTAGAACAGAGAAGCTAAGAGTTTGTGCTTTCCACAATGGCTGAGAGTAGAAGGATTGCACAGATGTTTGAGAAGTTAGCTGAACTTCTTACTCCGGAAGAACTTGAGAAGTTGGCTCAAGTATTTTTGGCAAAAAGTTCAGAACTAAAGTCAAATACAAGGGGGTCAAAGCAAATGGCAACAAGTCTTGGCAACCTCGTCAACCTTGCTCAGGCCGACAAAGGTACATCTCATGCCAATTGGATACTAGATTCAGGTGCATCTAGACATGTCACTGGTACATCAAGTGAGTTTTCATCATATAATTCTTTCCCTCCTACACGTAAAGAAACTATTCAAATTGGTGATGGAACGGCCCAACCTATTAAAGGGGTGGGCACGGTTCAATGCACTCTCGATTACACTATCATCGGTTTTATATGTTCCTTCTTTTCTGTTAATCTAGTGTCCATAAGTGCTTTGGTGGATCATATGGATTGTCGTGTTACTCTTGATCGAGAAAATTGTTTAATTGAAGATAGAAAGACGGGGAAAGATGCTTGGGAGTGGCATTAGGCGTAATGGCCTATGGTTCTTAGATAGAAGGATAGATAATTCCGTGTACTGCTCTGGCAATTTCTACAAGTGAAGAGGAGACCAAGGTGATACTTCAACATTGCCGGTTGGGTCATATGTCCTTTGAAACTATGTCCAGAGCATTTCCTGATATTATGAGCAAGGTTGATAAGAAGAAGTTGGTGTGTGATGCATGTGAGTTTGGAAAACATACGAGAGCATCCTATATTGGTAAAGGACTTCGTAGCACATTACCTTTTATATTAGTCCATTCAGATGTTTGGACATCCCCTGTGGTCTCTATTAGTGGAATGAAGTATTTTGTGACATTCATTGATTGTTATTCTCGCATGACATGGGTTTATCTCATGCGACATAAAAGTGAGGTACTCAAGTGCTTCAAGGATTTTTGTGCATGTGTTAAGAATCAGTTCAATACTCAGGTTCGAATGATTAGAACTGATAATGGGACAGAGTATGTGAACAATGAATTTGCTGCATTCCTTTCAGCTGAGGGAATATTGCATCAAACTTCTTGTCCGAGATACACCTCAACAAAATGGAGTAGCTGAAAGGAAGAATCGACATCTCTTGGAAGTTGCAAGATCACTTATGTATACAATGAATGTGCCCAAATTCTTGTGGAGTGAGGCAATTTTGACTGCTACTTATCTTATCAATCGAACTCCATCACGGATACTTAATATGAAGACTCCTTATGAAATGTTATTTGGGAAGAATGAATTTATTATACCACTCAAGGTGTTCGGCTGCACTTGCTTTGTTAGAGACCATAGACCTTCAGTGGGGAAGCTAGATCCACGTGCAGTAAAGTGTATCTTTGTGGGGTACTCTTCAACACAAAAGGGGTACAAGTGCTGGTGTCCTAGTGAACGACGCTTGTTCGTGAGTATGGATGTTACATTTAGGGAGTCTGAGCCTTTTTATGGAGAGAAGACAGATTTAAGTTCTTTGTTCTATGACCTTGACTCACCTAGCATGGATGGTGATGGTCAAGAGGGGAAGAATGGTGGTGATGGTCGAGAGGGGGAGAATGAAGCTTCACAAACTAGAGAAGGTGATCATCAACCAAGGAAAATGGAAATTGTTATTAGAACAATTCCACGGCCAATGGATGACCCTGATGTTACAGGTGTAGAAGAGATAAGTCTAGAGAGAGAGAACAATATTGTGGAACAGTCAAGAAGAATGGAGGAGACAACTGGTGGTTCGACACCTACTCAACCAAATGGAACAGGTATGGACTTGCAAAATAGAGTTATCTCAAAAGTATATACAAGGAGGAAGTTTAGATCCCAACAAGAGAACACGGAGTTGGTCCAAGCACCAACATCTGAACAATGCCCTTCTGCCCCATTGCATGAAAATGAACCAGAAATTATTGATGTATCTTCAACCTCAGAGATTGATGTTGAAAACTCCTCAGATACTCTACCCATTGCACTAAGAAAAGGTACACGAGTCAATGCAGGAGTGCCTGCACAGAGATACGGTTTTGAGCATGACATAAGTAACTATGTTTCATATGCATCCCTATCTCCTTCATATAGAGCATTCATTGCTTCATTACAATCTGCATATATTCCTAGAGATTGGAAAGAAGCAAAACAAGACCCCAAGTGGCGTGAGGCCATGATGGAGGAGCTTAGAGCTCTTGAGAAGAATAAAACTTGGGATCTTGTAAAACTACCTGTAGGAAAGAAAGCTGTGAGTTGCAAATGGGTGTTCACTGTGAAGCAAACTCCTGAAGGTAAGGTTGAAAGATACAAAGCTCGACTTGTCGCGAGGGGTTATAGCCAAACATATGGCATTGACTATGATGAGACATTTGCCCCGGTGGCGAAGATGAGTACGGTGAGAACTTTGATCTCCTGTGCAGCGAATTTTGGGTGGCCCTTGCATCAGTTAGATGTAAAAAATGCTTTCTTGCATGGTGACCTCCAAGAGGAGGTGTACATGGAGGTTCCACCCGGTTATTCTAAGCCTGAGATGGTTGGAAAGGTATGTAGACTAAAGAAATCATTATATGGCCTCAAGCAATCTCCAAGGGCATGGTTTGATAGATTCAGACGTGTATTATGTGCAATGGGATACAAACAGTGCAATGGAGATCATACTGTATTCTATAAACATTCAGGGCGCAAGATCACGGTGCTAGCTGTATATGTGGATGATATCATTATTACCGGTGATGATGAAGCAGAGATCAAATGCCTCAAAGGGAATCTAAGTACAGAGTTTGAAGTCAAGGACCTTGGTCAGCTCAAGTACTTTCTGGGTATTGAGATTGCACGAAATCCAAAAGGTATTGTTATCTCACAAAGAAAATATGTTCTCGACTTGCTTAGTGATACAGGCATGCTTGGTTGTCGGCCTGCATCCACACCAATTGATTCAAATCACAAATTATGTGCCGAATCAGGTCACCCAGTCAATAAGGAAAGATATCAGAGGCTTGTTGGGCGTCTTATATATTTATGTCATACGAGGCCTGACATATCCTATGCAGTAAGTGTCGTGAGCCGATACATGCATGACCCAAGGAGTGGACATTTGGATGTTGTTTACCGGATCTTGAGATACTTAAAGGGTAGTCCAGGAAAGGGTTTGATATTTAAGAGTAATGGCCACTTGGAAGTGGAAGGTTATTGTGATGCTGATTGGGCTAGTTGTCTTGATGATAGGAGATCAACTTCAGGAAATTGCGTCTTTGTTGGGGGAAACTTAGTATCATGGAGAAGCAAGAAGCAATCAGTTGTATCTCGTTCAACAGCTGAAGCAGAATATAGAGCAATGTCTCTTGGACTTTGTGAAATGCTATGGGTCAGGAATCTTCTATCAGAATTAAATGTGCTGAGAAAAGGCCCCTTGAGGATTTGGTGTGATAATAAGTCAGCTATCAGTATTGCAAATAATCCCGTGCAGCATGATAGAACCAAACATGTAGAGATAGATCGCTTCTTCATCAAGGAGAAATTAGATGGTGGCATCCTGGAGCTAGGTCATGTAAACTCGGGTGGTCAATTAGCTGATTGTTTGACAAAAGGTTTAGGAGTAAAAGAATGTAATTTAGCATGTAACAAGATGGGAATGATAGATATCTATCACCCATCTTGAGGGGGAGTGTTGGGCCATATTATGTAATAAGGCCAGCCCAGGCCAGCCCATATAATGTGTATGTATATATGTACCAAGACAAGCAATAGAGTGTTTCTAGAGTTTTCCCAAAGTCTACAAATGCCAACAAGCCCATCTGGATCAGCATACAGTGAAGGCAGACGGGGATCGATAGCAATTTTGGTGCTAGAATGAAAGGCGAGCTCATCCACCTTGTACCCCATGCGGCGTTTGTTAGCATCTTCAACACGTGCCTTGAGGTCCTGGATTTTGCTGCCAATTTGATAGCGCGCCCACATCAGCTTAAGCTGTTGAACCGCCCCATGAACAAGGCCTCCAGAGTCAGTCGTACTGCTATTGCCAACACGATGCAAAAACTCATCAATACAATCCTCTATCACTACTACAAAGCACCCTACGCCACCGCAAGGGGCTTTGTGGGGCGGCACTCCCCTAGCCGCCCCACCGATCTTACAGTGGCCACCCTTGTAGGGGCGGCTCAACACCGGGCCGCTACGTGGGTTCATTTGTAAGGGGGCTGGTGCTCCGGCCGCCCCTATAGTGATCCCTTTGTAAGGGCGGCTCAATCTAGAGCCGCCCCTACAAGTAAATTTTCAGCACAAAAAAAAATAAAAATTTATAAATATACATAAATATCAAATGTGACCACTTTGTGCACATATACGGTATCAAATCTGACCACAAAACATCATATATATCAAATCTGGCATAAGCATTACTAAGTACTAGCTAAAGGTTAGTACTCCTAGGTCTGAACATCCACATCACTAAGTCAAAACATCATACTATATATCAAATCTAGCATAACCATTACTAAGTACTAGCTTTAGTACTCCTAGGTCTCAACATCCACATCACTAAGTACTAGCTAAAGGATAGTACCAACCTAATTGCATGCCCACGCTAACACTTCCAAAGATGAAACAACCATCCTGTTTTGACTCTTGAATGAGACCAACACCAGAAGCTCCACATCCACATTTGCAAGATCAAACCTGCATAATTAGAAAACAAGTTCTGAGTAAGAATATAGAATCATGGCAGGACCTACTATTGAACAAGTCATGCAAAATCTCATTTTTGCATTTTCCTTTGTAAAACTTGATCATTTAGAGGAGCTAACAAGTTATGAGTAGTGTAAGAATTCAGTTGCCAAGTTGTTAATGAGAATTCTAAGAACTGATCACAGGAAGGAATTGTAGCAGAATTTTTTGTGCACTTTCCATGTGGAAAAAATCACTCCCTTAGTTACCTTAGTGTAAGAATCCAGAAATGCAAGGTCTTCCTTTCTTCTAAGGCATCATCAAATCTTGATTTGGGTTCCAAGTTCTTGAGATGACACCTACATAGCATGGTAAAGATTTGTAAGTAGGCAACTATGTATGGGAGGCATAAACTTGCTATGAACAAGAATAAAGCTGCAAACAGATGCTCCAGTTGCAAGGACGGCGAGGATACCTTAACAACAAATGCTCCAGTTGCAAACTTCTTCTCAAGCTTCTCGGGGTGGAAGCTTGCACGCCTCTTTGTTGCCACACACTCGAGCTTCTATTGTAGGAACCAATCCTGCACACAAGAATTTGCCGAAGTAATGCGAGGCACAACATGCTAACTGAATTTAAGTTGTTCCTAGGACTAAATCAACCACATTGTCTTGCTAACAACCTTTGTCCGCTCACAGAATCAGACAGTCAGCTTGGCTACCCTCATCACTGATACTAGCCATAAGCAAGTCACATCATACATCATACTACGTTCAGGTTTAACAAGGTGATTGCAGTAGTACCCAATTACAGGACAAAACATTAACTGCACAACAGGACACTCATTGAACAAGCGATCTGAACAAACCCCGTTAGGCTGGTTACTGATTACTGCGCGCACGAATAGATCGTGCAGCACTTCAGGCAAGAGAACCCAATTGGCTAACCGCAACGAGACGCGACATCAAAAAGAGGCAGGCGGCGGTTTTCACCTTGCGAGGCGGGTGTAGAAGAGCTGCTTGGAGAGCTCCTGGCACTTCTCGACAGTGGGGGCTGCACGACGTACTGCTTGTTCTTCTCCATGGCCTCCTTGTAGTAGGCGCCGCCGTGCTTGGGCGAACTCCGCCGCGCGCGCGCCCTGCGCGCGCAGCTGCGCGGCTTCGCCGCCATCGCCGCCGGCCCTAAACCCTACGACACGGGAAGGGAAAACCGAGTCGACCGAGGGGGAGCCGGATCCGGACGCGCGGGGCGGGGAGGCGACGGATCTCGGCGGGGAGAGATCGGAGGTTTAGGGCGGAGGATCGGGAGCTCACCTCGGTGGAAGCGACGGGGAGAGGAGGTGCGGCCGCGCGCGGTGCGAGGAGATCGAGAAGGACGAACACGAGAACGGCGGGCGAGATGGGGCGAGGAGGAGCGCCGCCGCGTTCGCCCCCCTTGTCGTGGTGTTGTGGTATCGCCGCGTTCGCCACATGACGCGACGGGCCGCACCGCCGCGGGACGGCGAGGCGCGTGGGGCAGCACCGCACCGCCGCCGGGCGGGGAGGCGCGTGGGGCCGCGCCGCGCCGCTGCCGGACGGGGAGGACGGGGCCACGCCGTGTCGCCGTCATTGGGGGAGGAGAGCGGCGGCGGTTGGGGGCGGCGTGGGATTAGGGTTTGGGGGTGGAGTGGGGGGGGGGGTATTTATGCCGGGTTTCGGTGGTGGGCCGGTGGTGGGCCGGTGGTGGGCTGGTGTAATGCCCAACTTTTTTAACAAATTTTATGTACATCCCCTCATAAAAATAAATTTTATGTACATGTATTTTATAAGTAAATAATAATTATAAAATAAAATTATAATTAAACAGTACTTTATGTAAGAATAAATTTATATAATTTAAAATTGAAAGTTATTTAACAATAATTTTGAATTATTCCATATATTTAAAAAGATAACACCATAATTGATTTTTTAAAAAATTGAAAAAATCTATTTATATAAGAATAAATTTATATAATTATAAAAATGAAATTATAATTAAACAATAATTTTAAATTATTCCATGTAACTAAAAAATAAATGCATAGTTGATTCTTTAAAAATTTAAAAACCAAATCTATTCGGAGGTCCCGCATGAAATGTGACAAGAGTTTACTAAAACTTTTCCAAATGCAAACGTGTACTATATATGAAATGTGTATCTTGATGATATGTAACTACCATGTATTCAAAAGTTTTTCATTTCAGGTCATTTAGTGTCTCGTTTGACCTAGGTTGACCAAGTCAAACCTTCATTTTTTTAGAAAATACGCGTTGACCGGACCCTAGATGGCCTCGAGATGCAAAAGTGATGAACAACAAGTTTGATCCACTCATCAAGATACATATTTTTTCCAATGGTCACCTTTTCATCTGAGATTGTTTGGACCACTCAAACTTTGAAACTTCAGTTTTTCGCGGCTAGACGCGGGTTTTCGACACCCTAGACGGGCCCACCTCGAAAAGTCATGAACATCAAGTTTGATCCACTCATCAAGACGAACAATTCATACAAAGGTCATTTTTACATTTGATGAAGCGTTGCGAAAGTGTAGTTCTAAATCCACTCGTCCCGCACGAAGTTTCATTAAGTCTGTGTGGGATTCAAGAATTTGTGACTAGAGTTTACCAACACTTTCTCAAATGAAAAAATGTTCTATATATGAAATATGTATCTTGATGATATAAAACTACCTTGTATTCAAAAGTTTTTCATTTGAGGTCATTTGGTACCTCGTTTGACAAGGATTGACCATGTCTCGCCTTGGATTTTCAAACCCTGTGACAAGAGTTTACTAAAAATTTTCCAAAAGCAAAAGTGTTCTATGTATGAAACGAGTATCTTGATGAGATGTAACTATCCTGTATTCAAAAGTTTTTCATTTGAGATCATTCGGGGCCTCGTTTGACCTAGGTTGACCAAGTCAAACCTCCGTTTTTTCGGAAAAGACACGTTGACCGGACCCTAAATGGCCTCAGATGCAAAAGTGATGAACGGAAAGTTTGATCCACTCGTCAAGATACATATTTTCGCCAATGGTCACCTTTTCATCTGAGATTGTTTGGACCACTCAAACTTTGAAACTTCAGTTTTTCACGACTAGACGCGGGTTTTCGACACCCTAGACGGGCCCACCTCAAAAAGTCATGAACATCAAGTTTGATCCACTCATCAAGACGAACAATTCATACAAATGTTATTTTTGCATTTGATGAAGCGTTGCGAAAGTGTAGTTCTAAATCCACTCGTTCCGCACGAAGTTTCATTAAGTGTGTGGGATTCAAGAATTTGTGACTAGAGTTTGCCAACACTTCCTCAAATGAAAAAAATGTTCTATATATGAAATATGTATCTTGATGAGATAAAACTATCTTGTATTCAAAAGTTTTTCATTTGAGGTCATTTGGTACCTCGTTTGACTAGGGTTGACCAAGTCTCGCCCTGTATTTTCAAACCCCGTGAGAAGAGTTTACTAAAATTTTTCCAAATGCAAAAATTTTCTATGTATGAAATATGTATCTTGATGAGATAAAACTATCTTGTATTTAAAGTTTTTCATTTGAGGTCATTTGGTACCTCGTTTGACTAGGGTTGACCAAGTCTCGCCCTGGATTTTCAAACCCTGTGAGAAGAGTTTACTAAAACTTTTCCAAATGTAAAAGTGTTCTATGTATGAAATATGTATCTTGATGAGACAAAACTATCTTGTATTCAAAATTTTTTCATTTGAGGTCATTTGGTACCTCGTTTGACTAGGGTTGACCAAGTCTCGCCTTGGATTTTCAAACCCTGTGAGAAGAGTTTACTATAACTTTTCCAAATGCAAAAGTGTTCTATATATGAAATATGTATCTTGATGAGACAAAACTATCTTGTATTCAAAAGTTTTTCATTTGAGGTCATTTGGTACCTCGTTTGACTAGGGTTGACCAAGTCTCGCCCTGGATTTTCAAACCATGTGAGAAGAGTTTACTAAAACTTTTTCAAATGCAAAAATTTTCTATGTATGAAATATGTATCTTGATGAGATAAAACTATCTTGTATTCAAAAGTTTTTCATTTGAGGTCATTTGGTACCTCGTTTGACTAGGGTTGACCAAGTCTCGCCTGGATTTTCAAACCATGTGAGAAGAGTTTACTAAAACTTTTCCAAATGTAAAAGTGTTCTATGTATGAAATATGTATCTTGATGAGACAAAACTATCTTGTATTCAAAATTTTTTCATTTGAGGTCATTTGGTACCTCGTTTGACTAGGGTTGACCAAGTCTCGCCCTGGATTTTCAAACCCTGTGAGAAGAGTTTACTAAAACTTTTCCAAATGCAAAAGTGTTCTATATATGAAATATGTATCTTGATGAGACAAAACTATCTTGTATTCAAAAGTTTTTCATTTGAGGTAATTTGGTCCCTCGTTTTAACTAATTTTTTGAAAACCCACTATAGGGGGATTTGGATCACCGGCCGCCCCTACTCTGAGCCACTAGTAAGGGCGGCTGGATCACCAAGCCCCGCCCCTCTGATGCGTTAGCAGGGGCGGCTGGTGATCTGGCCGCCAGCCTCCCCCGCGCCAGCCACTGTAGGGGCGACTGGATCACGAGCCGCCCCTACTAGAAGTGGCGAGGCGCTCCTACAGTGGGTTTTTCAGGTAGTGTATGTCATAAGACATCTCCTGCACTTGTCTCCGCCACTCCTTGGTCTGCAAATCAAGATCACAGTCCACCTCTGCCAGCCTCTGAAGGAGGGCGTTCATGCTGCTCAGCTCATCCTTCATAAAGTTCACCTCCCTTTGCACGCCTGTCAGCTTTGTGTACTCCTCCCCAAGCAGGGTTGTAAGCTTTTCAATGACAGATGTCATCACCCCCGTCAAGACGCTTGCCATCTGTTGAAAAAATAATGGGTTTAGCAATCCCAAATACCATAACGAATTAAAGTGCAAGCAGCATGATGCATAAATGGGGCAGGTGGGATGATACTTTTATTCCATAATAAAAAAAAAGGTTGCATGATGAAGGGAAAAAAAGTTAACAATAAGTTCTGCAAGTGTAAGCATAACAATAGAAGCAAAATAAGTGGATAACACCCATACTTACACCTGCAGAAATACTAAACATGTAAACAAAACAAAAAAAGCCCAAAGCAAATTGGGGGGAAGGGTAAGCTAAGCAACCGCATGGAATGGCCACTTGAATCCTCAATTGGGCATGGTTGCAAAAGAAAAGGTGCCATGTACAATTTATTCAAATGCACATTCAACTCAGGGCCCGTTTAGATCCCTTCATTTTGGAGAACTGGAATCTACTTAAGAAAATTAGGCTATTTGTCTTGGAATTTGAGATTCCACAAATTTCCAAAGTTCACATATAAGCCTATCACAAATTCATAGGGTGAAAGATGGGAAATGGATTCTATAGATCACCATGCTATGTTTGTACTCTCCAACTAAAATAAAGTTATAGAAATCGTATAACCTATCTCAAATATGTGCCTAAACTATAGTTTATTACAATGAATTCAATTCCCCAAACCATAGATTTTGACAGAAACCATAGCTCCTCGTCTGGAGCATGATAGACAAGTAGAGACTGGCTGGTGACAGCAGTCTACTAAAGCATAATAAACAGCAACTGGTCCCCTGACCATGAAAGCCAGATTGATTATGAAGATGCGTGGCAGTAGTAGTTAGGCAGAAAACGCATAATTGATGAAATTAGTTTGAACAAGCTTAGCAAAAAGAAATGCTACTATACCATGAAATCGAAATGAACAGCAAAGTTTTAAACTACTATCCTCCTAGTTGGAAAGTAGAAGCTCCAAAGTTTTTAAATCGCCAAAGAATAGCAGCTATTCCTTGCAATCGAAATGAGCAGCAACCACTCGACGCCGATTAGATCCGCGAGGTGCGGAGGACTAGCCAACCCGACGCCCGGGGAGCTAGGCGCAACCGCGGCTGCGAGCAAATCTGTCGGTGGCCGGAGTGGAGAGCGGGAGCTGACAACCCCTCGTGGTCGCGGAGATCTGCTTCTCTCCTCGGCGCTAGCTGCTTGCCTCGGCTTGCTCGCTCAGGTCAGGTGTTTGGTAGCTTGTGGAATCCCCAGTTTCACCATTTTGTTCTCTCAAACGGTCAAACCATAGTGCAGTGCCAGTCTAGCACTTCCGTCTCTTTTATGGAACAACTTTTTTTTTTGATAGAGTAGAAAGAGTTAGGAAAATATGTCTTGAGTGACGTCATGTAAATAATTTATATTAAACTTGTGATGAACTAAGAAATTATATTTTTTTTTCTAATTCTAACTCTTTAGAATAAAAACAGTTCTAACTTCTTTGTGTTTCTTGCAATGAGCCCGTTTTTTAGATATCCAAGCAGAGCTGTTTACATGAGACGTAAGAGTTAGGATCATGCTAAAGAGGACCTAAATTTCTTGAAACATGTGGTATGTCTTGTAAATGGCTTAGCAGACTTTTTCCCCCTCAAAATACATGTGAATCTAGTACGTTTTTATTAAGCAGTTTTATAGTGAACAAAGATGAAAAACAAGTGGCAAAGAATAAGAAGAGAAGGATAGAGAAGAGACCAATCGTCTCGGGAACCTCCGTGCTAAATTATAAGTTATTTTAATTTTCTCGAAGAGTCCATATATTTTGACCCTCAAAGAGAGTTTTTTTAGAGTTCCCTCAAAGAGAGTTGAAATGATTTGGAAGTGAGGGAGTAAGAGCTAACTATAAGAGACTATGTAAATTTAGTTTAACTAGTGAAAAGTAAGGAAATTGAGTCTCAAAATCGTTACTTACTGCGAGTGTCCCGTGTGCTTGATGGGCTCGATGCCAACCAGTCGGCCCTTTGTTTTTGAATTCGAACCAGTCGGCCCTATGAGCCAGCACTGAAAACAGGTCCACTTCTATTACAAATTAGCCCAGCCGCGAGCCCACGAGCTCAAGTTAAGAAATGGCCCCGCGAGGCCTCCAATTCCTTCCCTCTCTCTCTCCCTCCGGCGACGGTCGTCGGTGCGCCGCCGCACAGAGGCCGGGCTCGTGGATGCTACACGCATCCGTCTCTCCTCCTGCTGGCCGCGCTGTCTTCCTATACTCCTAGTCCTAGGCTAGCATTGGGGGAATGTGATGTGATACCGTCAGCGATGGTCCGTCAACCGACAGGGAGATCTCGTCGGCGCCTGGCGGACTGGACCAACCAGGCGACGACCGGCCACTTCTTTCTCACGCTGGGCGGTTCAAGAAACCGCAGGTTTCCGCGCAGTCCCTGTTGTTCGGGCTCAAATTGTCATTGCGTCTCAGGCGAGTTCTTTGACGAATCTTTGATTGATTCGGCAGTTGACTGTTGCAGTCTGATACGCATATTTGATAGTGATTTGTGCTCAGGTAGTGGCTCAACTTCTCGGTGAGAGTGAAACATGGCTAATCGAGGCCCGTTCCTTCCTTTCTCGTTGACGACTTGAGTACCCTTGAAGTTTGCAGTAGTGCCTTGTGCAATTGCGCACTTCTTTCCTATGATTTCTTAACAAGTGCTTCATGTATGTAATTTGACAGATTCGGTGATCTTTCAAATCTGCTCTGTGCAATTCGGGCACCCGTTTTCCTTTGGCATGACGGCAAAACAAGCTAGACAGGGACTGCTGCTTACATTAGAGGTCACATTATTACTAACTTTGTTGTACCCCCTTTTATTATGCTCATCGTTTCCTTGCTCATGTTTACTTGGCAGTTAGCATCTGTAAGAGGCTAGGATACTTCGTGGATGCGTGCTTCCCCCAATGGAAGCTAAGAATCCATGTAAAATCTTCTCACCAATCTCCATTTGTGATGTGGTGATGTCTTGTTGTCGAAAGATGAGCCTCACCTAATCACCTGCGGTCACTGGTCTTGGGTTTTCAAACTGAAAATTTCCCTTGCTCCTGGTGTGCTCAAAGAAAACTTCCTAAACCTGCTCCTTTGACCAGCATTATATTTGCTAATTTATTTAGGATTGTTTATTAGCTTGTTGGAAACTGGGGCTGATTGGTATTTAGTATAAATAATGTGACATAATATTCTAGTCCGTACTGCTCAAACAACTCCCACTGTCCCATGTTGAGTTCTAATTTCTTCAGGTCAAGGATGCGGGAAATAAGGATATGTCACCGGTGGCTCGTACCCATCCTCACGGACACCGTTGGATGTATCGTTGAGATTTGTTCTTCACACACAGTTAGTAACGTCATTCGGTAATCACCTGTAGCACTTAACACGTTGGATGCCGATGTGGCGCCCCGTTATTATCATCATTTATTGCAGTGGTTGGCAAGTAGTCGCTGTCACTACAATTATGTGTCTGCCGCATTTCAGAACGGATCAGTGCTCCTCTCTCGACGCGTGTAGAGTATATTTTTTTTATTATTATTCTTCAGGCTCATCTTCTTTGTCTTTTATTCATTTACTATGTATTTTGGAGAATAATGTGCATAATAATAAGCACGCCAAGATTAACCGCTATATCACATGATTATTATTATGCATAATAATAGGCACATCTCTCAGTTTGACATAAGAAATATTAACTGCTATATCACGTGCTTATTATTAAGCACGAGAATAATGTGCCTGACCGCTATAAGAAATTTTAAGTCATTCTAAGAATTTTAGAGAGTCAAACTTGACCAAATTTATATGATAAAATAATAGCATTTATGATGTCAATTAAGTACCATAGTTTCTTCTTTACTTATATTTTCAATATACATCTATTCAGTATCACAAATCATTATAGTTTTCTCTATAATTTTAGTTAAACTTAAAAAATTTGACTCTTTAAAGGTTCTTAGAATGTCTTACAATTTGGAACGGAGGGAGTATAACTTAGAAAGGCCAGTATCGTGTCAAGGAAGGAGCGTCGCCTGCTAGCACCTGCCCCCTGAATTTATTGCCCTGCCTGCCTGCCTACCGAACTCACCAGAAGCACACATTATTGAATTGCCATGTCAGTGACACGCTGGCATAGCTTACATCTAATGATCGGTTAACCACCAAGTAAATGCATGCCTGCCACGCACCAATCTCAACGCCCACCTTTACAGCAGCTGTCGGATCAACGTGGGTACGTAGCGCGGGTGGCATAAAATCCACGTTCTCAAGGATGCTCATACTTCATACTGTCATGTGTACATACATAGTAGTCATCTTAGCAGACACTGGACAGATCCTAAGTTAGTAGTTTGACTGGTCATAGATTCTCTCAAGAAAATCTTTACAACCTTGCACTAAACCTGTCACCTTATTTATCTATTTTTTTAATCTTAAGGTTCCATGTCCTTTCCCTGAATTTGTTTTTACCCTAATAGTTTAGGTAGATGGCCTGTGATGTTTGTCTTGTGCATTCCCCTAAATTATTTGAGGGATGTCCAAATCTCTTATCATTAGGTGGCTTAGCTACAAAGGCACATATTCTATCAGCTTTATCTTCTAACTAGTTGATTGACCTTGCAATGTTGGCGATTCACACTTGCATTCTTGACCACTTTACTAATCTTGAAATGCTGTTTGTGCACCTTTTTTATGCATGAAGAAAGTGATTGTTGTGTATACCTTACCTGGCTTACCTGCTTACTCCTTTTATTCTGTTCTTATACTTTGGTCGATTCCTTTAATTTCTTGTGCATGCGGGAGTTGAGTTACTGAGCATGTATAAGAAGAGCCTTCGAACATGAAAGTTGTACAGACACAAACACTGACTCCAGATGCAGTGAGGGGTGGGGATGGAAGCTATTGTGTGTGCAGCACATGGAGCCCTGGGCTCCTTGCTGTGGAAGCTGAGTGTCTTGCTGTCTGATGAGTACAAGCTTCTTAGTAGTGTAAAAAAGGATATGATGTTCCTTAAATCTGAGCTTGAGGTCATTCATGCTTTCCTAAAGAAGACGTCGCAGATGGAGGACCCTGATGAGCAGTTGAAATGCTGGATGAAGGAGGTGCGGGAGCTGTCCTATGACATTGAGGACAACATCGACAGTTTCATGTTCTCTCTTGGTTGTGGGTCCAACAGCGAACCTAGAGGCTTCAAGGGGTTTGTTGGTAGGTGCTTGAACTTGTTTGCAGATGGTAAGACTCGTCATAGGATTGCCAAGGAGATCCAACGTCTCAAATGCCATGTTATAGAGGCTAGCAATCGGCGTGGGAGGTACAGGGTTGATGATGCTGTCCCCAGATTGAGTAGAACAAGCATAGACCCTCGTTTGCCAGCATTGTACACGGAGACAACAAGGCTTGTTGGTGTTGATGGCCCAAGGGACAAACTTATCAAGTTGCTAACAGAAAGAAAGGGCATGATGACACAGCTGAGTGTGGTCTCCATTGTTGGATTTGGTGGGCTTGGGAAGACTACTCTTGCCAATCAAGTGTACCAGAAGCTTGAAGGGCAATTTGACTATAGCGCTTTTGTGTCAGTGTCACAAAAACCTGACATTAAGAAGATATTGAGGCATATACTCTGCCAGTATAGGTTCCGAGATTGTGGCAACAGTGAAGTATGGGATGAGCAGCAACTCATCAACACAACAAGGCAGTTCCTTAAGGATAAACGGTATGCATCATATATTTGTTTCTCTTCATGATAATCTTGCTTTGAAGGAATATAAATGTGCCTATTTATTCATTTGTGCAAATTCGTGTTAGGTACTTTATTGTAATTGATGATATATGGAGCACATCAGCATGGAGAACTATCAGATGTGCTTTTCCTGAAAATAATTGTTCCAGTAGAATATTGATAACTACTCGCATCATCACAGTTGCTAAGTACTGTTGCTCTCCTCACCGTGACCATGTGTATGAACTGAAGCCTCTCGATGCATCTCACTCTAAGAGCTTATTTTTTAATAGAATTTTTGGTTCTGAAGATAGATGTCCTCTTCATCTGAAAGAAGTTTCTGATGGAATATTGAAAAAATGTGGTGGCTTACCATTGGGAATCATTACAATAGCTAGTTTATTGGTCACTAAAGCTATTACAAAAGAAGAGTGGGAGAAGATGCTTAAGTCGATTGGTTCAGCACTTGTAAATGATACAGATATGGAAGATATGAAGAAGATTCTTTTTCTTAGTTACAATGATCTCCCCTATCATTTGAAGACATGCTTGTTATATCTAGGTGTGTTTCCTGAAGATTATGAGATTAAGAGGGATCGATTGATAAGAAGATGGATTGCTGAAGGTTTTATCACTACAGAAGGTGGACAAGACATGGAGGAAATAGGAGAATGCTATTTCAATGAGCTTATCAACAGAAGCATGATTCAGCCTGTTGGAATTCAATATGATGGCCGGGCTGATGCTTGCTGTGTCCATGATATGATTCTTGATCTCATCATATCCAAATCAGTTGAAGAAAACTTTCTAACCTTATGTGGTGACGAAAACAAGCTGGTGCAACAAGATAAGGTTCGTCGGCTATCCATCAACTATCATGCCCGAGATGATATTATAGTGCCAACAAATATGATTGTTTCTAATATTCGATCCCTCACTATCTTTGGATATGCTGAGAATATGCCTGATCTTTCCAACTTTCTGTTCTTACGAGTTCTAGATCTAGAAAATAGAGTGGTGCTGGAATACAATTACCTTAGACACATAGGTAGGCTTTCTCAGCTGAGGTACCTCCGACTTAGTTCAAGAAGAATAACTGCACTTCCTGAACAAATAGGAGATCTACAAAATTTGCAGACCTTAGATTTGAGGTGGACAAGGATTAAAAGGTTGCCACAGAGTATTGTTCTCCTACGACGATTGACATGCTTGTTGGTTAACAGTTTAGAATTGCCTGAAGGAATTGGAAATATGCAAGCTCTACAGGAATTATCAGAGATTGAAATTAATTGCCATACATCAGTGTCTTCTTTGCTGGAACTGGGAAAATTGACTAATATAAGAATTCTTGGGATAAATTGGTGCATTATCGATACAAATTATGTAACAAAAATACATGCAGATAGTTTGGTTATGTCCCTCTGCAAATTAGGCATGCTCAATCTTCGATCGATACAGATTCAAAGTTATCATAGTTGTTCCTTGGATTTCTTACAGGATTCTTGGTTTCCTCCACCCTGTCGCCTCCAAAAATTTGATATGTCCATAGACTACTATTTTCCCAGAATCCCTAACTGGATGATCTCACTGGAGTACCTCAGTTACCTAGACATATATCTTGCTCCAGTGGATGACGAATCATTTCGAACCCTGGGGGATTTGCCCTCTTTGTTATTCCTCTGGATATCCTCAAGAGAAGCAAAGCCAAAAGAAGGGGTTATTGTTAGCAGCAATGGTTTCCGTTGTCTGAAGGAGTTCTACTTCAGCTGTTGGGAAATTGGGACAGGGCTGGTTTTTGAACCAGGAGCCATGCCAATGCTTGAAAAACTGCGGATTCCATTCAATGCACATGGTGTGTGCTCTTTAAACAGTGGTTTGGATTTTGGAATTTGGCACCTCTCTTCCCTAAGGCATATCCAAGTTGAGATTATTTGTCATGGTGCGAAGCTTAAGGAGGTGGAGGCCGTGGAGGAAGCTGTCAAGAATGCAGCCAGCAACCTTTCTGATGAGTTCTTCCTTGATGTAAGAAGATGTGATGAAGAAGAGATTTTGAAGGACGAGGAGCATAAACTGGAGGAAGAGGAGTTGAGTTCTTATGATTCAAAGCATAACTCAATTAATGATGAGGTTTGATTTCTTATCTTAATCACAAGTATCCACATGTATTTATGTCTTTCTACTTGTTCGCACTTGTGAAGAGCTGTACTGCTTCGTTTTGCAACTTTACCTTTTTCAATAAAGCTTCTAGTAGGGGCTCCCCTCCTGTTTCATAAAAAAGAGAGAGAGAGAGAGAGCTGATGTGACACAAACATGCAAACAAATTAGTGGTCCATTTTATTCAGTGAAATTTTAATTTGTTTTTCCTTTTCAAATTTGAAGTTTGCAAAAAATACACTAGATGCACCTGCACTCATTTTGGAACCCTGCTCCCCTGATTATTTGGTCCGTAAATCCTAGCTTAATTCTCCTCTAATTAATTACTTTGTCCTTCAAATTTGAAACTTTCTAAAAGCTGGTTACCGTGGTCCGGGTAGGCTTTCAAATTTGAAGTTTTTCTCTAATCCTTCACTATGTCCTTTGCAGGAACAGCAGCGGCAGGTAGTATGGCAGGAGACGAGGAAACAAAAAGGTTGATACGGCTGCCATTACCAATTCGCAATTGCCTCTCAAACCATCTGACCAATCATTATCAATGCCGCTACACATTCGATCAGGAATTGTGTCGTCTGCTCCCACACACGTTTTCTTGGAATACATACGTAGGAGTTAACGAGTAAAAATTCGAGGACTTTCTGCCGACGGAAGATGTGCTGGACATTCGTCTGTTCACGGTTTTTGCATGTATAAACTGAATTGTACTAGCTAAGGAACTTGATGAATTGAGCCATTAAACAAAGTCCTTGCTACCTCCTCAACTTCTATGGTCGTCTGATTTACCTCGTACCAAATAGCTAGAATGGCAATATCGACGAAATCATCATGTAATTAGGTTGATGAACCCCCTAGCAATATTTTAGAAGCTTTGGTGAATGATGTAATTATGTTCCAAGATCAATAAAGTGCGCCAAAAGGCTTCCTAAAAAAACAGGGGTTATCTAAAACGACCCAGGACTAGCGTCTTAGACATTACGGGGGGCTACATCCATTGTGGACGCTCGAGCACACTATGGTCTATTTATGTGAAGCCGGATGGATCCTAGACGGCCCGCCTCCGCCTCCGCCTCCTGGGCATGCTAGTCAGTCTATCCCTATATGCAACCCGCCCCCTAGCAAGTGGTGGAAGCTAGCCACGAGCAAGACGCATCCGAGCACAAGAAAACAACAACTCCCAACTTTGATGGTCACTTCCAGGCTCCGTTAGGAAGATGTAAGGGACGTTTGTCGTTGCCACCAATTGAAGACCAGGATACAAAACCCTAGAGAAACCCCTTAGAACCATAATTCTTGCACTCTCATTGCCCTCCGATATAAGGCGAGGCATGGGCTCCTACTGTAACAACTCCAGTTTTTAGGCTTAACAAATCCTGCATCTCATAAGCATAATCATCTCATAAGCATCATATGTGCGTTTTGTGGTAGCAATTGGTTGAGTGCTTGTATTAAAATGCAAATGGGGTTTTCAAAGTTGTTGCTAGAAGCTATATTTGGGTTGCTTTTCTCAAAATGGAGCTTTAACAAAGTTTATGCAGAAAATTATTTCGAGAAAACTTTGTTTTGACACCGAGTCATGAAAATGCTTTTTAGCCCTTCAAAATGGCCAAAAACAGTGTCCAAAATAATATCTAATAATATTTTTATAATTATAATTTGAGCCAAATTTGTACTTTCAAAACTAAGCCGAATTAGCAAAAACTTTCTACATGAAAAGTGTTCTACTCATCAAATGGAGAAACTTTCATGTTTTGAGTTTTTCCAAATTCGCAATATTTTTGGAGTTATTCACAGTCAAACTTTTCAAGTGGGGACAAAAATAGTGGGACCCACCCCGGGCCCCACCTGTCATCATCATCATCCCCCCCTTTCCTCTGTTTCTCTGCTTCCCGCACAGGAGCGACAGCGCGCCGCCGCCTGCACACGCCTCGCTGCCGCTGACGCCCCGATGCCGCCCCGCTGAGCTCGCCGAGTCGAGCGCCGCCCAGCCCTGTCTCCCCTGCCGCTCGCCTGCCGCCCTGCTGCCTCGCTGCCGCCTGCGCCGCCTCGTGTGCCGTCGCCGCATCGCTGCACGCCGCTTGCCGCCACGGAGAAATGCCAACGGCACCGCGACAACGCCAGTACGCACGCCGAGCGTACTCGAGCGCCCACGCGCGCACGCCGCCCGACGCCGCCTCGCTGTCCGCTGAGACGTCGCAGTGTTTGGCGCCGAGCGCCATGGCCGCCATGCCCCCTCTGCGCGCCCGTGACCGCCCTCCAGGCCAAATTGGAGAGCACCGGGTCGCTTTTATACGCGCCTCGCTCACCCACTCCCTCGCGCATTCGCCCCGCTCTCCTCCCCTTCCTTTCCCCCACTCGCCTAGCAGCTCGCCATGGCCGCCGCCACGGTGATGTTCAGCTGGCGCAGCCGCCTCCTGCTCCTCCCTTCCTGCAGCCGCGCGCGCCGGCGTCGCCAACCACCGCCGCGTCCGCCGCGTCCGTTCCCTGGCCGGCCGACGGGTCGCAGCGCCGCTGTCGCGGCCCGACCTCCGCCGCTCGCGTCGCCCCGCGTGGCGAGGCCGCCACGGGCCGTCGCGCGCCGGCCTGAGCCCACCAGCGGGTGCGCCGGGTCCGCGCGGAGCTCCGCCGCCCCTCCTCCCTCGCCGGCGAGCCCTCCCCGGCCGAGAACGGCGAGCCCATGTCGCGCCCTGCTCTTCCTCCTCCTAAGGACCTCCTGTTTAGAATTCAAGGAATGGTGAGGGTCCTGGTGTAAAATAGGCAGACACAGCAGTTCTTGGATTAGTCCTCGATTAATTTTGGGAAAAGACAGGGGTCTTTCTGCAAAATGCTGCCACCCGTGCCCATGACGTGTGGGTCCGAGGTGACATCAACGCTGACGTCATTGCTGACGTCAGCATGGCTGGGTCCGGGTGCATGACATGCGGGCCCCGGGTGACGTCATCATGACGTCATGGGTGACGTCATCAGTCACGTGCCTGGGTACGTTTCGCGGGCGGATTTAGCGAAGATACGCTTCTGGGTACAGTCCGGGTGCGCGTAGCATTTTAGGGATCGATTTTCTATTAAATGATTTTGGCAGATTTTAATAAAAAGCTTTGGAAAATCACATCTAGAGCTAGGAGTGTCCAAATTAGGTGATCTTGGTCTTGTTGTAAAGCTTGTGAAGTGTAGTATCTAGGAAAAATATAATATTTCCTGTTTGAGCAACTTTTCTGTATAGTTTTATTTAAAGTTTGGCAATTGGATTAAATGTTGTTTATCTCTGGAAATGCATAATTAATTCTAGAATGCTCAGAAAAATATGGTTTTGGTCTTGTTGGTCTTGTATTGAGATGCTCTGTCTATGACAAAGTTATCACATGCATGTTTAGTGTAATTTTATAGAGTTGTAGTTCAAGTGGGATTCTAGGGCTATTCTTGGAATAATTCAAAAATGCCTTTTGTTGAACTAGTTTTGGGTTGATAATTTTTTTAGGCCTCTTATATGACATAAGGTAGCTCTTGAAGTAGTGGGACCTGAGGTTTGGTATACTTCATAATGCAAAGTATTTCTAGGTCCATTTATAGGTGCTGCTTTGTCATTTTTGTGTAGGATTCTAGACTTGTCAAAATGAGGTGAAACTTGGATGGTAGGCTAGATTTGGTATGTCTTATGTACTGTAATTTTCTGGGAATTTTATAATATGTCTATCTGGTAGATCATGTTATAGCTATTTCCTTTTTGCTTGAAATTGGCTTAAGTATTGAGTTTGTTAGAGTCATAATTATTCTTGGGGATGATTAAGGTAGATATAATCTGCTGATAAGAATTGTTTGGGTCAATTTGTAAACTAGAGTATAGTCTCCTTATAAGTAGTCTATAATTCTTTTGTAGAGTATGCAAGTGTTTTAGTTATGTATGGCTATGTGTTTGTTGCTAGGTTTGGATCATCTTGGTTAACATAGCATAATATGATGTTAATACATACATGATTATCAATGGTGATGTGTTATCTATGAGCAATGTGAGCATGCTTGTGTTATAGTAAGTAAGGATTAACACGTAACGAATAGTTGTTGTAACAATGCTTGCAAGTAAGGGTCCTTGGGTTTGCTGACTTGTTTGCTAGCGATAGTAGAAAAAGATGTCGTACTAGGATTACATTGTTGTAGTAGAAAACATAGTAGATGACATGTGCTTATGGTATACGTTCTTGGATGATGTTGACTACCTTGTAGAAAGAATAAGCAAGCACGCATTCGCATTATCATACCATGTGTATTCTTAGTATTCATACATGCACCTGCATCATACAGGATCGCTAGGAGAACAGAACGTGACATGGGACAAGGATCCAAAGGAGGAGTCACCAAGGGGAACCACGGCACGTGAGGTGATCGAGAACCAGAAACCAGACGTGGAGTGATCAAGTGCTGGGAGCTTCAACCTCGCTCGTTTTAGGAAGGCAAGCCCCGGAGCATTTCTCCTACGGTTTGCAAAATAATTTACTTTGCGTCCTTTATTGTTTATGATGCATTAAGTTTATAGGCGTTACTTGGAACCGTTACTGCATTATGAGTACCTTGATCCACCTGAATACCTTTACCCTTTTTAAGTTCAGGATCGTTCATATGCTTAGCACTGCTTTATTAGATCGGTAGAAGACGGGTGATTGACCCTCATCCGCGAGGTAGGTGGTTACCACCCTATGGTTGATACTATGGAGGTTGGTTAGAGAACATAACCATGTGGCCTTGTTAAATCACGACTAGTCGGAGTTTGTGGTGTGTTAGACCACGGAAACCCTGGCGATGTCACTTAATGGGACTATGGCTTTGTACGTCCTCGGATCATGTTGAACAATGCCTCACGGATAGCTGGAAGGATGCGGACATCCGACCGCGAAGCCTTGAGGATGTTTGGGCCGGAATTTCAACGGAGTTGAGTGTGTTGCCCACAGGCGCGGTATTAAAGCCAATGGCCGGTCGCGCCGGAGGTACCTGGTAGCCGGGCATGCCCTGGTGCAACCGTATTCGTTGAAATCCGTGTTTCCACCCGAATAGACCAAGGTGATCTAATCGACTCCGACGGGAGACGTGTGGTTTGTGTGAGGAATACCCCGCCAGCTGGTTTGCAATCGATTATAATCGCCATCGTTCCTGGACGGTGAACACTTGACCAGAAGCGGCACTGTCGCAAATCATTGTGAAAAATAGGATGGTTATGGTTCTATGTTGTTGATTTTGGTATGCTCAACCCGAAGGATAGGATAGTTTTGCTTGCTCATACCCCGGAGTTGGAATAGTAGAGGTGCTAATCTAGTGATGTCGGGATCCAACCTAAAAGATGATAAGCTAGAGAGTCCTTTATCACTAAATGATTATTTAATAAGCTCATCTTTTATCGCAAGTTTAAATGAGTCACTACCCCACTCATAAAGCCTTGCATACTCCTTGGTGTCACTTTATTTTTGGTTTATGACGGGTAAGTCTAGCTGAGTACCTTCTTGTACTCAGGGTTTTATTCCCACTTGTTGCAGATCATAAGACCTTTGCTGTGGCAACAAGATGGACCTGTATCCCACTACGGGAGGATTAGACCTTGGGCAAGGTCATCTCTTATATCCCATTCCTCCATGCTTTTACCGGATTTGATGATGGACCAGGCACTATTTTTAACTAAGTGTGCGTTTGTAAAACAACACTTTATTTTGCTTCCCAGTTTTGTTTCCAACTTGGTATTGTAATAACTATTTTCGCAACTCCGATGTAATCAACTACTTGTGAACTTATGTATTACTATGGACGGTATTATGTTGAACTTAATTCGGTCCTGGCCGTATTGTGGAAAGTTTGAAATCCTTCGTGATTTCATGGACTACCGGGTTGATATAAGCGTCATGTGCTAATTAAGTTGCTTAAGCGACATCATTAGTACATTATGTTTATATTAATTGGTCGGTTCTGTTACACCTACAACAAATCGAGCTATCAAATGATCAAACCCTAGACCATTAGCATAACGTTCTCCTACTCTGTCTCTCCATTGTAAGAACTTGATTGAGCATTCTAACATGGAGAACACTAGTGCTGGTTGCCGGCTTAATTAGATGCCTGAACCAAGATAATCCTTTATGTCTTGATTGCTTAAGCCACCGAAGTCCCACACATTGATACCTGATGAGTCGCCTAATTCACCCTCCCTCTTAAGTTGCCTAATTCACCCTCCCCCTTAGGCATCATGGTCCCTTCACACACTTGTGAAAACTAGCACTAGGTAGCTGAGATATGAAGCCCAAGACAAATTGAAGACAAAATTCAAACTCAGAGAGTGTATGAAATGGTTAAGTGTTGTGGTCTTGTTAAGGCGTTGTCTAGATTCATCAGACTTGTGCGCCTGACGTGCATAGTGCCCCAGTTATAGTTGACGAACAAGCACAACACTTAGCAGTCTGGTGTGCCCCAGTTGTAGTGTACAGGAGTCACCATGGGCTATGCAGATTTGCTTCGAGCTCGTGCATTCACTAGACGTGTCACTAGACATGAGTTCCATTGAGACCTACAACTTGGACTTTGAGACAGCACATTCACCGGACGTGTTATACAGCAACAACTAGCTTTGTCAGAACTAGCCATTGGACAATGCACTGGAGGTGTCCGGTGCTGAGGGTAGGTGCGCACCGGGCATGTCTAGTGCCCCCGCGTCTCAGCTGAGTGGAAGGCCACCGACTAGTCCCTTGGCTTGAGGCTATAAATACCGCTCCATCTTGTCAATGGGTCTCTCTTGGCATTCGGGAGGTACACCACACCTTTGTGTGTCAAAGAGAGATCTTTGGCCTATTGGAGTGATTTCAATTTGCTAATTCAAGAGTAAGGATTAATTCTATTAATGCATAGAATAGCAAGTGTGCATGCATTCTTCTCACAGTAGGCTTGATTAGGTCAAGTGAGAGTTTGTGCTTGTTACCCTTGGTAATCGGCATCACCTAGACAACTTGGTGGTGACTCGGAGCTTGGTGATCTCTCGGTGGTGATTTGGAAGACCTAACTCATGTTGTGAGTGGTTGTACGTGAGTGATTCACCATGCCAGGTGAAGAATCAACCGTAGAGAGCACTTGGTCCTTGCACTGATCAAGGGGGAGGGATACCTTGCACGGATGCCCTAAGGAGGATTAGTGTGGAGTGATAACTCTTCGATACCTTAGGAAAACATCGCCATATTCCCTTCCCTTTGTTTAGATTACACATTTATATTTGTGAAATTAATTTAAAGAACACCTCACGCGTTGTTGTGTACTGGTCCAACTATACAACTTATATTTACTAATATCATTGAATAAATATCATAATAAATGTTAGTGAAAGATTTTTAGTATTTTGGTGTGGACAACTAAATATATGTTGGTAAATGACATGGTTTGCTAATGTGAATAGAGTGGATGATGTGTCAAAATGCTAGTCAGTGGATGTTAATGGATAATGTGTATAGATTGCATATTAAGAGGAGATGATTTCATAATTATAAGTGCTAGTTGACCATAAATACATCCGATGGTGGACTAATGAGTTGGATAGCTTGACAAGGATAGGCTAGAGAAATATGTTAGTGGGTCTTAGTTAATGTTATTGGATGACTTGGCAAAATGCTGGTTAGTAGATGTTAGTGGATGATGTGTATAGCTTGTATGTTAAGAGGAGATGGTTTCATAATTGCAAATGCTAGTTGACCATAAATGCACTCCATAGTGGGTTGATGAGATGAATAGCTTGAAGATATAAGAGGATGACATGGCGCAAGGATAGACTAGAGAAATATGCTAGTGAGTCTTAACTTTATAGTAGTTTAAGATATAGTTTTGATATCTTTATATTTCTAAAAATTGCCATGCTAGTGTAGGATTGGAACTAGGTTGCAAGACTCCTATACGTAGGATAGAAATACTATATTAGGCATAAGGAGTAAAATGGGCTAATATAAGTGGTAGGGTTTATTTCCACGAGAGGTTTTAGATTAGCCGAATTCACCTCCTCCCTCTTTGGCATCTTGATGCTCCCACAAATGCACCCTAGGCTCTTCATTCTCACCTATATGTTAATTAAATGCATGAGTGGAGTGTATTGCTCAAATCTCAAAGGGTGTGCGCAAATTTTAGGAGGTCCAAGAGGGTGGCCAAGGTCGACCATCATGGCTATTTATAAGCCACCAAAGAAATACAATTGTTATCTTCTTCATGTACACCTTGGCTGCGGGCGCATTGGATGTACGTGTCGGTGGGCACCAAACTGCCACATCAGACGCCTCCAAAGCTGAAAAACTAATCATTTACGCTACCAGATATTTGGTGACCCACTGACCCTATCTAGTGCACACTATGTGGTCCGATGAGTGTTAGAATCATCAGTGTCCTCGAAAATATTGGTGGCCAGTGCCACACCTAACACGTCCGGTGATGGTGTTTGAATAGGCGTGCTTTGCAGACCTTCACCAGACCTCTAGCTCGGGTCAGTACACGTCCGCTCACCAAAGAACAACGTGTGCAGCTAAAAAATAGTTAGCATCCAATACCAGCTTTAGTGTCACAACGAACATATTTAGTGAGTGCGAAACAACAACACCGACAACACTCTCTAATCTCTTCACAAGCATGCCGACTCTTAAATGTTTTACCAAACATCTGAGCACTAAGTTAGCATTTTTCAGAGTGTTTTTTCAAAACCATTTTTGCTTGCTACTCACCTTGTCACTAGGCCTAAATGCAAATGCATATAGCTCAACACCTAGTGGCACTAAATAACCTATTTGACTTTAGAGCTTCCCTCTTAATTGTAATGTTATCTATCATAAACTCAATCACACATTCTATTGTGTAATGATTGGTAGAGCAAATCCCTATTTATAATTTTTCCTTCACACCTTTGGATGTTTTTTCTCTTTCTTCTTTTTCCATGTTTTCAATTTGATTGATCACCCTTCATCCATCTCCAAGCATTGCTCTCCATCTTAGTGTGTACTTAACCTAGTTTAATCACATACTTAGAAAAATGTTAGACCACTAATTGTCTCATTTTACCAAAACCAAACATAGGGTTTTCACTCGGCCTTTGGCTTCTCCTAACCAGCATAGTCCCACATAGGACGATCCTAAGCCTTCAACGGAAGGACGCAGAGGCAGAGCAATATGAATGTCTTGATGACCATGGGTTTTGTCGGGCCCAAGCCCTTCAACTTGGTAATTTCATCCAGGAGATCCTGTCATTGCCATCCTACAGATAGCTCAATAGGCTAGGCTCTCGTGGACTCCTATTAAGTACCAAACATGGGGGTTGCCTAAATCTTCTATGATAGTGCCTTGACCATTCTGCTAGGTCTAATGGGCCCTAGATGGCCTATTTCGTAGAAAGGCCTCAACATCCAAGAGACAACCTAAAAGGGAAAATCCACATGCAAGTCACCCAAGCTCGGGGACTTGCCTTGGTCCACTTGGTTCTCAACCTTGGAAGGTGGCAACTGACCAAGGACGACCACAAGCGCATTCGCATTGCTCGGCTATGCTACCCATCCTGATACCGCGAGGAATATTTCCTCAGAATTTGTCAAGCATACGAAACCTTACATGTGGCTGGTCTTTCTAGTCTTTATTTTGTTGCTCTTGTAAGGCCATGCTAGCCACTTCTAGCTAGTCCTAGGTCACGTCCATGTCATGATACATGTCATGACAAGGATAGGCACAAGGGGTTCATCGGCTTACTAGTCAGTCTCTTCCTAAATGTAGTCTCTTGTTTGCTTGCAATGGAAGCCACAAGGAAGATAAATACGGGCATGACATAATGGTAACTCCAAGTACCAGCATATGTGAAGGACGTTTCAGAATTATCGACCAAGATCAACAATGAGGGATGACACCTGACATCACACTACCAATTAAATACTAGAAAATAAAAGCCCCGTCAAGGGAAATAACAACAATCTCCTCTCCTACCTTCCCTATAAAAAGAGGGAAGGTATAGATACTTGTGCCTCTCACTCAAATGGCTCTCTCCCATTCTCTCCACTCCCACCTCTCTTATGTTTGGTCCTAGATCAACAATTGACTTTTGTGTGATAGAACCTTTGGTATGGCTTTAGGCGTAGTTTAGATCAATCGTTCCTCATAGTATTAGCGAGGATCAAGAAGAAACTTAAATAATTTTCCTTTCCATACTATTCAATCACTATGAAGACAAGTGTATTTAGACTAGAGTTACGTCACAAGTATATAGACAAAAGATAAATATAATTGATCAGCGATAGAAATTCAAAGTTTATGTTTCTATATCTAGGATATTGGGATTCCTGGTAGAAACTTTTGACATTTGAAACAATTTGAGATTGAGTATATATTCTTGTTGTTGTGCATGATGGAGGGTATCCACCTGTTCCTGCCTTATTGCTATATGGCTTAGCTATCTACATGTTATCTATGATATGAAAACACTCATACATGTGACTGTCTTGTAAAAACTGCTGGTAACCTATGTGTTGTCGCAATTGTATGGATATTATACTAGGTTCTTAAACTATAGAGTAGTACTGAACAAGAGATTCATCTAGGATATTGGGATTCTTGGTAGCAACTTTTGATGTTTCAGTCTATCAGTTGTATGGACATTATATTAGGTCTCTTTTTTCAAGGAGATGGAGGAGTACCGCCACGTGAGTGGTCGCTTTGAGCCAAATAGCTCAAAGTTCGCACTCCTCCATCTCAATGAGAGCCTTAATGTCATTAGTGTCTATTTGCGAACTATAAATAGACATTGGGTGTACCTATGCTGAACCTGGTTGCAGCTCTTATGATGATCTCAACAGTCATGCTAGACTACTAATGGGTGAGCAAGATTAAGGCCGGCTTAAAAGATCTAGGAGCAGAGGTTGCCCAGGTATAATTGATTGTTTGTTTCTGTTATTTGTGATAATTCAACATTAAATATTCTATTTATTGTCTAATGAATATTGCAGGCAGAAGACAAGTGTCAGGTGATACATACCGCACTCCATAGAGTCACTCGGACAGGTGATACATACCGCACTCCATAGAGTCACTCGGATAGTTACTATTAGGGTGACTAACATGCCGTTGGTTACTTTTATCCTTAAAAGTTGCTTTTTCTCCCAAAGCTTGTGGTCATCCTTTGGTTGTGGTTGTAGTAGTTACTAATACAAGGAGTGACATGATAAAACCCTTTACATCCGTGGTCTCACAATCTTCACAACCTTCGGGGTCATTCTTGAATATAAGAAATTCCTCGAAATTTGAGTTTGGTAGAACTTAAACATCATGACAGTTTCTAGCCTAGAGGTTAATTGCATTGTTTTCAAACAATTCATTTTCTCTGAGTCTTGATATGGTTGTATGATTCTAAAATCTTGAATTGTGACTTGCTCTATTCTTACCTGTTGAAATAATGTAAAATTTCCACTTACTGAAGAGCATTGCTTAATTGCTTTTAGGGACACGTTAAATCTCTTAGAAGTTTAACGAACCTAGTTTTTTAATCTTTATCAGGATAACCTTGTTAAGGTGAACTTTTATTGTATGTTTTTGTGCATTTTAATGTTGTACATTATATGGTGCAAAATAAGCTCACTTTAAAAATGATAATCCATGATATGTCTTTTACTTATAAATATGAATTATGTTTCTATCAAGCATCAGTACTATTTTTTGACGACAAGGTGATATAATGAGATGCTTCTATATGTCAACTCTTTTTTGTTTTCACATCAGTTCCTCATTATTTAAGCATTCATCACGTATTTGCTCATCCTGGATTGGCATTTTCTGAGAGCTATAAATAATTTGAATGCTTTGGTCATCTGAGGGATGCAAGCAGTTACTGTTTATTTGTTACCCAGTGTTGCTTACAGAATTCCCTTGCAGTAGTTGATAATTATTTCCATTGATTGAGCTGGAACTTTTTGTCAGATTAAATAAAATAGGATTGGACAGAGAGTCAGGTAAAACATAGGATAATTTAGGTGGGTGCAGTGGTAGAGAGGACGGTAGTGGACCTGTTGGTAGAGAGGACGGTAGAATCGGTGATTCAGGAATAGATTCAGATTGCAATTTTCTCCACACCTCTCTACTCAATTCCTTCTACATATACATATTCACAAAAACATGCATGCTGCTGGATTAGGCCCGTCTACAGTATTTTACCTAGTTTGAACCCTGGCAGTTAGTGTTAGGGTGACTGGTGTGCCCCGTGGTTATTTTTATCCTCACCTGCCTTTTCTCCCAGGCTTGTGGACATCCTGGCGGTTGTCGCTACTTACTAATACAAGCACTGCCACGATAAAAAAAAAACTTACATTTTCTGGTGTCATGGTCTTCACAGCTTTTGAGGACATAGTTGATTTGCATCAGAAATTCCTCCCAAAGTTTCTGTCTGGTAGACCTTAAACATTACAATAATTTATTTTTCAAAACTTTTCAGCGGTACATAACATACTAACAGAGTAATTATACTCTTGCACCTAATTGGATTAGTGCTTAGTAGTTCTCATGTAGTGGCTCTATTGTATGTAATGCATCATGTTTGCTTAAAATTGTATTATATATCTTCATACAACATGTTTATTAGTAAGCATCCTGTTTGGCATAAGTGTTCTGCTATGCTGTCTTGACCTGGATCGTCATTTTATTTCACTTATAGAGTTCTGTGAGTACCTAATGGCACCAAGGATAACAAATGTTTGGGCAAGTTGACTTGTTGACTGTCCATACCTTTTGGGGTTAATCAGTTTAAATAGGAATTAGTCATATAGATCACTTTGCTGAAACTCTGCAATGCCACGGAAGATACTTTTGTTAGCCAACTTCACAACATTAGTTTGTTCAAAAATGACAGCTTTGATGAAGAAATTGGCTAGAGACAACATTGGGTGCCTTGAACATTTGAGTTAGTATCATAAAATAGTACTGAATAATTGCTTGATATAATCCTCATAACTATTACTCTGTTTTATTTTTGGCATATAATTAACAATGTTGTTAACGTCATCCTGTTTTTTTACATGAAGGTACTGTCTTGGCGAACTGCTCGCTTGGGATCAATATCTATTTCATGACTAAGCTTTGTTCTGATATCAACTTGAACCTGTGTCTGCTTGGCATTTGTGAACTTGCAGCTCGTAGAGTATCTACTATCTTGGAATGCTATTAGTGTCAGGTGTGGAGTACTATATAGGAGGTATGCCATCTGCAATACTGTCGCATCAAGTGCGCTGTTGTTGTGAATTATTTGCTCTTCTACTAGTTAGTATGCGTTCAGACCTCAGACCGATTGTGTATGCAATGAGACCGACTTCAAAATTTTGATTATATATGTGTCCATTGAGGTGACGATTATCTGAATTAGATTGCTTTTTTTTAGATAATGATCTGGATTAGATTGCTAGTTTTTTCTTTCTTTCCTTTTTTTCTTTCCGAAGAATTGCTAGTCGTTGTTTTATTAAGGATTAGTTGACCGGTTATCTGGTGCTTGCCTAGATTTCCAGGTGGCTCCAACTTCCAACTAGCTCTTTTCATTCGTTCAATTATAATTATGGATGGATGGATTGATGGTTCAAAAGACGTCATATAGGATGATGAATGTGTCGATTAAGATATGCGTTGAGACATTGGAATTTGTCACATGCAAGTACCAAGCGTGAAGAATTGTGATACCAATGGCCCGGGGGCCAAGACCATGCCCATGGCACTAGAATTTGCACAAAACCTTGGTATTCGAGGCCCTTGGCTCCGTTCACAGATATGTACACGTTCTGCACTTTATCTATCTCCTCCCAGATGCGAATGGACTTGTCCCTACAATCTTATCACTATGATCATAGGAAGGAAAACTATGCCGATCTTACATTCCACATCATGAGCTTTATCGTATCGTGATTCTAAACGAGCCTTCCAATGTATAAATAAGTTCTTTTTTATTAATTCAAATGTAGTAAAATGGTTAAAGCGAGTTGCATTGAACGTAATGTCTATAGAATATCTTGCATATACAAAACTCAATTAAATTGTAGCATTTAATCCTCCCAATATATACAGTACAAATGTGATAGTATCCCGGTACTACTACCTCATCCTATTATTCTATATACTGTCATGCAAAAGCCGATCGCGAACGATCGTGGTGCCTATAAAAATACGGATTATAAAAATGTTAATCTTCTTTTTTGAGAATCATTATAATCAATATGTCTAATATAAAAAATAAAAAAATTGTGGTATTTTTTTTTTCTGCGTTGCAGCGTAATGGGCCGGCCCATTAGGAGCCGCCTAATTGCTCTGCTTCATCCCCAGGTCCAGGTGCCCGACTCGAGCCGACGAGAAAAGGAGAAAGAGAGCAGCTCGGGAGGCGGCGGAGTCGGAGAGGAGGGAGGAAATCCCCGGGAGGAAGGAACCCAAAGCCCCACCAACGTTGCGTCGCGCCGCCGTAGCACCGCCCCGGCGGCTGAGGAGGCAGGATGGTGAAGGCGCGGATGACGACGACGGACGTGGCGGCGGAGGTCAAGTGCCTCCGCCGCCTCATCGGCATGCGCCTCGCCAACGTCTACGACATCACCCCCAAGGTCAGCCCTGCCGGGTCCCCCGTCCCCCCGCCCCCTTCGCTGCTCCGCCCGCCGCGAACCCTAGCGCCCCGCCCCCGCTTGGGCGCAGGTTGGATGGGATGCTAGTCCGCGGTAGGATCGGAACTCGGAAGGGGCTTCTGCTTGGGCCGCCCCGCCGCCGCCGCGATCGGTAGAGGCGTGGCGGCGGAGGCGGTTTTGTAATCTCGACTGGATTTCGCCCTGCTCGGATTGATGCCGGGAAGTGGTGTCTAGTAGTAACTATGCTCGACCAGTCGTGCTGCCACTTAGCAAACTTTGGCGTGAGCCTAGGGCATAGGGAGATTTCCTCCGTGTGATGCGAGATTTTCCTTGTGTTGTTATTTTTCAGTAACTGAAGTAGCCTGCGCTGTCACTCGTAAAATTTGACATAATTAACAGATTGCACTCCGAGCTGACTAGCTGAGGCTCTTGATGCACATTTTAGGGTCCGTTTTGTGGGCTCAATATCCTTGCACGTCTCTTCAATAGGATTTTATGAGGATCCACCAGGTGGTACTTGCCATTCTTGGTGTTCTGAGTTCTGAATGAGGGTTAGATGCCTGATTTCTCTGGACCATTGATAAAAGCATTGTATCACCAGTTCGTCATGGCAAACAGATCACATTGTTCACGGCATTCTCACACATCATATAATTGCATATTGCTATATGACTAAGCCTATATATGATGAATATAAGAGTATAGATGTAATTTCGGTAACATCTTTCTGCACTTGGACAGACATACCTTTTCAAGCTGATGAACAGCAGTGGGATTACTGAATCAGGAGAAAGCGAGAGGGTCTTGTTGCTCATGGAGAGTGGTGTCAGGTTCCACACCACCCAATACGTCCGGTGAGATTCTACTCACTGCCCTGATTGATGTTTGCTTCATCGCCCTGTTCTGTAACATTAATGTCTAAACTCTAAACCCTCGTGTGTATACATTTCTGCAGTGACAAGAGCACCACGCCTTCAGGTTTCACACTGAAACTACGAAAGCACATTCGTAACAAGAGACTTGAAGATGTCCGTATGCTCGGATATGACAGGGTATTGCTCCAGTTTTGCTTCCTCTCAGATAAACATTTCATGTCAGTAGCGCTGTATTGTTGTTCTTTGGCCATTTAATTGAGTCCATATTTTTTTGCTTGTGCAGATTATCCTTTTCCAATTTGGGCTTGGCAGTAATGCACATTTCATTATTCTGGAGCTCTATGCACAAGGAAACATTCTTCTCACGGATTCAGAATACACAGTGTTGACACTACTCCGTTCTCACAGGTTGTTATCTGATTCATAAGTTGTACTTCCTCCGTTCCAAATTATAAGTCGTTTTGACTTTTTTGGTACATCCATTTTGCTATGCATCTAGATATAATAATATGTCACGTCATCACTGTTTTGTACTGTATGGATTGCAGAGATGACAACAAAGGATTGGCCATCATGTCACGTCATCGCTATCCAGTAGAAGCTTGCCGTGTTTTTGGCAGGACTGACTTTGCAAAGTTAAAGGACATGTTGACAATGCCTGATAAGACTGATGATAAAGAGGAAATTACATCTGGATCAACTGATGCTCAGGAACCTTCTCAATCCACCAATGATGAAGTGTTGGTAACTGAAATATCTGAAAAACCACTGAGTAGAAAAGAAAAGAAGGCTGCTGCAAAAGCTAAGCAGTCTGGTTCAAATGCCAAAGCAAATAATGGTGCTCAATCCAATAAATCTACTCTGAAGTCAATTCTTGGTGAGGCACTGGCTTATGGCCCTGCAATAGCAGAGCATATAGTATTGGATGCTGGTTTGGTTCCGAGTACAAAAGTTGAGAAAGATCCAGAGAGCACTATTGATGAAAGCACTGTTCAGGCTCTAATGGAATCTATTACAAGGTTTGAGGACTGGCTTGTAGATATTATATCTGGCCAAAGGATTCCTGAGGGTTATATTCTCATGCAGAATAAGATGACCGCAAAGAAGAACCTCACACCCTCGGAAGAGGCTTCGACTAATCATAAGGTCTGTATAATTTGCTCCTTGCTTGGTTTTTACTGTTGTGGAATTGAGTGAGCAGATTTACAATTTTGTTTTATGTACAAGAAATTTTTGTTACCCACAATATCATATATGCTTGTTTATTATTGGGCACTGGCATTTGCACGTTACCATTTGCTTGATTTAATGTCTTGGTAGTTAACTGTTTTGAGTTCCTGTATGCAGATATATGATGAATATTGCCCTATCCTGCTGAATCAATTCAAGTCAAGGGAATATAATGAATTTGCGACATTCGATTCTGCACTAGATGAGTTCTACAGCAAAATAGAAAGTCAAAAGGTGAATCAACAGCAGAAAGCAAAAGAGGAATCTGCAGCTCAGAGGCTGAATAAAATAAAATTGGATCAGGTACTCACCTCACTTTTAATGCACATAAGCAATTCAGCTATTGCTTCTCATAGTATTTCTTTTTCCATTGGAGGTTATTATTACTTGTTTGGTGCAATGGTGCATATATTGGAAATGTGATAGTCCATTCCTCTGTTCTGCCATGCAGGAGAATCGTGTGCATACATTGAGGAAGGAAGTGGATCATTGTGTCAAAATGGCAGAACTAATTGAATACAATTTAGAGGATGTAGATGCAGCAATTTTGGCTGTGCGTGTTTCTCTTGCAAATGAGATGAGTTGGGAAGCTCTTACTCGCATGATTAAAGAGGAAAGAAAGGCTGGAAACCCAGTAGCAGGCCTTATTGATAAACTAAATTTTGAAAGAAATTGTATCACTCTACTCCTGAGCAATAATCTTGATGACATGGATGACGATGAAAAAACAACACCAGTGGAGAAGGTATGTTACACATATGCCTAGTTTTCCTCCATGGTCTGTAGCATGAAAGATGTTCTATTTGTCAATCACATGGAATTGTGTTGCCATTTCTTAATTTGTATGGTTCTTGGGGTCTGATGTTCCTGGGAAGAGAATCTAATCATGTGTTATGCATACTGTGTGTAACTATGTATATTTATTTTCCCTGTTGCATTCTGCTTTGGTGGGCATTTTTATTTCAAAGACAGTCATGTTAAAGTACTTTACTTGATCAAGCACCACCCTTATCGTGGGATGTTATATGTGGCATTTGCTCTGGAACAAGTTTTTTCTTTGATGGAACAAAAGGATAAAAGTTGTTGCAGTTGGGGAAATTTTATTCCACCAAGAAGGAAAAAGGAAATATTGCATTATTAGAAGAAAAAATGTTCTATTTGGATAGGGAAAACGTTTGACAAAGAAGAAAATTATGTTTCATCAGAAAAAAAAAAAAAAAATAGTTTGGATCTCACCGTCGGTGCTCAACAAGATGACTATGACTTCTAGTTACATATGAACATATAGTATTTCCTGGTACACCCACAGGCCTCATGCCCACATCTCCATGGTGCTAGAGCAGAGAGTACTACTTTTCATGATTTTATTTATGCTGACCCACTCTTCATACATTTTTTGTATTTTTACATGTACATACTATATTTCAATAGTTAACTTACAATGCAATATCATTATCGTCACATTGTTTTCTTATCAACTCGAGGTTTTTTTTTCGTAGGTAGAGGTTGATATAGCACTTTCTGCACATGCAAATGCAAGACGGTGGTATGAAATGAAGAAGAAACAGGAAAGTAAACAAGAGAAGACTGTCACAGCTCATGAGAAAGCGTTTAAAGCAGCTGAGAAGAAGACACGCCTTCAGCTTGCTCAGGTACTTATTTATAACATGGACGTAGACTACACTGCCATGCGAAAAATTGATTGTTGATATTTAGTTCCTTCTAAATGCAAGAGAGTTTTTTTTTCCTCGCAAAAAAAAAAGTTTCAGAGTTTTTTGGACCCTGCACAAAAAACCTTATCCTATATATTACTGTTGGAAAAGCCCAAAAATATTTCAGTTGGTTTTCATCCCAGATAGCTGGGATAGTTCATAAGAATGGCTGATAATTAAATGGAAGGCATACGTGCCTTTGGAAGCAATTATTTTGTTTTTTGGTTTGTTTGGATGGTGACATAATTTTTTATACCTGGACACCTGTAGGAAAAAACGGTAGCTGCAATCACTCATATGCGCAAAGTTCACTGGTTTGAGAAATTCAATTGGTTCATCAGCAGTGAAAACTACTTGATTATCAGTGGCCGAGATGCTCAACAAAACGAGTTGATTGTGAAGCGCTATATGTCCAAAGGAGATCTGTAAGTACACTTATTCCTGGTTAGAATGCTTCCAGTTTATTTTCAATCTTAATATATGTAGGTACATAAAAAATATTATATATTTGCAAATTTAAACTATACCGCTATGTCACAAGAAGTCCTTCATTGTTATTGATAAAGTGTGCTAACATATATTTTCTTCAGTAAGCATGCAGTCAAAGTATAATTTGGAAAAATGACTCTTTTAAGTTTGACCATTCATTAAGAAAAAAATATTTGGATCGATCATATAGAGTAGTATTGCTGGATTCGTTGTAAAGTCTTCTTTTCATATTAACAATGATGTTAATGCATTTGTTTTTCACAATCTGTCATATTTTACAATTGATGATCGAAAAAATTTAACTTACACAATGCTTCAGAAGTTTTGTACTGCTATGATATATTCATTCTGTTCCATGAATTTGTCATAGAAGCAAGTGGTTGATTTTGGATCTTGAATAGGTATGTGCATGCCGAGCTACATGGAGCTTCCAGTACTATAATCAAGAATCACAAACCTGACACTCCTGTTCCACCGTTAACATTAAACCAAGCAGGATGCTTCACTGTGAGTTGAAGTTTATTTCTAAAGCATTTAGGACAATACCTTTTAAAACTTAGTGCTATATGATCATGGCGTTCTTTCTTCAGGTTTGCCACAGCAAAGCATGGGATTCAAAAATTGTTACAAGTGCTTGGTGGGTGTATCCACATCAAGTTAGCAAGACAGCTCCTACTGGCGAGTACCTTACTGTTGGTAGTTTTATGATCCGTGGTAAGAAAAATTTTCTTCCACCTCACCCCCTTGTTATGGGCTTCGGTATACTCTTCCGTTTGGATGAGAGCTCCTTGGCATCTCATCTGAATGAAAGGAGGGTTAGGGGTGAAGATGAGGCCCTCCAAGAAATGGAAGCAGAGTCTCGCAAGAAGCAAAGTAATCCTGAATCTGATGAAGAAATTGGTAGTGATGAAGGTCCAAACAAGGAAACTCATGAAGGTGAATCAAGCGGGCAAAGTACAAACATTCAACAAAATAATGGTCTTGAGCTTCCTGATCTGTCTAGCAATATTGGTACTGACAAATCACCTGAACTTATTCCTGAAATCCAAGCTGAGGAAACCTTGGACAATGGAAGTTCCATTTCTAAGGAAGAAACTATTGAAGCTTCTGTTTCATCTCAACTTGATGATCTGCTAGATAAGACTCTTCGCCTTGGCCCTGCAAAGGTGTCAGGTAAAAGCTCTTTGCTCACCAGCATCCCTTCAAGTTTAGCAGAAGATGACGAAGTGAAAAGGCCAACTGTAAGAGACAAACCATACATATCCAAAGCAGAGAGAAGAAAATTGAAGAAGGGACAAGTTAATGGTGAAACTGCTACTGATTCTCAAAATGGTGAAGCTGTAGAAACACCAGGTACTTCCAAGCAAGAAAAAGGAAAAGCAGACACAAAGGCTACTGATTCTAAAGCAAGTCAGCCTGGTACTTCACAGCAAGAAAAAGGAAAGGCAAACACAAAGGCTACTGGTTCTAAATTAAACCAGCAAGGTAATTCACAGCAAGAAAAGGGCAAGGGAAGCACTCAGGCTGCTAATGCTAAAGTAAGCCGTGGACAGAAAGGGAAGCTTAAGAAGATTAAAGAGAAATATGCAGAGCAGGATGAAGAAGAAAGGGAGATCCGTATGGCATTGCTTGCGGTAATAACATCGTTTATCTTCTTTCCTAGTTTATTGTCCTTCCTCTTGTGTACTGCAAGTTTTAACATCTTCCCTCATACATGCTAGTCATCTGGGAAAGCAGCGCGGAAGGACAAGCCTTCACAAGATGCAGAAGAAACCTCTGTTATAGAATCAAAACCATCAGCTGGTACTTTGACATTTTCCTCTCATTTTCAGGGTTATATTTGTGATGCGGTAGCTTCTTGCGTGGATAGTGAATTAGTGATTACTGCCTTTTGTTCTTCCTATTCTGTTCTGTTGACCAGTCTTTGGATAGTTGACTTAACTTTTATTTAAAATAGTATAATGTTATGTTAGTTTGCTGAATCCTCCCATGTACTGGAAAATGGAAGTTTTAGTGCAAAGTACATTTTTTCATGTTTGCTAATTTAAAACATTTACACCCTGTACTCTTCCAGGTGAAGATGACTTGTCAAAAATATGTTATAAATGCAAAAAGGCTGGACATCTTTCTCGCGATTGCCCAGAAATCATATCTGAGGTGGACCGAAACGATGGCAGCATTAGTAGAAGCAGAGACGTTATGGGTACCAATACTGCTCCTGCTGGTGGCAGTAGTCCCATGGACGAAGATGATGTTCAAGAAATTGGTGATGAAGAGAAAGAAAAGTTGATTGATCTGGACTACTTAACTGGAAACCCACTACCAAGTGATATTTTGCTATATGCTGTACCTGTGTGTGCTCCTTACAACGCATTGCAGACATACAAATATCGTGTAAAGATTACCCCAGGCACTGCAAAGAAAGGGAAAGGTATGTTTCTTTTATCACTTCAGGATAATCAACCTACAAAAAAGTTTATTAGCTTCACCCCTTGTTTTCATTTTTCCCCTGGTATATCAGTTGTCCTGATGCTCAAGTATGTTGATTTCAGCTGCCAAAACCGCTATGAGCTTGTTCGTGCACACACCTGATGCCACCAACCGTGAAAAGGAGCTCATGAAGGCATGCACAGACCCTGAGCTGGTGGCTGCAATCGTCGGGAATGCCAAGATCACAGCGCCTGGCCTGACTCAGCTGAAGCAGAAACAGAAGCAGAAGGGGAAGAAGTCTGCAAAACAGAACTAGTATGAAGTTGTTGGGCCCTGAAGAACTGAAGTTTTGACCCATCCCTGATTCGCTGGAAGTGAAGTTAGCTGTCTTTGCAGAAAGTATGTAGATGTTGAGGCACATTGGAGGTCGCAGCCTCGCAGGGAGTACATTTTGATGCTTGTAAAGTGTAAACATCCCTTTGGCGTCATACTGGTGAGGCCAGGATGCAATGCAGACGGAGGCAGCGGCTGGCACGTAGGACCCCAGTTGAACGTCTATGATACAATGGCAATATTGAACTTCTTATATAGATACCTTATAAATCTATAAAAAAACATAGATTTCATGTGCAACTGGTTGGTTGTATATTTTATTTGTGATACCTTGTTATGAATTCCGCACATACATTTCAAATGCAACTGGTTATTCCCACTAGACATGAATGGAAACAGATTAAGGCTTTGCAACATTTGCAAACAAGGTAAATGTGATATGAACATTTCTGCCGATACAAAAGGTTATGAACAAAGGTATACCATCAGCTATACAAAAAACATCTGCACTCTACAGTAGACAAAACATTGCAATATTTAGCTATGCCGTATTGATGACCCTGATCACTCTTCTGTGATATTTGCCTACGCCGTCTTGATGACCCTGAAGGAGTCCATGACTCTTCTGATGTCGTCTTCTTCCTCCATGAACACCTGCTCTGGCGTCTGCAGCCGGAGCTCGTAGAGCCGCTTGTTCTCGACACCGAGAACCGATAGGTATCGGCGGTCCCACTCCAGGCTCTGCACCCTGTCTTGTGGCATCACCGCCAGCTCATTGTTGCTCGCATAGGATTTTATATTTACCTGCCGTTAAAACAGGAGCACACACATCGAATTCAGATTCTGATTCATACTAGTCTGTAAGCAAGTGTTCACTCTGAAGCTCGTTTCTCTGAATCTCAAACGAAATTTAAAGCAGCTTTGTCTGTTTCATCTCACCTCAACTTCATAGTAGAGCTTGCCATCGTCAGCGACCTTGGACACCGCTGACAGGACGTTGGATTCGCGCCGAACGCCCAGCCTGGTGGACATGAACTCCGTCAGATACTGCTTAAGAACCTTCTCTGCAGCCTTCTCCGGAGGGCCGAGATCCTCGACGCTGGTGTACTTGGACGATGAAGGCGACGATATCTCAACTGACATGTTCTCGTCGAGGACGAAGGGGTCTCTGAAGAATATGTCCGCGCCAGCTCCCTTGACCTGGATCCAGCTCTTCGGGTACAGGAAGGTGTAGCCATCAAATATATCGATGTACTCTCTGAATGCGCCACCAGTTGTCTCTGCTAAGGTGATCTGTCTCGGACCCAAGAGCAGGATCGTCGAAGTGGAGAGCATTGTCGACAGCACATTTCTCCTGGGAACTGCAGAAATCTTAGTTGCTGCAGTTTGTGAAAATAGATATTGTGTAAACAGGTACTCCCTCCATCCCAAGTTATAAGATGTTTTAGTTTTTCTAAATACACTAAGTTTTGCTATGCAATCAGACTTACACTATGTCTAAGATACACACTAAACATAATGTATCTGCAAAAGCCAAAATGTCTTATCATTTGAAATGGAGGGAGTAATAATGAAACAACTATAAGGCTTGTCAATAATTTCTGTGCATGTTATCGTTCAGTTTGTACCTATTCGATTTTAATGACACGGTGCAGACACAAACTAGGAGAACAAGATCTTCCTTAAAAAAGGTGTTCCAAGCAGACCTAACCTAGCAGAAACTGAAATTCTGCTGGAACTGTTTGATAACTAAATTCTGCTGTTTGAATATTTAAGCAGAATTATAGAATTTTCAATACTAGGATTGTGACAGCACAGCTATAGCACAACAATGTAGCCATGTAGGCGACAATACCATCAGCTTATTGTACTGTTCTGTTTTATCTGACTTACCGCATGCCAGTCTTCCCCTTCCAGACAAGTTTTTTTTTCTTTGTCTTTTTATAATGCTAAAACGATCTTTATCAATCCACAACTAGCATCATGTTAATCACTGCCAGTTGCAGTAATTTCCAACCAGAAGAAGGGTAAGCTATGGTCATTCCCAGCTGGAACATATCCTTGTAGAAAAATTGTTAGAAAAAAGTGGGCAATAGTGTGAGTTATTGTCCTTCCCAACTGGAATACGTCCATGGGGAGATTTTGTTAGGAAAAAATGGCCAATAAATTCGTAGTGATGCACTGATGCAACAAACAGACAACAGTGTCTACATTTCTTGGACTAGTGCAGCAACTCCCAATATTGCTGCAAATAAGGCACATGGGTATTTTCTGACTTCTGAATGAAACCAAGAACATAGTGCCAAGAAGCCAGGTCATATGTGATCACTATCAACATGGAAGGCTTTAAATGGCTACGTAGTTATATGCGCTACACGTGGTAGAAGCAGGGTAGAAGTCCTTAGTCAAAACCTGTATGCTGAGAAACACAGGACACTGAAAATAACACCAGAAGGCCAAAGGAAGTGACTAACAAGGACTTGAGAAAAAAAAACCCACAACTTGAAATGCACTGATGTAAAATGTCATGACTTGGAGATGTTCCATCACTCAATGGATGTGGAAATCCAACGTGAATCCCACGCTTGCAAAAGAAATATCTATTCAGTTGGTTGCAATCATCACCTTCTCTAATTGCATCAACATTTCAAAACAGAATATGGACTGGAACCCATCAATCCTTTCAGTTATCTTGTCTGGACCATAGAGTGTTGACTGGATCTTAGTATGCAACAATTCAAAAAAATTTCTAATTTCTAATATTTTGAAGTTAACAACATTAAAACTGTTCTCATCAATACTTGTCTGGAGACTCTGGATTGTGGTGTAGACTGAATCTTAGCATGCAACGATTCAAAACAAGATCCAAATAGCTAACCTAACCAAAACTGTTAGCTAACTAAATCCAACTGTTGTACTTCAATTGGATTGTATCGAATATTCAACACTAGGATAAAATAGGACAAAACAGAAATTGTGACAGCACACCAGTTAACTCTTGGAGCCTAAGCTCTTTTGCAGTGTACTTCAAATGCTGTGATGATATCTGGCACACTATCAACCTAATGTACCATTTTCCATTATTTACTAGTTGCATGACCCGGGGCAAGTCACAACTAATAATAGCCATGCTAAAACTATCCTTAGTTCACAACACAATGTAATTCAGTGTCGATCAATTGCAGCAACTCTCCAATGAAATGCGAGAGAGCTGCATTCCCAACTCAAACACATCTATGTGAAGTTTTGTAACTTATGCAACGAACTGTGGACATTTCTTTAGTGACCACATTAACTCTAAGACTGCTGGAAAATAAGGCACATGTGTGCTCCTAATGGGCCTATCACAGGTGACAAGAAGTCAGCTGGGAAATATGGAATCAACATCAACAAGAAAGACTTGAAGGGGGCACCATAGGAAGCAGCAACATGGTAATGTTGTTAGCCGTGACCAGAGGAATGACTAAATCAGGACCCTATCAAAACCTACACACCTTGAAATCTGCACATGGAATGTTCCATTAACAAATGTTTTTGGAAATCTGAGGTATGTGGATCCCACGCCTGAAGAAGAACCATCATACTGACTACAATTCCATGGTCAAGTGAGATTGCTTTTCAGATTTTGAGAGCACATCTTTTTCTGTTAATATTCCACCCATGCACACAACACGCTGACTAAATGAGTGAAGGTGTCATTTTCAAAAGAAAAATGAGTGAAGGTGAGGTAAGCTAAACTGAGTGGTCAGCCTCAGCTCTACAAAGAGTGGCACCCTAAATCCCGAGGCTCGCTCACTTGACAAAGAAGGACATCCTAATCATGCCCAATTCTGCATACGCGCTGGAGAACGGTGGAACCAGAATGGCCAAGCACATCTGGTTAAATCAAAATGGATGTTCGCGTAGAGCCATCCACACATCAGTACCAACAACGAAACAGCCCAGCGGTCTATTTCTTGCTAACTAACTCGAGACTGACAGATTAGACAAGCCAAGGTCAGGGAGAAGTGCAAGCACGCGTAGTGGGACGGTGACCCGAGGCAGCGCGCACGAGTGTGGTCGGATCGCCCCACACGGGACTGCCGCCAGGAACCTCAGCGGCTCCTCAGCTGCCCTTGTTCCTGGCGCCATAGCCATGGCGCTTGCCTGTCTCTGAAGCTCAATGGTGTGCGGCCGTCTGTCCGTCCTAAGCCTACTGCTACTACGAGGCAAGAGGTGGTGTTTGGTTGGATAATGGGATGATGGGAAAGGGAAACGAAGGGCTGTGGATACACTGGTAGCTACACTATCAATCTGTGATCAAATTCTTGAATATTTACTATGCAGTAACCTTAGAAGGTAAATTAAAGACAGCTAAAGTTGTTTTCTTTGACAAGCAGGACACACAATGAAAGAATATATATTAATAACAATTTTTTGCAATAATAGTCATGTTTCCTAATTGCGTGAATATTTAGGTGTTACCAGTACTAATAAAACTGTTCTCAATTCTCATCAATCCTGCTGTCAGTTATCTTGTCTAGACTGTTGAATGTACTAGACCAGGTCTTAGCATGCAACAATTCAAAACAATTTCCAAGCTGTTGAAGTTACCGACATTAAAACTGCTCCCATCAAATCCTGTCAGATCCTTGTCTGGACTGTAGACTGAACCTTAGCATGCAGCAATTCAGGACAAGTTCCACATGGATCTAACTCTTAAGTTCTAACCTAACCAAAACCGTTAGCTAACTAAATTCAACTGTTTGAAAACTTCAACTGGACTGTACAGAATATTCAACACTAGGATAAAGATGACAAAACAGAAATTGTGACAGCACAGCTAGTTACTCTTGGAGCCTAGCTCTTGTGCCGTGTACTTCAAACCTGTAGGCTCCTTGTTTGACAAACAGTCAAACACAACGATGTCACAATGATATGCGGCACACTAGCAACATATTGTTGTCTTTACATTTTTAACTAATTGCATGACCTGGGGCGAGTCACAGACTCACAAGTCACAACTCACCATAATTGGCTACACTGTCAATGTTAGCCGTGACCTTGGAAATAAAAAACAAGACAATGACTGAACTGAAGGAGTGACTAAGTAAGGACCCTCTCAAACCTGCACGTCTTAAAACGTGCACAAGAAATGCTCCATCAATCAGTATTTTTGGAAATCTGACGTACGTGTATGCTGCACAGGACTACGAGTCCAGCCGGTCAATTGAGGTTACATTTCAGACTTTGAGAATTGAGAGTGCCTTTTTTCTGCTAATATTCCACACATTCAGTCATTCACACACATTGGCAAGAACTCACTGAGTGTGAAAGGTGAGGCAAGGTAAGCGTAGTGGTCGGCCTCGGCTCTAGAAGGCTAAATTCCGAGCAAATCATTGACAAGATGCGCTTGCAATTGCAATGCAACCAAAGCCAAGAACTGCGCCAAGCAGCAGCTAGCCTCTTGCCACGACATCACACAAAATATGTGGAGTCTGCGACACTAAATTCTTGGAGTTTTGTGCAAAAGGACGGAGGAACCAGAATTGAGCAACAAGTCAACAACGGAATATAGTCCAGCCATTTCATTCTGCCTAGCTAGCTCGATCGAGACGCGCCCAACACAAGTTCTGGTTAGATTAGAGAGAGGAGCACGCGTACCAGCCAGGAGACCACAGCGCGGGACGGTGGTGGCTCGTGAGCTCGAGCGTGGGGGACACCTCCCGCTCCGGCCGTGGGAGAAGGCGCTGGTGGCTGCGGCCGCGGCGGTGGCCATTGGAGCTGAGCGGGGAGCTCAACTCGGCCGCTCAAGTGGATAGCATTTTTAGCTGCAGCAAATTTGATTGGATAAGCCTCACCCAGTCACCCTCATTCGCACCCTTGGATGGGCCGGCCCATTAGTGTTGGGCTGCAGTCAGTCGAGTGGCCCACACACGCACGTGTTCCCAAGTCCGCCAGGACCGCCACCTACGCAGCTGCCGGGTGAGTTCTCGACTGCTCAGGCCCTGCTCACTGGTGAAAGCTCTAGTCGGCATCATGAAGTCGTGTCCAACCGAGTTTTTTTAAATTTTTTGTAAAATCATTTATTTAAGATTTTTTTACTAAGAGGACGAGGTTGTCATGATTGAACTAGAAGTATATCTAAAGGGTTAGTTTGGCAAAATCTTCAACCCACTTTCACATGCATCTGCTCTAGCTCTAGCTCTCCTTTCCCTTGAGCTGTCGATGTTGTTTGGTGGAGCTTTCTTGATAACTCTTGCTCCCAACATGCTAGCTAGAGCGAGAGGAGGGCAAGCTGCGATGACACGAGGAGGCATGAGTAGGAGGACAACGGTGACCTCGGTCTCAAGAGCTACCAATGGAGAATGTTGTGGTGAAGATAGAGAAGGGTGTGGCAAGGTGAAGAGAGGCAAGCGGGGGAGGCCAAGAAAGTTGTCATGGAAGACGGATAGGATGCGCCGAAGATGCCAGAAAGAAAGGCAAATGGCCGTGAGGGAGACGAGGGAGCGGGCCGCCGAACTAACCCTAAGTTACATTTGAGGTGGAAGCATTGTGTTTTGTAAGACTATTTGATCAGATCATCTTGCTACACCACTTCACATTTAAAATAAATTGGAGGGGTTGGTGCAATATATTAGATAATAAACAAAATTTCACAAATAAGTAGGAAGGAGCACCACTCTTTGTCTCTTTCCATCTTGATAAGGGCGCCCCACCACTTGTAAAAATGTTGATTTGGCTTTTCCCCTAGCTTCTAGACTTCATTTGTGGGTTTTTTTTTTTTTTTGTGAAACATGGTTGAGTGCTTCCTTCACACAACCTAAGGCTTTGATGACTAAGTGCAACTTTTGTCAGATGAGGATATCACCTTCTGCGGCCTGCTCTTGGCCTCTACAAAATCGCAGAACTACCACTAGCAAGTGACATGGAATCTTCGATCCGATGTGATAGCTGTGGCTTTTAGACAGCAAGGCACGTTGGGGAAGTTTGAGTGGGCAAGCGAAGCGAGAGAGGCGAGGCAGTTGGCTTCGGCCCTAGCTTGCCCCCTCAGACTATGAAAATATGATTATAAATATGGTCAAACTTGATATGTTTTTTTAATCTCTAAAAATGTTACAACAAATTATAATGAAAGCAATATGAAACAATTTATGAGAAGTTCCAAACAAATAGATCTTCCTCGGAAAAAAGGTTCCAAACAAACCTAACCTAGCAAAAACTCTTAGGTAACTAAATTCCACTATTTGAGTATTTGAACAGGATTATAGAATGTTCAATACTAGGATTGTGACAGCACAGCTATATAATATATCTTTTGGAGCCTTACTGCTCATGTACAATGTACTTCAAACTTGCAATTAATGTAGGTGACAATACCATCAGCGTATTGTACTTCCGTTTTGACTACTAACTATCCTTATCAAACCACAACCAACACCCTATTAGTCATTTTCAATTGCAGTAATTTCCAACCAAAAGAAGAGTGGGTTGTGATCATTCATTCCCAGCTGGAACATGTACATTTTTTTAAGGAAAGAAGTATCTGGTGTGATTTCCTTGGAACAAATCCATGTAGATATTTCTTTAGGAAAAGTTGCCAACAAATTGTAGAAACTGTCAACAGTGTCCAAATTTCACGGACAAAGTGCAATAACTGCCAATATTTTGCTGGAAACTAAGGCACATGCACGTGCTAAACGAGACAGGCCGCATAGTGAAAATAAGCCAGCTAGCAGGTCATATGTGATCATCACTATCATTAAGCCAGCTAGGTCTTATGTGATCACTATCATCACGGAAGGCTTGAAATGGTAAACACAATTATGCATCATACGCGGCACCACAGCACACACTGGAAATAACAAGAGAAGGCCAAATAAAGTGAGTTGCCTCATCAGCCTTAGCCCCATCCTACCACCAAACAACATAAGTACTTGTGACCAAATATATGATGCTATGCTATCATTCTATTTCTATATTAAACTTTATGAATCTTGTATTTTTATGTTCAGCCCACAAATAATTTGAAAAAAAAATCAACAATAAAATGTACTATGTTCTATATAATCCCTAGCTTGCATGGTTCATTGGGGGGAAAATAAGAGGGGTTTAAAAGAGAACTCGTATCCTCCGTTTGATGGTGGATATTTGAGTTGAGAAATTATCTAACAAGTCATGATGAATGCATTTATGTTCCTCCTTAAGCATAATTTCTACTCAAATTCTGTAACTTTCCCTGAGAAAGTGACCGGTGTGAGTTGGCTCTCTAAACTCCCATTCCCTACCCCACCTTAACTCCAACTCGTACAAAGCAAACAAAGGATTTCTAAACTCGTACATCTAAACTCACATTCCCTCATTCTAGTACCCCAAAAATTAATGAGCCGTCTGCTGGGTGTAGAATAAATCTTACTACCTCCATCCTAAAATGTATGTAATTCTCAAAATAAACATATTTAAGCTTGACTAAATCCATACTAAAAACTATGAACATTTATTAAACAGAATAAGTATTATCAGATAACTATAAAATATATTTATAGTATATCTATTAGGAGTCACAAATATTCATAACCTTTTCTATAAACTAAGGGGAGAGTCAAATCAAACCCCTAGAACTTCTTCCTTTTTGAGACAGAGGTATATCTAACCAAACCAAAACCATTAGCTAACTAAATTCAACTGTTTGAACATTTCAACCGGGGTTATACAACACTAGGAGAAACAGGACAAAAAAGCAGAAATTGACAGAAATTGTGATCGCACTGCTGGTCGTTACAGTTGAGCTCTTTGGAGCTCTCGTGCAGTGCACTTCAAACTTGTAGGCACCATCTTTGACAAACACAACAATGTGATGATGATGATATATAAACCTGAGCTGGCGCAGTATGTATCAACCTACGTACTATATATGTAATATCTCCAGTTTTACTACGTAGCCATCACTATCAAAATCTTGTTGTTGACCCGGGGCAAATCATCACATCACAGCTAATCTTAACTGTGCTAAAGCTGTCATTAGCTGCAGTCGGCCACAAGGCAACATGGCGTCAGTCATTGTCTGTTCTGTTGCAGCAACTTTCCATGTTGGACACACATCCATGTGGAAATTTCTTTGGGAAAAGAAGAAAAATCGGGCATCGAATTGGAACCGGAGCAACGAACTGAAAAAAGTGTCCACATTTCACCGATCTGCACGCGCACTTTAACTCCAAGATTATTGCTGAGAAATGAGCAAAAGGCAGGCGTGACAAGCAGTCCAGCTGGTCATATATATTATGGGTTCAGATCAATTTGTATCAGCAAGACTTGAAGAGGCTACGCTACGCTGTCATATCATCATACGAATACGAAGCAGCAACGAGTGGTGAAATGTTGTTATCCCTGACCTTCTAGTTACTGGTGCATAGCTAGCAGAGACTAGAGTGCACTGGACAGTGGAAATAAATTAGCAAGAGAATGACAAAAGTGCTGACTAAGTGACTAAGCAAGGACCGAACCGGGTTTGTTGAAGACGAACCACATGCATCCTAATGGAAAGCGTAGCTCTCGAGCGACAGCTCATCACATGTTTGGGTGGTTGCTCCGTGCCCATCAGTACCATGCCTCCTGTCATTAAAAAAACTCGACCCACGGAAGGTAAGACAGCCCTCAGGCATTATGCTAAAGAAGAAGAACTTCTTATGTAGGTAGAGAAAAATTTCGAACCTCTGTCCCACCCATACACAACGATACCGGAGCTCTTATGACACTGAGTTGGCCACAGACCTGCTATAATAAAAAAGACAAAATTTTCTATAGGGCTCTAAAAGTGGTCTCTCTTTGGTAGCGGGCATACAAAATGGAGCATTTTGCCGGTTGACACTCTGTTTGTTAAATTTGATGGTGAAATTGGCCCTAATATTTTTTTTTTTTGAATACGCAAAAGATTTGTGCATCATTGTATTAAGAAGAAGAGAATTTTACAAATTTTTTTTGGGGTGTTAACAAATTTGAAACACAGCCCGCCACCCGAACACAGCCCTAATAAAATATTTATTTCTGGCTTTGGAGGAGAGGGAATAGCGATGAAATGTCATTTTTTACCAATGTCTCTTTTCATCTCTCCCCTGTTGGCAAGCAGAATGCGAGTGTTTTTTGCTGTAGGTCTAGCTGGTCGGGCACGTCATAGACACATGGCGGGCACAAGGGTGTTACAGGCGTGCGCAAGGGGACTGTTGAAATATAAGTGAATTGCTCACCTCTCCATCATCTTAATTTTTTAGATTGAACTAATCGGTGCATGCAACTCAATATGACATCAAAACTAGAGGTCCGAGTTTGAATCCTAAGTAACTCAATTAAATAAAATATTTATTGCTCGTGCAGCAGCCCAACAAGCGCTGGGGCGTGCACATCTATGGGCGCTCCGCCCGTGAGCTCCCACTGCTGGGACACCTGAACCTGGTTACCTTCTCCCTCGCTCGCTTCCCATTTGCGGCGCATGTCTAGTTTATTTTGTCCATTTTGCTTCTCTTTTTTTTTTCTATATGTTTCCACTTTTTAGTTGTTCAAACCTGTCGTGCTGACGAGTGACGAGAGCGAGGGACCGAGCTTTGCTTGCCACCATATGTGATGGGGAAATGTAGGCCGTGATAGGTGGCCGGATTGTCTTTTTACCTTGTGCTATACGGCTACTTCTAGATCGAGCTTGCTTTGTCAAACTTCGAAACTAATTGCAGAGCTCGTCTATAAACTGTGAGATAAATTTATTAAGACTAATTAATTCATCATTAGTACATTTGTTACTGTAGCACTTTAGTGTCAAATCACGGACTAATTAGACTTAAAATCTTCATCACGCAATGCAAACTGTGTAATTAGTTTTTTATTTAACCTATATTTAATACTCCATACGTATGTCGCAAGATAGATTAAAACTTAGAATTTGGAAAAACGAACTAAACAAGGCCTAGATGTCTATCATTCATGATCCACAGGATTAGAGAGAGATACTACAGAGAGATCTAGAGAGAGAGAGAGAGAGTTCGCAGAAGGTTTTGCATCGTACGTGGGGTGCCACATTACCTACCAATCTAGTCCAGTAGTGTGCTGGTTGTGCTCGAAGTAGACAGGAGGAGACGTTCAATTTGGAGAGTCAATGTTTGGGTACCACGCATTGACGCATGTGTAAGGAATGGCCTTTTTTAGTGCTAGTCAAGGTGTATCAAGATCATGACGCGAAGACATATGTTAAGAAGACTAATTCCACGGTCAGTTTATTGAACAGAATAGTTATATAGTTAGGACACTGTTAGCGACACTCTGGGACGTCTGGCGGGTGTGTGATGCCATATAACTTATATAGTTTGAGGGAAATAACGAGCACATCCCTCAGTTCTCCCATATAATACTTCCTCCGTCCCAAATTATATGGAGATGCTTTGACTCTACGAGATTTATAGAATGATTTATAATTTGGGACGTAGAGAGGACTTCATTTTTTGGACCATAAACAAATGTATAATCTGCTTTTGAGTCCCAACAGTCCTACGTAAACGTAACACTACTGTGTTGTCACGCTCACGCGCTGCCAAACAGCAGATCCGCAGCTGACTGAATTTCCCCCAGAGATCGATATTCTCACTGAAAACTACTGACAAGTGACAATATGCATTGTACTTGAAAGTTACTGAAAGCAAAGCAGTGAATTGTTATTCGCCAACGTGCTATATACACAGTACACATACTTCCCGGTCGAACTCTCGGCTTGACGTGTAGCTAGTTCCATCCAGGTCGGATATTACTTTGATTAATTGGAGCATAGTTTCACCATATGGTTGTTGGACAACGAACGATCAGCATCACAAGACCCCTCTCGGGTTGAAAGACTATTACCAACATTTCTTCTAGTTAAAATTCCACAAAACGACACACTAATTGCACACCATTTCCAATATCTCGAGTGTTGTAACACTTGTTTAAATGAATATAGAAAGTGTCAGACAATAGTGTCACACCATTTCCAATACGTCGGCAGCGGCGGGCGGTGCGCGGAGGCAGGCTGCGGCGGCGGCGGGTGAGGCAGATAGAGAGAGATAGGGTTGACCTCTTAATTTCTTTATTGTCTTTAACTGATTACAATCCCTAAATATTTATAGTCCCGACTGGACTTAACCTCTAAGCAAGCAAAAGATCCTGCGAATCCTCAATTCCTATTTTATTTAATCTTATTTTCTTAATTCATCTCGGTGACGTGGCGGTCTTGCAGATGCGATGCGCCGCCGCCGACGGCAGCGATGATGGCGCGGACGCCATTGGAGCCCACTTAGTTAGCTGGGTCGCCAACCTTTTGGGCCACAGTTGGCCCATTTATTCTGTTTTGATATTGGACCGATGTTGTACTTGTTATAGTACTCCCCCCTTTTCCAAGCAGCACGTCCACGCTAAAAGAGACACCATGATGAAGCATTGGAAGTAGGTCGCCTATTTCGTCAAGTAATTCCCATGAGTTGAGTGATTTGGTCATCCTCACTGTTGGGGTCTGTAAAGATAGAGTAGTGGAAGGATCCAAAGTAGCCTGAAATGATGTAGTCATAAATCTTGTTGTTGTCTCTTTTAGGTGAGTTGTGGATGGCATCCATCATGTTAGTTCTTGCTAGCAATCCTGTGAAGTGAACCATTCACATAGTACAAAGCGGACGTGGTAGCGATAATACTTACCCTGCATTCATAATTCCTTTGAAGTGTCTGCACACCATGTTAGGGGTTAGGAATATTTGATTGACATCAAGATGTGACATGGTTCCAAACATGGTGTCTCCTTTAGTTGCATAACTTGGAGAGAGAAGCAGATGGCTGCTTCCACGATGAATTGGCTTGTGAACCTTCTTCATATTGAGAAACTGTTCTCCATTGTCATCAAAGAAAATTACCGTAGCCACTAGTATGGATTTTGTGTGCTAGTTTTCCAGTAGTAGGACCCTTGATGGAAAAGCTTGCACAGGAGAGTTGGAAGATGATGTATGAAATCCAATTGCAACAAGATGAGGGGCTGTCATACCAAGAGTGTTCATGATGTCCTGAATTAGCAGAGAGATTGCTGGAATGTAGAGGCGGTCGTTGTAGTAGATGACGCCCTCTCTGATAGACCAGGAAGCGGTATGTGATCCAGGTTGAAGAGGATGCACAATCTTGCAACCCATGGCCTTAGATCAAATTTCCCATCATATGTTGGAGTTATGATGCGTGTAGTCATTGCCATATGTCCAGGCGTGTGATGATTGTTGTTGGTGTGATCAGCATTGGGCAAGAGCGGAGTAAAATCTAATGGTGATGGTGCCCTGGGTGCCTCCACATGTTGCAAGGTGGGGGTTGTTGACGACTCCATTGTCAAGAACAAGGTGTGAATTAGAAGAGTTAGCTTCCGTGATCTTAATTTCAAGGTGAGCTCTACCAGCGGCAATCATGATGTCCTTGGTTTCAGCGGTGAGGTTGTTGACGGCAGCTTCATCATCTGGTTTGTGCATCCGTGATGACGGTGGATTGGATCGTCATGTCCTCAGTCTTCTTGAGGCGAGCGTTGATAGCGATAAACTGCTTATGCATCCCATCAATCTTGTCATTGACGGTTGTGATGAATGATTGCAACATCTTTGCGACATTGATGGATTCAGTGGCCATGGCGAGGATCATCTGGAACTCCGGATACCAGGTATATGGGGCCTAATCCCCAATGACATGTGGCGGCAGGAGAGGGAGCGGAGGGGCGGCGGCGTGGCCGGCAGCTGGCGCGCGGAGGTAGGGCGCCGACGATAGGTGAGGGAGAGAGAGATAGGGTTGACCCCTTTCTTTATTGCCTTTAACTGACCTAATACTTATAGTTCCGACTAGACTTAACCTCCAAGAAATCAAGAGATCATGTAGATCCTCAATTCCTATTTTATTTAATCTTATTTTCATAATTCATATTGGTGATGTGGCGGTCTTGCAGACACGACGCGACGACGACGACGACAGCAATGATGGCGTGGCCGCGCCCCTCCTCTTCCACCCTAGGATTTCCCGTTGGAGCCCACTTAGTTAGCTGGGTCACCAACTTTTTGGGTACAGTTGGCCTATTTATTCTGCCTTGAGATTGGGCCAGCGTTGTACTTGGCTACCATGCATTTAGACAGTTTTTCTTGCTTACTTGAAGTATATTATTTATTGAACACATAATAATATGTGTTTAAGAAAAGTGTTATTAGTTCATATTATTTCTAATGTTGACCTCTTACAAGATAAACCACACGTACTACTTATAGAACAATAGTAAGTGAAAACAACTCACATGTGGAATGCACAGGGGATCTTGATTCCGTGATTTATTTGGTTGCATAAATAGTAGGAACAAACAAATTACAACATCAACGGCGTAATGCGATAGGACTTGTGGAGGGGCGTTATCGACCGTGAATGGTCCGTCATTTGATTGCGGGGTACCTCATATAGTCGACTTAGATGAACCATGCACGCAGTTGTGTATTGCCCATCCGATCCCCCCTTTGTGATCTGATTACGTTACATTGTGCTGAACCAAGCACCATTATCTATACGGAGTATGTGTATGGGCACCTCTTTATAGAAAAATGATGGTTATGTCAAAGAAAGTAGAGGGGGTGCAAACCTTGATTGATCAGCAATGGACGGTGTGGTGAAGCAATCTCACGTGCTTTCCCATAACCCAAAAGTTGATAGCGTCATGCCTTGTGACGTGACATGCAAATTGCATATCTAAGATCTTTTATTACAGGCAATAATCCAACGGAAGATAGCTAGAAAATATCTCACTAAGCGAGAAAGGAAAGGAAAAAAGTTAAATGACCATAGAACTTCAATTCAGTGACATATATATGATTAGAGTGCGTGGTCTGTAGCTGAATGAGATTAGATGTGTGCTACAAAATTGTATAAGAAGCCTAATTATACATATTTTCATTGGTAGACATGCATTTTTTTTGTAGGAGTAGCTATAGGAAATATTACTATATATAATATGCGCAAGAGAAATCAAGGGAGAAAAGAAGTCCAGATTAACTTCATATAGCAAGCACGAGGCAGCTCATCTTTTTCTTGGTTTTATTTTGATCATAAACGAAGTACCTAAAACCTGCAATTTTTGAATCTAGCCACACAATTTGCACTGCTACTCAAAGGCCCTTCGTTTATTCTTGTACGGCCACGTGTACGTCTATCATTTGCTTTCCGATAGCTTTGGTTGTAATTGCAACCCAGCTGTTGTCGATGCACACATGTAGTGGCGGTTACACTAGTTACTACGTACTCTATTTGTCGACTCCTAGCTTGCTAGCTATAGCTTTCCTATTGCATATTGTGCCATCATCATCGCACGCTACTTATCATCTCACCATCATCGCATATATATATAAAAGTTGAGTGTTTTGCTGTCCCAACCAATGATCCCTAATTAAGTTGGCCACGTCTATGCACATGTCCATACTTAGCATGTCTAAAACCTAGCTTTCGTCGCCGTCGTGGCCGTGTCCATGTCCATTGGACCTCCTCTCGGTCGGTCTCGTGCTATAGCTTATCAAGCATCGATGCGTCACCGTTTTTGACATGTCGTCCATATCTAACCCATCGGAGGAGTCGTTGCTTTTGCAGCCATCATCGGCGCCGACCGAGAGAGAGAGAGAGAGAGAGAGAGAGAGAGAGAGAGAGAGAGAGAGAGAGAGAGAGAGAGAGATAATAGAGTAGTGTTGGTTATTATTGCATTGGCATTGTTCACGTGGTCGACACGTGAGCAGCTGGAAGCAACTAGCATGGACGATATACATGCATCAGCTAGGTGATGCGAGATGAAAGACGAAGGAGTGGTGATGCCGGCCTCTTTGCATTTCATCTCTGTACCTGTACGTTTTCATCGGTACATCGCGCGAGTGCATGATGTCTGGCATGTATGGGTTGATAGAACTCTGGCCACTGCGTTTCTGTGGTTAGGCAAAGGTTTGTTGCGTACCATGAATACTTTTTTCCAAAATGGTTTCAGTAGAGCTCATTTTGCTTGCATTTATTCACCGTGGCGCGTGTGCTCTTTCTGAACCATCAGTGAAAAAAAGGGTGGCCCAAGAGAAAGCACCAGTGTACTAGTGTTTTATGCATAGTCAAAGCAACAACCACTGTCCAATTAGTACAAAATATATGAAAATTTGCATTGGCAAATTAACTATATATACACTAGCACAACTGCACAAGAGGACGCAACTATGGAATTTGTGTGTCAAACTAGATAACTTTAGTTTGACCAAGTTTACTACAGTTAGTAGTAGTTACATTTATGTCACTAATTAAATTTACTAATACATTTCATAATTAATTTAGTGGTACTTATCTTGTGCCATAAATGTTGGTACTTTTCTATATAACTTGGGTCAACCTCAAAAAAGTGAGAATTGCATCCTTTTGTGATGGAGAGAGTATTTCTCAACATGAGTTCCTGAAATATATAAATGACCCAGTATTGCCGTTTATGTAACTTTCAAGATGAGCTATTAATATCTATATCTTGTATTGTCAATCAAATTGATGTCCAAAATTTAAGACTTGAAGTTGTGTCACTGCTCCTCATCACGGCAGTAACCCGGTAAGGAAGAGCAAGCGCAACTGGGCCCGAAGTACTCGCGTATTCGGCCCACAGTAGGATTGCAAGGCCTGTGAAGCGCAGCCCAAGTCTGAGGAGTGATCCAAGCCAGCCCAGCTCCAGAAGCGAATCATTTATTACTAGTCCACTGGAGAGAGAGAGAGATTATCGAATCAGAGAACTATTGTAATTTCCTTTCGTACTCTTCAAGTTGATATGGTAGAGTAGCGTAAAGTAGTTTTTCCCTTCCTCTTCCACCTCCGGCTATCGCCGGCGGCCAGCACCGCGGCCGCTACGGTGTCGGCTGCTAACAACCTGGTATCAGCTCACCGGTCTTCGGACCCGCGCTGGATCGAGCTCTAGCTTCCCATTACCACTACATGTGTCGCCGCAGAGCTCAGGGAGCCATGGAGCCCAACACCGCCACGGCAATCCACAAGCTGATGAAGCAGATCGAGGATCTGGACAAGCGCTCGGCGGATCGTTGGAGCCGGCTGGAGAAACGCGTGGATGACGCCGAGACGGACCTCAAGGAGCGGAAGCTCGCCATCGACCATCGCCTCAGCGAGCTGGAGCGGTTCGCTGGCGACCAGTACACCGCCGCGGTCGTCGCTGACAACTGGGGCCACCAGTTCGAGGATCGCCTCAACGAAATCGAGGATCGAGTCGCGGACGTCGAACTCTCCCACTTCGACGCCATCCGCAACGAGCGAGACAACCGCGTCGAGGAGCTGGAGTCCACCGTCGGGGGACTGCAGACCTGGCGGATGGAGGTGGATGGCTTCATCTCCGGCGTCTACGCCTCCGAGCGCGTCGTTAACCGCTCCACCGACAGCGCGCCGCGCCACCCTGGCTCGGCGGCGCACCACGAGACGGTCGCCGGGCGCCCACCTGCCGGATCTCCGACCGTCTGGCCCGACGGGCACCGCGTTGGCTATGGGTCGAATCCGACCATAGCCCAACCCCAGACCAGTGGTACGTACGAAATTCCCTATTCCAGTGTTGTTCATCCTGTTCATCCCCCGATTCCTCCATACCCGCCACCTCCCCAATTTCCCCCAATTCCACCAAATTATCATCCACCACCACCCCCTCCACCACAATTTTCCCCCATCCAGCCAACTCATCACCCACCACCACCACAATTCCAACAATTTCCCAGAATCATCACCCTCCGCCACAACAATTTCCAAATCCATACCCTACTCATACTTCCTATTCTCCTTTTCCACCCAATTCCTATCCACCAGCATACAATGCCATACTTCTCCTCACCCTAACCAATTCAATAGCAATCACCCCCCAAATCAACTTGGCCAATTACCTAAACTTACATTTCCATCATTTGATGGCACTAATCCCCAGCTCTGGCTTAAACGCGCCAAATCCTACTTCCAAATGTACTCTGTTCATCAATCCCTTTGGGTGAATGTGGCCACCCACCATTTCTTCGAAGCAGCAGCACGCTGGCTTCAGTCGGTTGAAAACCAAATAGAGCACAGCTCCTGGGACACATTCACTTCGATGGTCCTTGAGCGTTTCAACCGTGATGAACATGATTCCTTGCTGCATCAGCAAATGCACATCCGCATGACTTCATCTACCAAAGATTACATTGATCGTTATGTTGCACTAGCTGAGCAGCTTTCTGCCTATTCTCCCAAGCCTGACCAGCGTGCTCTCACAATTCGATTCATTGACGGCCTTACTGATCCCATTCGCGCAGTAGTAATGGTACACAATCCAGCCGATTTGGATACTGCTTGCTCTCTCACTCTGTTGCAGGAGGAGGCTCAGGCTTCGTGGCGTGCCAAGGAGTTCAAGGGTACTGATTATGCTGGGTCATCGAAACCAATGGGTTTCAAATCGGCTCATCCTCTTCCTCCGCCTCCAGTGAAGCCGGCGGTTCCCGTTGATGATAAGCACCAAGACAAGAAGCCTCCATCCCTGGAAGAAAAATTCTCCCAACTGTGCGCATCCAGGAAGGCTCAAGGGCTTTGTATGCGTTGCGGCGAAAAATGGTTCCATGGTCACCGCTGTTCTCCTCACATTCAGTTGCATTCGATGCAAGAGGTGTGGAATTTATGTGAACCCTGCCTGTCCATGGAGGATCAGTCTGATTCTATGCCGTCCGCTGATCCTGAGCTCCCTCAGTCATCTGCATCAATTCATCAAGCATGTATGATTCTCTCGAGCGCCTCTTCTAGCTCCGAGCACACAGTAAATACATTTCAGTTGCAGGGCTCAATTGCTGGTTATCCTATATCTATCTTGGTTGACTCGGGGAGTTCTCACTCTTTCATTGCTACTGCGGTTGTTGACAAGCTCCAAGGGGCTCAACCTCTGCCAAGTCCAGTATCAGTTCGGTTGGCTGATGGCGGTCTGGTAACTTACTCGTCTGCTCTTTCCTCAGTTGAATGGTCCACCAATGGTTACTATTTTCACTCAGCATTCAAGATTCTGCCACTGGGCTCTTTTGATGTAATCCTGGGCATGGACTGGTTAGCTGCATTTTCTCCAATGCGTTCTCATTGGGGACAGGGCCAGTTGCAAATCACCTACGACAATTCGACAGCAGTTCTGCAGGTCACTTCTCCAAATGTCTCAGAACCAACATCAACTCAAATTTTCCATATTGGTTCAGATGCTTCTTCTGTCGAACAGCCGCCTATGCTCCCGGAAGTTCAGTTGCTCTTGGATCAGTTTGCACCTCTGTTTGCAGAGCCTTCAGATTTGCCTCCTCGTCGGGATTGTGATCACTCGATTCCCCTGGTCCCTGTTGCTCAACCTGTCTCTATACGACAATACCGCTACTCCCCTGCACTTACGTCTGAAATAGAGTCGCAGGTGTCTGATCTTCTCAAGGCTGGTTTCATCAGGCCGAGCACCAGCCCCTTCTCTTCTCCGGTTTTGCTGGTGCGTAAAAAGGATAAAACATGGCAGATGTGTGTGGATTATCGCCAGTTGAATGCCTTGACGATCAAGAGCAAGTTCCCGATTCTAGTTATTGACGAGTTGCTTGATGAATTGTCCTCGACCAAGTGGTTTTCTTCCTTGGACCTGCGGGCTGGATTCAACCAAATCAGGTTGGCGCCGGGTGAAGAGTTCAAAATGGCCTTCCAGACCCATTGGGGTCAATTTGAGTACACCTTAATGTCTTTCGGGTTGACTGGAGCACCCAATTCATTTCAAGGGGCTATGAACAAAACTTTACATCCCTTGCTCCGCAAATGTGCAATTGTCTTCTTTGACGATATCCTCATTTACAGCAGAACCTTTGAGGAACATTTGCAGCACTTGCAGCAAGTTTTTGAGCTTCTAGCCAAGGATCAGTGGCTCATCAAACTCAGCAAGTGTAGATTCGCCCAACAGTCAATCTCTTACTTGGGGCATGTCGTATCTGTAGCTGGTGTGGCTACAGATCCCAACAAGATTGTTGCTGTATCAGCATGGCCAATTCCAACTAATGTCAAGGAGCTCCGCAGTTTTCTGGGTCTGGCTGGTTATTACCGCAAGTTTGTTCGCAACTTTGCCCTGATTACTAGGCCGTTGCATGATCTGCTTCGTAACGGCACTCTCTTCGTTTGGACTCCCTCACATCAATCAGCATTTGAAGCCCTGAAACAAGAACTCGTTTCTGCACCTGTGCTTGCGCTCCCGGATTTTTCTAAAGAATTCCAAATCCAGACTGATGCCAGTGATAAAGGAGTTGGTGCCGTGCTTTTTCAGCAGGGCCATCCCTTGGCTTTCGTTAGCAAGGCTCTCGGGCCTCGAACTCAAGGCTTATCCACTTACGAGAAGCAATACCTCGCCATACTTGTGGCAGTGGAGCAATGGCACTCATATTTGCAGCACGGCGAGTTTTCTATATTCTCTGATCACCGCAGCTTGATGCATCTTACAGAGCAGCGTCTCCACACGCCCTAGCAGTTGAAAATGTACACCAAGTTGGCAGGCCTGCAGTACCACATTATCTATAAACCTAGGTCTACCAACCAGGCGGCTAATGCCCTGTCTCGACATCCTGCTCCCCCTCTTCAGTTAAATGTGCTCTCTTTAGTTTCCCCTTCATGGCTCTCTGATGTGGTGACAGCCTATTCTTTGGATGACCATGCTACCAAGCTTATTCAGGAATTGGCAGTGAATTCCTCAGCCCATCCACCATATTCTCTTCGCAATGGCGTGCTATTCTACAAAGACAGAGTCTAGGTTGGTTCTAACTCTGACCTTCAGCTTCGTATCCTCAGGGCTCTACATAGTTCAGTGTTGGGAGGTCATTCGGGATTTCCAGTTACCTACGCTCGAGTTCGTAAGCTATTTGCTTGGCGAGGCCTCAAGACCGCAACCAAGAACTTTGTTCAGTCCTGCACGACCTATCTGCAAGCTAAGCCTGACAGAGCAGCCTACCCAGGTCTTCTGGCTCCATTGTCGGTTCCTTCTGAATCTTGGCAGGTCATTTCTTTGGATTTCATCGAAGGACTTCCCTTGTCCGGCTCAGCTAACTGTATCTTGGTGGTTGTGGACCAATTCAGCAAATATGCCCACTTCATTCCATTACTCCATCCATTTTCAGCTTCCCAAGTGGCTCGGGCATTCTTCGATGAGATCTACCACTTACATGGGTTACCTACTCACATTGTCTCGGATCGTGATAGGATTTTCACCAGCAATTTTTGGCGTGAGCTGTTCACCCTGGCCAAGACTGATCTTTGCATGAGCTCGGCTTATCATCCACAGTTCGACGGGCAAACAGAACGTGTCAACCAATGTTTGGAGACCTTCTTGCGATGTTTTGTCAGTTCTTGCCTGCGAAGCTAGAGTAAGTGGTTAACATTGGCTAAATTCTGGTATAATACATGCAAACACTCTGCCACTCAGCTTTCTCCATTTGAGGTAATCTATGGTCATCCTCCTCGGCATTTTGGGCTTTCTCTGGACTCAGTGTCATCGGTTCCTGAGGTTCAGTCTTCTCTTACCGAGCGGGCTGTTATGGTGGACTCAGTGCGGCTTCATCTCTCCAGAGCTCAGGAACGCATGAAGCGCCAAGTGGACAAACATCGCTCTGATCGTTCTTTTGAGGTAGGCGACATGGTTTTCCTCAAATTGCAGCCTTATGTGCAGTCTTCTATTGCTCCTCGTGCACACCAGAAATTATCGTTCAAATATTTTGGCCCATACAAAGTGTTATCTCGGATTGGATCAGCGGCATACAAGCTTGAGCTTCCGTCATCATCTACCGTGCATCCTGTCTTTCATGTCTCGCTGTTGAAGCCAGCTCCTCCTTCCAGCTTTCAATTGACTCCGCCTCTACCTGACATTGACAATGAACATCAGATTCCAGAACTTATCCTGGACAGGCGTATGCATCATCGCCAACATGGGGAGGTTTCTCAGGTTCTGGTAAAATGGTCAGGTATGGATGCTCGTCTTGCTACTTGGGAAGATACCGAAGCTTTGATGCAGCGTTTTCCGCTGGTGCCGGCCTGGGGACATGCCGGTTCTCAAGGGGAGGGGAGTGTCATTGCTCCTCATCACGGCAGTAACCCGGTAAGGAAGAGCAAGCGCAACCGGGCTCGAAGTACTCGCGTATTCGGCCCACAGTGGGATTGCAAGGCCTGTGAAGCGCAGCCCAAGTCTGAGGAGTGATCCAAGCCAGCCCAGCTCCAGAAGCGAATCCTTTATTACTAGTCCACTGGAGAAAGAGAGAGAGAGATTATCGAATCAGAGAACTATTGTAATTTCCTTTCGTACTCTTCAAGTTGATATGGTAGAGTAGCGTAAAGTAGTTTTTCCCTTCCTCTTCCACGTCCGGCTATCGCCGGCGGCCAGCACCGCGGCCGCTACGGTTTCGGCTGCTAACAAGTTGACCATCTTTCTATGCCGAATCTAGTGACTTTCAATCAACACCATACTTCCTCTAGTTCCACGCACTTCGCCGCTTTCATGTTGACTTATTTTGTCCTTTCCTCAGTTAACTCCGATCTGCAATGTAGACTGGAAATGCTTAACTCCTAAAAAATTCCCACTGATGGCATGATTACAAAAAAAAAAGGGGCGGGGGGGGGGGGGGGGGGGGGGGCGGGTTGAAATTGTGGGGGTCCTCCCTCCTTTCCTATCCCCAGCATGTATCTAATCAAAGAAAACATGGGCATTGTGACATTGGAGTCATTTGTTGACCAAATATAGTGTTCGGGTTGTATTCTTGCATGGTTCATTGGTTGGAAATAAAATTAATAAATCGATGAGAGAATTGCTTTGACAGAGGGACTTAAATAAGACCAATAATATATGAGTTGATTGAAGGCAACCTTCCCCTCCACAGACTAAATTCCCTCACATGCTTTATTACTCTCTCTCTCTCTCTCTCTCTCTCTCTCTCTCTCTCTCTCTCTCTCTCCATCGTTCCTAGGCTATAAAAGGACTTGGCAATTGCCATCCCTCTCCCACTAATTGATCATCTTCTCTAGATCCTCTCCTCCTCCCTCCCTCTCTCTCTCCCCCAGACAACACTTGGTCATCATCACACCGATACTGGCCTCAACTCCCCTCTCTCTTTCTCTCAGCTCTGCCCGGCCGGCGTCACAACCAACTCCTATTTTAGTCGTCGATCGACAACGTACAACAAACAATTAGTATCATGGCCGCCGCAACACAACATAGCAGGAACAGGGGCAGCGTCGTCGCAGCCGCCAAGGCTGCTGCTTGCTCGGGGCCGGCCGTTGAGGTCGTCGACAAGAAGCCCATCGTCGTTCACCGCCGCCAGGGAGGAGGAGGAGCGCAGGAGGAGGCCGAGAGGAAGGCGGAGCTCCGGCGTGGCCCGTGGACCGTGGACGAGGACCTCACCCTCGTCAACTACATCGCCGACAACGGCGAGGGCCGCTGGAACAACCTCGCCCGCGCCGCCGGTACGTATGGCGTAGCACGCCGGCCGGCAGAGCCAGCATCCATGCATCACCTCTCTAGCTATCTCTCGATAGTCTGTCGTATATCTATGACTTATCATGCATCGATGATGCAGGTCTGAAGCGGACGGGCAAGAGCTGCCGGCTGCGGTGGCTGAACTACCTCCGGCCCGACGTGAAGCGCGGCAACTTCAGCGCCGACGAGCAGCTGCTCATCCTCGACCTCCACACCCGCTGGGGCAACCGGTAATTAATTAGTCGTTACTATATCATTTGTCAACTTCCGACGATGACGACGACGCCGGCCGACGGCCACGGGCTATGCCGCCGTACGTAGCCGTGCATCGTTGGCCGCCAGCGACGTCTTGCACGTGCCTACTACACCGTATAATACGTACTACCAATCAGCCGCCGTCGCTGCTAGAGCTAGCAGGCGCCGGAGTTTTCAGACTGGAATCGTGTGGACGCACGGTACGGTAGCTATAGCCTGTTGTTGAACGCCAGCTTGCTCACCAGTAGTACTAGTGCCCAGTGACCAAGGGCGGCGGCGAGCGGCCGACGACGTGTCCACGTATACATACATATATACATGCACCTGTCACCGACCGTATTTGTACGCACGTGCGAGCACGGTACCACTGCACGCTACATACCCCCGTGTAGACGTAGTGGAGCCGTACGTGCGTGTGGAAGCTCGTATACAACAGTGCGGTCGATGGCAACGCACAAGGGAGAGATATCTACAATTCAGGTCGTACAAGTAAAGTCGTCTTCTCAAAAGTGGACGATGCATGATACATGTTGTTATCGAACAAGAATCCATCCATCGATCGATCACAGCACAAATGCATACATTTGTACATGTCTTTCACTTTCACTACTCCGGCCACCACTGTTCACGAAAGCTATTGCACCAGTTTCAAAGCTGCACGCCTCTACTCTCTCTTTCTCTCTTGCTTCATTCTCTGTTTTCTCTCCAGAAACTTAAAGTTCTTCCAGTTCCATCCCTCGCATTCCCTCTAATTGCATTTCCATCCTCGTGTCATTTGATTTCCAGGTGGTCAAAGATAGCGCAGCACCTGCCGGGCCGGACGGACAACGAGATCAAGAACTACTGGAGGACGCGGGTGCAGAAGCACGCCAAGCAGCTCAACTGCGACGCCAACAGCAAGCGCTTCAAGGACGCCATGCGCTACCTCTGGATGCCGCACCTCGTCGACATCGCCGGTGCCGACGACGAGCACCACCACCTACGCCTCCTCCAGCAGCACCAGCAGCAGCAAGCTACTGCTGCCGCCGGCGCCGGCGGCGTTGGCAACGACCTTGCTGCTGCTGGCTACGCCAACGCCGACCTCCAGCTGCACGCGCTGTCATCCGGCATGGCGGCGATGACCACGACGACGTCGTCGGGGTCCGATTCGCTCGCGTCGGAGTCGTACGATGACGGGAGCGGCCTGTTCGCGGACGTGCGCGCCGGCGAGATGCTGATGAGCGGCGGAGACTGGGAGGCGCCGCAGGAGGCCAACAACAGCCAGGGCCTGTGGCCGTCGTCGTCTGATCATGATCAGTCGGTGCAGGCTGCCGGTTGCAGCCAGTTTCAGGACCCGGAGCTCAGTGGATGGGTGCAGGGCTTCTCTGAGAGCATTACCGATAACTTTTGGGCCTTGGAGGAAATTTGGAAGATGCAATGAGCAATTTTGCGTGTTCGTCCTTCCAAAATTCAAGGACTGAAATATATATACGAGTAGTGATGTTGACAATAGATACAACCTATAAGAAAGACAAGTTATATACAATAGTAACTCCATATATAGTTAGCATATTCTAACTCCAAAGATATACTCTATATGAAATATGAAAGTTGTATACTTTTTTATATTTTTTTGGCTCTTTTTTGTTTGCCTCTTGAGGTTCATTCTATTAGAGGTTGGAAAAGGAGGGTATTGTTTATGCAAGTTGTACCAATATGGGTGCAATGTTAATTTGTAAACGGTGGCAGTGGCAGGGGAGGTCCATTTGTTAGCCTCCTCTCTAGTGACAAATTAAAAAGGCAAGTATAATATAGAGAGAGATTATTACTACAATATTGGTATTCAGACTTTTGGGCAATTATTTCTGCATACATATTGAAATGTCTCCTCCTCTTCACGTTCTAGCAAGTTTCATCTATATTTCTCTCATCAGTGATGATGTGTGCACTTCCATTTACTTACAAGAGAAGTAAACCTTTTTTGGTTAGCAAAAGGTTGCAAATATATACCGAAGTATTAGAATAATATTCTATATGGAGAGGCCTATATATGTATAACTAATCACATCAAGGTACCTTGTTCCATTTTTTCTTAATAACTCAATATTATGTCTAGAGATCACAGGAGATAATAAGATCTAGCTAGACGTGCACACCATTATTGCAGTGGAGATAGACTGCTAGCTAACTAGATCAATATCATAATATTGTCAACAACAAAAAATTGACAAAGAAGAATATATAAAGTCATATATGTGTCATATATGACTAGATAGGATAACTAACTCCACTCATATTTGCCTTGCTCACAATGTGCAAGACGAAAGCAAGAGAAGCTCGCTAAGAATAGAAAGATAAGGCACACACAAAGAAAGACTCCATCACTATCGTACGTCTTCAATTCGCTTGCATCAACCGTGTCTATCACAAGTCACAACGACTCACAAACATTGCATCTATATCTATGCCTGCATGACTTGCACCTAGCTAGCTCCAATATCTAGTACATAGATTCTTCTCTCCCAAATGCAAAACGTACAATTATCTGTTCAACCTCCACTGAAAGCCTCCCCAGCCTTAGGTTCTCCCACGTGTGAGAATCCACAGCCGCAGCTTTGGTCTCTCTAAAGCCCTTTCGGTTTGTGTGTGGAGGGCATTCAGCACATGCGTACGTGCTAGCTAGCAGCAACAAGAGAGAGCTGGTCGATAGACTTGCTTCTGGACTTGATCACGCATCAGATCAGTAATGGCATCAGTTCGCCGGCCACTATACTCTTTCCTGAGCAGATTTGGGAGGAATAAAGCTTGCTTTCCGGTTGCTTGAAAAGCTTGGGCACCCGAAACAAGCCCCTAGATTTGGAGCCTTGCATATGCACTTGCTTGACCTTGGTCGACAAGCAATTGAAGGTGACGGTAGAGTGTTAGGCATTTGCATTTGCATTGCACTGGCCAGCCAGGATGTCACGCACCTGTCCCCTTCTCAACCTATCTATGGCGGCATCACCTTTTCTCATCTGTCTTGGATATATGCAAAAGTTTTGCACGCAATTGCACTCAAGGAAGGATCGAGAGAATACTTTTTGTCATACAAATTAAACGAGATATATATCTACGGTGAGAGATGCATACATTGAAGGTGAGAGATGCACCATTATGGCACACTTCTAGTTATTGAACAGGCACCAATATAAATAAAAAAACAATTCTTTCTTACTCCCCCCGGTGCATTTTATCTGGCGCACACGCATATCAAGATTCAAACTTTAAAAACTTTGACCAATAGTTAGGCTAATAAATTTTAAGGGTAACAATACTAACTTTATATGATTAGATTCATAAGAAATTAGACTATCTAATGATTACAAATTTATAAGTATAAATAATATAATACGTATATAGCGAAATGAATGGTCAAAGTGTAACTTAGGAGACCGTGTCACCATCGAAATACAAAATGTCTAAGGTGAGATCGAGGTATGCAAATCATCATATTTGCACTCCATTAAAAAGTAGGGTTCTCTCATATCTCTTCGCAGTTCCCTCTTTAGGGAGTTGTGTTTACAATCTTATGACTTGTTTGGATGCACTCTATCTACCACCTCAATTCATATGCGGTGAAATGAATGGGAGTGTGACTTAGTTTAACTTTTACCTCAATCCACTTCAACATACATAGATTGAGGTTAATATGAGCGCATCCAAATAAGCCCTTAGGGATGACAAGGTGGTAACATGGAGCGTCGACACCATATTCAAGGACATGCAAATTGCATGCCAAAAGCAACAACGATGGTGGTGATACATATGGAAGAAAGAGGATAGCACCCATCAAGTAAATCACTAGAAGAAAAAAGGAGCAATGGGGGTGCTTAGACTTAGAGCATGTGCTAAGAAGAAAAAAGAACTTGTAATTGTGTACATTTTTTATTGTGCTAGCTCTGTAGGCTACGGTATGAATCACTGGGATGACAACATGCATGGAGGATAGAAATAGTTTTTTTAGAAAGGCGGCAAAAAAGCTTTTGCCATATTTTTATTAGACGGATAAAAGGAAAAAAAAAAGAAGGATTACAAACACAAAACTGCCAATACTCGAGATCCACCACGTACCGTGCTTTCTTCAACGGACGTGTGACCTTACGCGGTGCAGATGAGCTGTGGGCGACATCGGCACCACCAAAGGTCAAACTTTTTTCTGGATTGCGTTCCATGAGCGACTGTGGACGGTTGAATGATGCAAGAGGCACGGCCTGCAGCTGAACGACGACTGCTCGCTCTGCGCCCAGGGATGCGAGTCCACGGACCACCTATTCGCAACTTGTGTCTTCTCTAGGGAGCTGTGGCATAGGCTCCTGGCCACCAGCGGGTTCACCCACCTCTGTCCCTCTGCGAACGACAACCTAGTGCATTGGTGGCTTTCCTCTCGGGCCCTTGTGCCGGAAGGGTACCGATGAGGCTTCGACTCCCTCGTCCTACTGATGACATGGATGATCTGGAAGGAACGCAACAAGAGGACCTTCGACCACGTTTGCTGCTCGCCCAAGGTCGTCCTGGGGCGCGTGTGCGAGGAGGGAGACACCTGGGTGGCTACCGGGTTTTGAGCCCTCGCGCCATTGTTCGTGGGCTAGGTCACTCGGTCAATCACCGAATCAGTAGCACAGTAGTTCGCTTAGTTAGTACAACCCTCGAAGCACCGTCGTTCTTAGCCGGCGCCTTGTTTTGTGTGTCGTCCGCCTAGCCAACTAGCACCTCGCCAATTGGATGGGTGGAATGTAACAAACCCTTCTAACACAAAATGACATAACCCCGAGGTGACCTATTCTCATGTAGCTAAATAAAACCAAAAAACTAAGAACACCACTAACCAACATCAACATTTACTCACTTAATTAGCCCACTTAGCATAGATAAGCCACCTCCCTTGGTTGTAGACTTTTATTTTGAAAAGCTCTATTCCTCTCTTTCCATATATTCCACCAGAAATAAATTATGAGACCATCGAACCTCCTTCTATTCACTTTATCTATCTTGGTGCGACATCTTTGCCAATATCTATGGAGAGAACCATTTATCCCCATTGCGTCTATTGTTACGAGACCGTACCAGGACAGACATGATCATACTTGTCCTGAGAAAGTACAGTTCTTATATAAATGGGTGGGTGTTTCTTGCTCTGTTCCACAGAGTTTGCATATAGCTAGGGTCATGTGGATAATTTCTTTTCATCAAATTATTGGCCGTGGGAATTTTCTTGTGTAGCAAAGTCCATGCAAAGAACTTATATTTTCAAATTATTGACCGTACCAGGACACTACATATGCTTGTGTTAAGGTTGCCCTTCATGAGCTAGGCTAGGCCCTTGATGAGCTAGGCTCTTGACACGGTAATTTTTTCTCGTTCTCTCTCATTTTGATTGGGTAAATAAATATGTGTTTCAAGCTAGCTGATAACTTCGACACTTGGGAACACCCCTCCGCAGAACTAAAAAAAATAGAGCGACATACAGGGTGGTCAAAGTCAAACGGCACAGGCAGCACGTGCGAAAATTTGAACTGTGTTGAAAAATTGAAGTTAGCCCAGAGAGAAGAGAAGAAGTCACCACGTACGGCGTGGATGGGAGCCGCATCAGCAGCTGCCGCCGGCCGGCTGCGCAGGCACCACGTCAGCCGAGACCCCCCGCACATCACGGGCCGGACTGGGCCCCACCGCAGCATGCATCCTGCCAAAAAAAAAAGACGGTACACACTTACGGTCAATGGTGTACTACTGTCAAAACAAAAAAAGAAAAGCATCTCCACGTACGTACGCACGGGTTAATTAGGGCTTCCAAGTGATGGCATGATTGATTAGGGCTTAATTGACGGCGGCTGGGTGAGACCTGGTGAGGTAAGCTTGGACTAGCTAGCTAGCTTGGGGTTATACGGTCAAACCCGTCTACTACCTCGGCCGGTCACGCAGCTCTTTTTCCGCGGTGGTCGGCGGGGTCGCCGTCGCCGTGCGTACGGCAAGGAGAACAATCGAACACGATAGATGCTGATACTCATGCAAGTGCTCAAGTAGCTCATGTATAGCTGGAGCGGATCGATCATATGCAGGGCCCGCCCGGGCCGGCAGCTACCACCACACACTTGTACTTGCACGACCTTTTTCAAAAGCTCGAACTCGAAGCGGATAGTCGCAACCAATGATGTTGCTAGCCAGCATAGGAGGCTAGTGTACCTGTCAGACACAGTGCACCATGTGGATGTCCACTTGTTTTAGTTCATTTGAACATTACATTGATTGATCGATTAATTGGAGATTGCTAAAGTGCACTAAAATCGCACTCCACGTAATTAGTGTAGTGGGGAGAACAAATTGAACTAACTAGTCTGCAAGGTTGCATTTGGTTGAGAGAGGTGTTTGAGTGGAGAACAGTTGAAATAGGATTATTAGATGGAATATTCTCTGAAGATGTTGTCTCCAAGCGTCTGAATTGGAGATGAGAGCTCATCCCTCGTGGACGTCGTTCTGTTCCATTTGTGTCTGCTTTTTCTTCCTCTTCCCTTCTTCCATTTGGCCGCGCCTTTGTCACCTTCAATTGCCTGCTCGTGCCCTCTCAATGGTTGCTGCTACGCTCGAGTTGTGTCCGGAATCGGATTGCTTTAGACAAGAAGGCGGCTCATCGGCTAGCTTCACCACTTGACCCCGGATGAGAAACCAGAGTCTCAAAGAAGGCGACCATGGCCACGCTCGCCCGACCCCATAAAGACAACGTCAACTGACGAGGATAGGCGCATGCAAGACCCTAGTGCGCATGACCGGCCTTGGCCCTTCGTGGGTAGCCTCGCTTGGCCCCAATAAGCGGGCAAACTCGATGCCAACAGGTGTGGTAGAGGGGACGACGACATGGCTAGGGCAAGGGATGGTGGCGGCTTGGGCAGCATGGACTAGGGTCGGGCCAGTGTTAGCGGACAGGGTGGTGGCCATGGTTGGGGCCAAAGGGTACCGATGAATCTACTACGATTAGGCGACATAAGAAGAAGGAAGAAGAAGATGAGAGAGGATGACATGCTAGCACCGCCTAACAGGTGTTTAACGTATCGCAAGCGGTGATGTATCCTTTTACATTTATGCTCCTCCAACTACTTATAAACACAGAGTAGGGACATAAAAAAAATAATTGGTCTGCTTCCTTTTAGTTGCAGCAACACATATGAGTACATAGCTAGTCAATGAATGCCTCTTCGGTTACATTTTTTTACAAAGTTGTTGACCGGAGAAAGTCAAGAAAGATCCTCCAAATCCAAATTAAAAAGACCACCACCGCAGGATGAGCAGTGCAGCAAAACTTAACAAAAAGGAAAGGTGAAACAACCCATCCATCCAGCAAATTAAAGAGGGCCTCTGTATATCGACCCAGTGGGCCGGACAGCCGGCGCGAGCAGTGAGGCCTGCTGCTTAATTGGGCTCTCCGATCGTCCTACGCCAGCTGTGGCGGCGGCAGGATCCACGAGTCGCCGTAGATGAAGTGGATGCCGATGAACGGCTTGGCCTGCGCGTCGTTGAGCACGAGCGACCACCCCACGCGCTTGTGCGGCAGCGCGCCGGGGCCGGAGCACTGGTACTCGCCGTAGTAGACGCCGCTCTCCTTGGGCTTGGTGATGGTCCAGCTGTCCCACCCCACGGGCACCACCTCCTTGCCCATGGTGGTGTACGAGTACACCACCCGGGACGCGTCCCCCCACGCGCGGCCGAGGTAGATCTGCCCGGCGCCCGTGGAGCTGCCGATCCGGCACCGGAGGAACGAGAACCCGGTCTCCAGGGCGCCCGCGATGCTATGGCTCCGCTGCTGCGCCGTCACGATGGCCACGTCCTTGGTCACCGACATGATCGCGCAGTCCTCGTACAGCGACCGCCCGAAGCCGAAGATGAAGTCCACGGTGCCCTTGATGTGGCACGACTTGAAGTAGTGGAGGCCCTTGAGGTCGTACAGCGTGTCCTGCCCGCCGTCTATGGTGCAGTCGTAGAAGGCCGCCTTGTTGCCGTACACGCGCAGCGCCACCGCCTGCCCGCCCTCCGTCCCCGGCGCGGCGAGCGGCGCGTGGTTCCTGAAGGTGATGCCGTTGGCCATGAAGTAGTCCGCGTCCACAGCCACCGTGGCGCTGCCGTAGGTGCCCAAGGGCTTGCCATCCTTGCCGTGGGTCGCCGCCCGGTCGTTCCAGCTGATCACCGGCGGGTTCTTGGGGTTCCCGGAGAACGTGATGTACGGCTTCGTGTAGGGCACGAGAACCTTCTCCCAGTAGGTGGCTGTCCGGATGTCGAGGATGACCCGCCGCTTGTTCCCTTCCGGGATGGCCTTGATGGCCTCGCTGATGCTCTTGAACTTGCCGTGGCCGTCGGGGCTCACCACGTAGCGCACCGGCATGCCCTGCGCCTGCAGCAGCTCCGGGTCCCACACCTTGCCGCCGGAGCTGGTCCCGTACTTGTGCTGCTCGCTCGTCACGTTCTTGTACAGCTCCACGTTCTCCGCCACGAACTCGGTGAAGCTGGAAACAACATCGCTCTTGCCGGCGGCCTCCGTCGGCAGCTTGATGTTACTGGACGGCGGCGATGGCGGCCCCGAGGATGCAATCGAGACGAAACATGGGAGCAGCAGGATTATTGCGACAAGAGCAAGGACAGGCAGAGGAGCACGATGACAGTTTTGCGCCATGGCTGCTGGATTATGATGGCACACAATGCTTGGATGCAACAGAAAAAGAGCACTATTTAGTAGTTCTCCTTGATCTGGCCAATTATTGGGTGAATGGGATTGTGAGGCATTGTGTTCATAGGTTATTTTAGAGTGATGAGAATGGGAGGAGCAGCATCCATTTTGATTGGCTGGTTCTTGTTCATCCTGGTACAACGAAAGCATGCTTTGCCTCACCTGCCTCTAGCTTATTTTAGCTATATATAGCTTCTTCATTTGGGGGGTACTATTGTAGTTCATGCATCAGATGTGGACACGCTGTACTTGAGAAGAGGGTCTGTGTCATCTGTTAAACCTAAACAGACAGATTCACCCATCTGGTCATGGTGTGCAGGACACGCATTGGTGAACAGTAGTACATTTGGGGGGTACTATTGTAGTTCATGCATCAGATGTCAATTGGTCCACTATTGTAGTTCATTTGGGGGGGTACTATTGTAGTTCAAACAAATGTGGACCAATTGTTAAACAAGGATGACTAAAAATTAAAGAAGCTACATACATTTTCCAGGAGTGCTGAAAACTGCTGCTACTTTCTTTTCCTCTTTCCCACAGTTAATTGCAAGACCATGGATCCAAATCCAGTGGAAAGCAAACAAGGCCTTGGCCCATCATAATTCATCAGCTGAGCCACAAATTGCAGGCCCAGTAACACCTTACACCGCAATGGTGCTAGTGTTGCCTTTTGCTACCGATTGTTTGCCTACCGATTGTGGCCAAGGTTTTTTTCCTTCTTCGATTTGGAGGATCTCTTGACTTTCTCCGGACAACAATTCTCTAACCGACAAAGAACATACCACTAGTATGCGTGTACGTGACTATCAACGAAATTGCAGGCATTCATTCACTAGTTATCTAATATTGTTTTTTTTAGCACTAGCTTTTTTTAGGGGATTTTTTGAGCACTAGAATCATGCCCGTGCTTTGCACGGTGACAAAATAATATCACAATAATTTATACTTTGAAAGCTCAAAACAATTCATTTACACAATTTCCATTCTTCAGCAGTTATTCAAGTTTCGATATGGAATTGATACAATTTATGTCATATGGTAATAACAAACAGCCTGATTGAGGAAGCACTAACACCGCCGTGCCACGCACCCAACTCTCACCACCGCTGCCGGTCACCCAACTCACCAAATCGAAAGTAGGAGGCAGAAGAACAAGGCGGGGAATTAGGATGGGGATTATAAGGACGGCAAGTTTCAGCGGCAAGGGCGAGTGGAAGTTTCCAGGGTCACGCTTGAGCCAGCTAGGGCCATCCCGCCACCCCCCAAATCGCCCGCGCGAGCTCGTGTGCGACCTGGCTCTCCACCAACGAAAGCGAGGACCGTTTCCACGGAGGGAGAGAGAGAGAGAGAGAGAGAGAGAGAGAGAGAACTTTGCACGCCGCAGGCCAGGCCAAGAGATGGGTATAAGATATCAAACACGGGACTTTGCAGCCCATGTGCCAGGCCGGCCATTTTTGCACGATATCAAACACGCCCATAGTGGATCTCAACTCTCAAGCACCACTGTTATCTTATTTTACATGTATGAACTCCTAAGTTTGTTCTTGAACAATGGTCGATTTTGGTTTACTGAAATGAACTAGAATTCAATTAACTTGACATGGTCGTAGCTGCTTCCAATGCAAAGCTCATGTGATTTATGTCTTTTTGTTTTGGTTTAGAGAAATGAAGTTGACGTCATATATGATTTGAAGTTTTTGTAGATGGTTCCAACTGTCGGTTTTAAAAGTTCGAAAAACCGAAAGGCCGAGTACTGACACGGTTGCTTTCGTGGGCGCTGTGGTGTGTGCGGTCGTGTCGCGTGGATGGATGAGTAGGGCGCGGATGGAACGGGATTGTATTTAATTTTAGTTAAAGACCCCGATGGGTGACACAACCGCCCACAGCCGCAGTGGAAGGGCGATCCAGCATCCACCGAATCCAATCCAATGCACTTGAATGCGCGTCCCATCGATCCAGCATTCAAAACCTCCATCAACACATTGCACATGCACATCTACTGTCCTATCTACCTGCTGCTCGCTCGAATACTACTCCGATCGAGCTTCATCGCTCCGATTACGTAGTGTTCGCTGACCCCGGCTAATTATGCAAAGTACAGTGTTATTTCCTCGTGACAAAACAGTATATCAGTCGGCTTAATCCATAAGACAAACAGCCCTCGTTACATAAACAAGCATCAACAGGTGCGCTGTTGGTACAGCGTGAAAGCAAGAAAATGGATCCATGGACAAGCGATGGCACTTCTTCATCTCAGGTAAAGTTTCATTCAAATAACAGCGGCAAGTTTAATACTGTAAAAGAAAGAAAATAAAAATAGATAACAGACGGTACATGCGTGGTGGCTTATTCAGAATGGGATTGAACCGTGGGTGATGGATGACATATGCGGTGGCTGGTAGTATCAGACGACGATCCATCGAGCTCTCCCATCTCGCTCGATTCGTCGTCGTCGTCGTCGTCTCCAATGGATACATGAGTAGATCTCCTCCTCTTTTTTTTTTTTTTTCATTTCATTTCCTCTGACGATGCGTGTGGTGGCTGTGGACGAACGAATGCGGTGGACACAGTAACAGTATATATGTAGCGAATTAAATAACGGCCGCCATGGCCGCCGGCCGGCTGCCCGTCCGGCCCGGTGGGTAGGTGCACCACCGTGCACGCACGTACGGCGGCTGGCCGGATCCATCACCTCTCAGTTCTTGGCGGCCACCGCCTCGGCCTGCACCGCCGCCTGATCCCCCGTGCTCATCTCCTTGAGCTTCTCCTCCACCTTGTCCACGCCGTCCTTGCCGTCGTCCTTGCTCCCTTCCTCTGCGGCGTCTTTCTTGGCCGCCTCCTTGGCTCCCTCCTTCTCCCCCGCCTCGACACCGGCCTCACGAACGCCGTTGCCGTTGCCGTTGGCGGCAGTCGCAGCCGCAGCCTTAGCAGGATCACAGCCGATGCCCCACCTGGGAATAACCCGCCCGGCATCCTCGGCCTCAAACGCCTCAACGGGAAAGCTCCTCGACAGGCCCCCAATCGCCTTGCAGTGGAGCTTCCCGGTGGGCGGGTCGTCGACGCAGATCTCGTGGAGCGTGACCCAGATGAGCATCTCCTTGGCCTTCACGCCCGTGATCTTCTTCAGCCGGCCCTGGTCGGCGTACGCCGAGACCTCGGCGCCGTAGGTCACGTGCCGCCCGGCCTTGGCGAAGTAGTGGTCCACCTTCTTGCGCTGCTTCAGCCACACGAACTTGGTCTCCTCCACGTACCCGCACTCGATGATGTCGCGGAGGGGCAGGAGGCCGCTCGGGAGGCCGGTCTCTTGGAGGAGGAGACGGGTTTTCTCTTGGCCCGCTGCGTCGCCCAGGTAGATCTCGGCTTTCGCGCGCACCTCGTCAGGGATCGTCAGCGTCATCTTGGGGAGGAGGTGGTGGTGGAGGTGGAGGGAGGAGGAAGAGGAGAGACGACGACGGGTGTGGGTGGTTGGAGAGAGTGGTGGAGTGAGGAGTGAGAGGAGTGAGGAGGCGAGTGTTGCGTGTTTGGAGGAGGGAGCACGAGGTGCGTGTGCTTATATAGGAGTTTGTAGACTACTCTAGCAGGGAGAGATGGATGGATTTGCAATTGCAATTGCATTTGCTTGGAGGCAGCTTATGGGAGGTGACACAAGACGCTAGTGGGATGTGGTTGGGGGTTACGATACGTTGTTTTCATTATTCATTACCGTCTCCTCCGTCTATGTAAGACTAAGAACACATTTCGATTCAAAGAATACCATTCTCGCTTTTATCAGGTCAAAATAGTTTAAACTTTGACTATTTTATAGTATTAAATAGTCATGATAAAGAATAAGTACATGTTAGATTAGTTACGAAATATATTATCGTAATAATTTTGTTTAGAGACGTAAATGATATTACTATTTACTACAAACTAGATCAAGTTAACTTGAGTAAGTTTGACTGACACGGATCTAGAAATCAGTTCAGTTTTCATTTGGACCGGTGAGTGATATATATGAGTACTTCAAGTATGTTCAAGTCGACATGTCATCGTATGGCGACTACAAAATCGTCATCGTCTTTACTTAGGGCATGTTTACTTGGTGCACCGGCCTAGACAAGGATTCCCAAGCGTTTTGGATTTTTTGGGTGGTCAGAGGTTGGAAGGCAGCAAGCACATAACCCTTAGAGGCTATTGAAGGCCTGGCAGTTTGTTGCCTAGTTAAAAGTGTTGTCCTGGGAATCGATTGCAAGTTCAACAAAATTTTCTTGGCCAAGCAGAGAATAATAATCATACATTTCAATTTAATAGATAAACATATAAATAGTTTTAGAAGGTTAAGAGTAACCAACAATCCACACACATGATTAATATAAGGAATGGATTGAATAAAAATGATAAGATGTTTGGGTAGTGTTTTTTTCCATGTTTGATTGATGGTTTATGCGACATAACCAGCTGGTGCCTCTTTGTTGTGAGAAAAAAATATTTGTACATTAACTGATAAGCCGATCTTATAAGTTCAAACGAGCTAGGCCAATAATATTGCTTTGCTTGGCCTGGAGGCAGGGGAAGCAACAAGACACTAGGGGAGAATGTCATGTGGTTGGGGGTTGTGATAATATGTTTCATAGTTCACTACCACTTTGGTTCCATCGGTTTCGATTTTGGATCATCAGTGAGTGATATAGTATATGTGATGTACACTAGTTAAATGTCCACAAAAAGTCGTCACGTTATACCGGTGCACTAAATCACTAAGGTGACCAATGTCACCGCTTTAATGTCACAACTGACTCGTCACCCGATTCGCGAAATGGGATCAGATCATGCTCATAGGCTCATCTCAAAAATATTTGTACTATAACTGCTAAACTGATCTTATAAATTCAAACGATCTAGGCCAATAATATTGCTTTGCTTGGCCTGGAGGCAAATTGCTTAGTGGAGGCGACAAGACACTAGGGGGAATGTCATGTAGTTGAAGGTTGCGATAATATGTTTTCATTAATTAATACGTCATACGGTGAACGCAAAGGCTTACGTCGTCGTCGACATTACCGGTGCACTAAACCGCTACGGTGACCGGACGTCACCGCTTTAATCTCACAGCCGATTCGTCACCTCGCGATGAGTCTCATCTCAGTGCTGGGCTGTCTCTCCACGATGCCTGTCCGTACTCCGTAGTGCGTGATGTGTGTCCCAGGCACAGTGCACTTGCGGACAGATGGGCGAATCCAGGCCGTCGATCGTGGATCCGACCGCCGCACGAGAGCGCGTAGCCCAGCCGGCCTCGCCCACTGGCCACCTGCCGTGTCCGTTCCCGCCATAAATGGGGGACGGTTGGTTAGTTGGGACGAAACAGGCAAGCAGACGAGAGAAACATAATGAAGCCAAGCCGGTGTGGTGCTGGTGTCGATCCATCATTCCATCCATCCCGTATCCGTCCACCCAAATCTAATCCATGTTTTAAAAGGTTTTGCTTAGGACGGATCACGGGTAGGATTAGACTGGTACACAGTTACTTCATGTCATCATGCTCTCTGTTATGTTAGCTTCGACTTATCCACCCGATTTATCATTACAATGTTTTCTTATCATGACAAAATAATATTTACTGATTATCAGTTAAGCAACAATGGTATGGTGCTTAAAGGATTTCACGTTAGGAAAAACTATATAGTAAGAGGCAACCAAACAGTTAAAAGAGGTTTGTTTGCTTTGTATGTTGGTTGGTTACAAAAAATGTTTTGGGCTTCTAATACACTAAGGTTGATACTGTTGCACTTTGATCTACATGGTTTAATTTTTCATCTCAATCACTCACAACCATTTAATAAGGTGGATTGAGTGGAACCAAATAAACCTTTAAGGATGCTATGACCCCAATTTGGTGAAGTTGTTTTATCTCACCCCGGCTCTTGTTTTTCCCACGAGAAAGCATCTCCAACAACTTTATAAATTTGACTTGCCAAATCATGTAGTTTAGCAAGTTGCTATTTTGTTTAGCAAGTTGAAAATAGCCCATCTCTCCAACAAGTTGGTATTCCAACTTGGTAAACATGACAAAAATAGACCCACCGGGTACCAAAATCCATCTCGGACCCATCGCTCCGCATGCCCCGACGCTCCACATGCCGGAGAAGACTTGGCGCGGGAGGGTTTCACGGGCGCGGGAAGGCGGTGTCGAGCCCGAAAAGACCGATGCAAAGCCAGCGCCGCGCGCGGATAGATGCACGCGCGAGGAGGAGATATACCAAGTTGGGAAATATGCCAAGTTGGTTTACCAAGTTGTTGGAGAGTTCTTTTTGTGTTTTGCCAAAATTATAAGTTTACAAAGTAGATTTGAGGAGTTATTAGAGATGCTCTAACACAAGGAATCAATTTTGTCTCTCAAAACAAACTAGGAGCAAATAAATTTTCCCACCGGGCTCCGGCTTCTTTGCACTGTAGCAATGAGCTCTGTTTGAAACCATACCAAATGGGTATACGTACTAGGTGGTAACCCCGCGCTTCGCGCGGGGAAGAAACCACACGATGTAACTAAAGAGAAAGCAGCAAAAAAAAACTATGAACAGTACCAAACCCGTTATGGAACAGTATTGGACCCGTTAAGGAACAGTGTAACCCGGGCATGGAACAGTAAAAGACCCGTTAAGGAACGGGTGTAAACCGTTATGGAACAGTAACAAACCCAGGAACAGTGTACCCGGTGCCCCGGCCGGACCCGCTACTGTAGCGCCGGACCCGTTACTGTAGGACTGTTCATCGTTTTACTGTAGCTAAGGATGAGCTAACACTTTACCTTTTTGTTTAAACAAAAATGCAACTCTAGATTCAAAGATATAGCCTCCGGCCGAGACAACCAGGGGTTCTCCACCCATACAGAGATGGAGCGAAAGTATGAAAATAGGATAAGGTAGTGGCAAGACAGGTCGAAGTCAAAATTTCTAAATGATGTCCAAATTGGTAAAAAGAACAAAAATATCAACTTCTATATATGTATAAATAAGGTTATTACGAAAACGTATAATATAATTATCTAATTTATTTATTCAGTGTTATAAATGTTAGTATTTTTGAAAATCGAGAACTGCATTCGTTTCTTTTTGACCGAGCTTGAACCCGTTCTAGTGCATGTCAACAATGCAACGCAATTGCAATGGTGACGGTGTCACATAAGTATATGGTTGCAACCGGAACCCTTGTTTAGATTTCAAAATTGGGAGTCTAAATTCGCGCGTTGGCGTTGTAAGATTTAGAAGAATTTCGTTTTGTATTTGTGAAATATTATCCAAATATTGATAAATTATCTTCGAAAAGATTCGTCTCATGAAAATGCAATGAATCGCGATTAGTTTTTTATTTCATCTATATTTAATACTCCATACATGTGCCGACAGTGAATAGGAATTCTGCATAGTAAAATTTAAGGGTGAAATCTGGAATCTAAACAAGGCCTAACCTGGATTGAATTCTTGTCCGAGCCAAGGATGAGAGCCCCGGACCCCGGTCAGGATGCAAGCACGGCCGCCCGCCATACTATGCACGCACGCACGGCACGGCGCTGCCACAGGCAGGCTGATGTGCCATGGCATGCCGCATGCACATACGAGTACCGTAGTGGATGCATGGACGGCATCGACGGCATACGATTAAGTGGATGCATGGACGGTTGACGGACACGGGCGGATTGAATGCGAGGTCATGTGTGGTTATGAGCGGGCAGAGGAGCAGAGAGCATGGCAGTCGTCGGCAGAGGCTCCACGCCACCCCACCGCCGTGCCATGCGTCCGGTCTCCGTCCCGGCGTCCCGGACCTCGGCACGGCGCGCGCGCAGGCAAATTCAATTCTGCACCGTCGGGAGTCGGCGACGCACCTGCACGGTCCAAAGCGTGTGGCAGTTGTTCCTGGCGCCTGTACTGCAGCTCCATCGTTTCCGCAGCCGCATGGACCGTGCAGCCGTGCAGGGGCAGCAGGGCGTCCATGCATGCATGCATGTGCCTGCAGTAAGACTACCTGCATCATGGACATCTAAAATCCAATCTCAAAAGGAATATCCCGTCCTAGTCATCAAGATTCTCTCCTCTATAACACTTTCTTCCGCACTACTCAATACCAAACGTAGGACCCACTTATTAATATTTTTTCTTTTTTTTATTTTCTCTTTCCTTTCCTTCCCTTTTCCCCTCTCTTTCATCCATTCGACCAGGACACATCTCGCTACCTCCGCATCAAGAGAGGCGGGTGGCGGGCGGCACTCCCGGCGTCGGAGGTGGTCCGTGCACGGCGGCCGGCGGTGGAGCAGGGGCCTGGCGGGGACTCGGCCGGGATGGGGCCTCGGCCGACGCGGATCCCGGCGGGCGGCGCTCGGCCGGGCGGCTCGCGCTCCCCGCTCCGCGGAAGAGGCCTTCCCGCCTGGCGCCCTGCTCGCGGCGGGGCCGAGCACGGCGGCGGACGGGCGCCGCGCCGAGCACGGCGGCGGGGTCGAGGAGCAGCGACGACGGACAGCGTGGTGGCGCTCGCGGGCCGACGTCCATATCCGGTGCGGCGGCGCGCGCTGCTGGCACCCCTGGGTGGCTCCCTGCTCCACTTCTTCGTCCTCGGAGCAGCGCCGGCGATGGAGTCGCGGCCATGGAGGCCACGGCGGCGCTCGCGGGCCGGCGTCCATCTCCGACGCGGCGGTCATGGCGAGGCGACCGTGGTCCCCATGGGAGCACTGGCCTTCTCTCTCCCTCCCTCTCTGCTCCCTCCTCTCTTCCTTCTCTCCTCCGGGCCCCGCAGCCTCTTTTGCGTTCGTGCCGTACCACCACGACAGACAGCGGCCGAGGCCCCGAACGCAAGCCTTGAGGTCGCCATAGAGGTCCCCGCTGCAGCACTTGAGGGCCTCTAAAGCGATTGCGTTTTGCTTTAAAGGCCCCCAGTGCAGGTGGTCTAATGCTCTGCCGCGGGTGGAAGAGGGAGTCGGGCCCGGCCAAGCAAATGGGTGTGCCCGCGTGCATTGCCGCGGCGGGTGCGTAGTACGTGACCAGACCGCCGGATCGCACGGCGCACCGGATACCCACGCGACTGTGGCGGGCGTCATCGGCCGTTGCGTTCCGTCGGGAAAGGAATGGGCGTGGTGTCAGTTTTTTAAACAAACATGCACGGTGGGATTTCATTTCGCATGCACTACTCTATATGCTTTTCTCCATCAAAAAATGACGCAATGGAAAGTACTTCTGCATGGCTGTAAGGCCTTGTTTAGATCATGGCTAAGTTGGGAGTTTGCATAGTGCCGCGTCAAATCATCGATTTGTAGCATTTCGTTTGTATTTGGTAAAAAATTGTCAAACTTTGACTAATTAGGCTCAAAATGTTCGTCTCGCAAAGTACAATCAAACTTGTGCAATTAGTTTTTGATTTATCTACATTTAGTGCATCTATGTTGGGCCGACGTTTTGATGTGACGGGAATAGGAGTCTGCGTAGTGAATTTGGTGGCGGAATTTGAGGATCTATGAGCCTAAGTCATCGCTTTCGGGGGGCTTTGTACATGGCACCTTTTTTCGATGCACTTTTAATTTGCACTATATGATAGGACTTTTTTTTTTGACAAGATATGATAGGACTTTCTCGCACGTGGACACGCGGCCGCCGTCAGCTCGGACCACACTGTGGCGACGCCGTATGACCACTGTGTAGGCGATAGAACTACACTACCTTACGCAGTTATTCCTACGCCGGCTGCAGCGGCTCGGCTAGCTCCTGCTTTGTCCACTCCGGGACGACACACCGTGTCTCCGCTGTCCCACATTCAAGGCGGCCGGCAGCACGCCAGCAAGTCGACATGCACACGGCCGCCGTCCTCCGCTGGCCGCCACCGCCATCTCCCGCGGCGATACGTACGGGCACGGCACGGTCCAGCCAGTCCAGCGCGCCACCACGGCGGCACCTGCGCTGGACCACAGCACAGAGGGCCAAGCAAGCATCCGCCCCCGCCCGCATTCATGGCCGCACCGGCCGGCCGGTCCGCTGCTGCACGCGTCTGCTAGCCTAGCGCTCTCATGGTGCCTTCCATGGTGGTGACCTGTGCCTTGCTGTAGCCCGCCGTGTGGTCACCATTGCCACACGGCTCACGGCCATATTCGGGCTCCTTTCGGCTAACCGTCCAGGACGGCGACCGTTAACCGTGTCATGCCCCGGCATCAAGAAACTACCAGTAGATGCGCAATGACGCGCCTAGTAGGATCTAACAGCTCTTCCGACTTCCTTTCTGTCCCTCCCCATATAGTTATAATTATTATACAGTCCAATCAATGGATACAATTCAAGGGACGATATTCCCAGAGCACGTACATTGGCACATACGGCGCCGCGGCATCGTGCCATGTCTACTAGTTCCGGCTGCCACCGCCCCGGCCATGAGGATGACGCCGCCGCTGCCGCTGCCGCCGTCGACACCTCAGCTGAAGGCGGCTTGCAGCTCACGGGCGTCCGCCGCCGAGTTGGGGTCGCCGCCACCGCGGCTGCCACCGCCCATGCTCATTAGAGTGGTCAGGTGGGAGACCTCCTTGGGCACCGACGCCGTCAGCACCTGCACACATGCCGACAAGGCATCACCACCACCATCCATTCATCGCTCATCAGCATTCAGCAGCATGGATGGATGCAAGTCCAAGTCGAAGTCGAACCACCCAAACCGAACCCCCAACGCCCAGCGTTGCACGTACCTCGTGGCCGTCGTCGGTGACGAGGACCTCGTCCTCGATCCTGATCCCCATGCCGCGGTACCTGCCCGGCGCGCGCTCGTTCAGGACCGGGGTCGGCGGGATGTACACCCCGGGCTCGATCGTTATTACCTGCACAACGCACACGCACATGGATCAGAACATGCTTTGTCAGTTATTAGTCACTCACTCTGTCACTCACTGCTGGAGCTGGAGCTCCAAGCTCCAAAATGACGATCGACCTGGCCCCAGCACCGGGTTTAATTGGTGCTTGCCTGGCCGATCCGGCAACGGCAGCAGCACACACGACATGTCTAGTACTACATTGCATTGCAATTAGTGAGTGGTGATGGTAGTACAGAACGGAATATCGTCATATGGTGCATGTTCAAATTCTGTGAGAATGAAACTACACCTACTGTTGCGCTGTGATATACTGATATGCCGAGACAGGCCAGTTGGGTTTGTTGTACTTGTGTCCTGGATTCACAATCAACACCACGCGTGGGCACAGGAGGGGAAATGGGATGGTAAGTTAGGTAACTTACGACGCCGGGCTCCAAGGGCTTGTCCTTGGGGAGTGTCATGGAGTCATGAATGTCCATGCCTAACGAGTGACCTGGAAACAGGGACACGACACAAAGGGAGTCATGTTAAGTCTTGGTCCCCCAGACCCCGGGTACCACCACCACCAAATGCATTCAAGACCAAATCTAGAGAACAGATAGGCAGCGAGATGGTGGGACCGACCTATTGCGGTTGGGTTCAAGTAGTTGTATTGGACAGATTTCCCCTTCTCCAGGATCCCCAGTTCTTGGAATCCCTTTATTAGCAGCTTTACCTGCATTTCACAGAGTTTTTTTTTGGAGATAAATGAGTCTTCTCTGAAATTTTTCATGGTATTCAAAATATTATTATTTACGGAAATAGTAAGAATGATGATACCAAAGACATACCGAATGATTGTGTATCTCGTTAATGCTTGTGCCTGGTTTACAAAGCTTTATGCACTCCTTATTTGTCTCCAGTATTAGGCTGTACAGCTCTTCCTGGGGTCAGTCAAGATGAGGATTCATAATCCAAGCTCAAAATCTTTAGAACACCACACTATACCAACGGTTTCTCTAGTTTAGTATATAAATAGAAATAGGGCACTAAAATTTGAGCACTTACCTGAGCCGGTGAAAATCTGCCGCAGGGTGGCCATGTTCGAGTCAGATCGCTAAGGTAGCCATGATACTCGCAGCCAACATCCATGAGCAGAAGATCCCCTGTTTTGATCTGTCAAACAGCTGCATTATGGACTTTACAAGAAAATAGCTCTGAGGGATGTGGAATGAGGCAACAATGGACAAGAAATAAGCACTTACTTTTCTATCGTTTCTTGAGTAGTGTATAATGCTGCCATTTGCTCCTCCACCAACTACAGGATGGAACCTAAGATATGGCAACCAAACACAAGGTAAATAAATTGTCTCATGCACCAGCTCCTCGAACAAAAAGAAAAGTTCCACGAGCTACGCCTATTCATATAAGAACATTACCAAATTATCGATTAAAAAATGAATGGATAACAATGATACACGGCAGAAAGCTTACGCCATTCTTTGGGCACCTCTCATTTTGCACTCGTATTCAATCTTAGCTGCCAACTGGCTTTCCTCTCTGTGGGTCCTTGACAGCAACATTGTTTGTAAAAGAGACTGGTCAAGTAGAGAGAATCTATCAGTGCTCCAAAAAGTTCAAGTTGTCACACATATTTAAGTAAATTTCTAATACTCCCTCCGTTCCTGAATAAATCAATTCCTAGACTCGTCTTAAGTCAAACTTTTAAAAAATTAAGCAAATTTATAGAAAACAGCACCAAGATTTATGATACCAAATTAGTAAAGTTTGACTTAAGACAACTTGCTCTTGTGTTTCAGGCGCGATGCCTTGCGTCCTGCATGCATACTGCAAGTCACTAACTGAACAAGAAATTCCAGACATACTAAATTTTCAGTGGGATTTGTTGGAGGCCCAGCCAATAGTAGGAAGACACAATAAGTGGGGTGTCTGGGTGCACAAACCTGAGTTATGGAGCCAGCCAAGAGGCAGGGAATATGCGCAGGCAGCATTGGAATGGATAATTATTAGGGAATCGTGTGTAGCCTTGGGTTTACCAAACCAAAAAGGACTACAGAGTAGATATTTCCTATGGGCTCTTGTTGGATGCCTAACAAATAGTAGGGACTGTGGGGGTGCTTGAGTGCACTAACCTAAGTTATGGAGCCAACCAGGATTCAGGAAATTATGTGCAGGACAATGTGGTATGGATAATCAATAGAAAAACAGTGTACTTTTAGTTTTACCAAACCAAAAAGGACTACATGTTCATCCACCTATCTAATTAGCTAAGTTACCTTGTGTCCCTGCCTAGTCCTCTGCCAATGTTTTTTTCCCACATCAACTCCAAAAGTTCACCTAAGAAACAAAAATCATCTGGACCCTTCGTAACCAGAATAACTCCAGCTCCTAATAATTGTATCACAAGCAAGCTAGACTAATATTAGGAACTGGAACATCAAACACACTTCAGAAAATTCTTTATGCAGGGCTGAACTGGGATTAATACTCTATGTCCTAAGACTGGATGCCAAAGGTAAACGTTTAACAAAATACCTGAGAAACAATAGAAGCTGATTCCCTCATCAGCTTAATTTCTGATTTTGACTTGACCCACCGTAATTCATCAGTGTAATTTGTAAGATCTTTTACTTTATTGTTGAGTGATGCCCTACGGAAGGCATCCAAGTTCTTATAAGAAGATGCTGTCTTCACATTGTGATACACCGCCTTTGATCGCTCAATCAGTTCAGGAAGGACCTGCATTTTAGTAGCAATAGCATTAATGTGGTCAGGTGGAGAATTCAGTGAAATCTACACCAACAAAGTATTATCACTAGCAGGAAGTAACAACTAGTGATCGAAAGTGATGCAGTAGATAATGCTGGAAGAAAATCTGAGTGCTTACCTTCTGCATCTGACTAAGTGGAAATGCTTTATCTGCTTTAAAGAAATCCACAGCAGCCTCAACTCCAGCAGTTTGACCTTGCCAAACTACATCCTAGCTCGATAATACATTAATAAGAATTGTGTGGCTTACACAAAAAAAACTATCAAAATAAGGGCTTATTACCTCCTTATCTGTATCTGGCATGAACATGCACAACCCTGTTTCTTCACTCAAAACTGCTACACCACCGGGTTGTGTACAACCTGTAATATACAGGTAATCACCATTCTGTCTGAATGGATATGGCACTACATCAGTCATCATCTGCTGATCAGCGGAAGCAATAATGGCCAAGCTCTTCTCTGGTAGCACCTCCAGAAGTTTTTTTCTTCTAGAGATGTACTCCTCATTTGTGATGCCTGGTGTGATCTCTCCATCAGCTAATAGCTGGCGCATATAGTAACGATGTTTAAGAAAACACATACAACTAGTTTGTTTAACAAAATAACAAAAAAATAATAATGATATCAGAATTTAACTTGATTAGCAGAGACTGTATTTTAGTGGATGAGAAGTCAACATATCAGCATATTTGGCCTAACAGCACCCACTGTGGACCAGATTATAGCTCTATTAACTTAAAAGCCATATTAATTAGTTTTTTTGTTACCTGATATTGGGAGGCCATGAACCATATTAATTAGTTTATTTGATAAATAAAGTACTTTGTGTTGACTCAGATCATAAACCCATATAAGATTATAAGTAATGATAATTTTCTACCCAAACTTCAAATTCTCTGTATGAAAGCATTTTGGCACTCATGGCTAACTTAAGTTTGAAATGAACCAGGTGCCAGGCCTTAGATATACAAATAGAAACTAGTACATTTAAAGAGGAACAAAAGGTGACACAATCTCATTTAGAATGGCATAAAAAATTCATTTCTTTTTGGGCTAACTTTTTAGATGCATGTGTTTTTTGGTGGTCCTGCACTCTGCTACATCTCTCAAAAAAAAAAAAAAAACTCAAATTTTCATAATAAGATGAGAAAGTACACATGCAAACTGAACTGCATTCCTTGTAAATGGAAATGAAATCGATACAAGCCAACATAGGGCAACATTGGAAAACAGGTGAATTAAAACATACTTTAAGTACTAGAAAGTAGCAACTAGTAAAGTCTCCAAAAACAAAATGTGACTAGCAGTGGCGGAGCTTTTTCACAGGCCAATAGGGGCCATGGCCACCCATGAACTTGTGTAAATCCATTAGTTGCAGCGTTGTTCTTTAATGATTGACCCCTTCTGGATTTAGGTCCAAGCTCCGCCACTGCCGACTAGTATCAGTGTCTAAACACTAAGTACCAAATATGCAAAGCCAGGGTTAACATGCCTGCAAAACCCGGTACCAGCAGCAAATAAGAAATGAGATTGGCAATACCTCAGGATGAGACTGGGGTGTTGGTTGGCCAACATCTACTATGCCACCAGCTGTGTATGCAGCTCGCTGAACCAAACCATGGGAAGCAGATACAAGTCGAGATGCCAACTGGGTGCAATGCAAAAAGAAAGATGAATCACTATCATGGTGCTAAACAATACAGAGACATTTGTTTTTCATCAATGCCATTTAACTGCAGGTAAAGTTCACATTCCACAACAATTTAGGAGGAAAAGGAAAAAGGATAATGTGTAGATCAGCCTGTGAAGAATTTGCCACTTCTCTGTTTTCTCATCTGGAAAGGACACTTTCTGTCTAAATATAAGCTCGGGCACTTATACTAACCAACCAGATACAATCTGATTGTTCCATGCATGTAGCACTGTAGCAGTAATCTAGTTGACAATCAGGAAATGTAAGTGTGGCTGACAAAGAAGACAAGATACCCCTTGCCTTTTAAGGGAGGCAGGAGATATGCAATCCACACAATTTCAGCCCATGTGCTAACCAAAAGCATCATCTAAATCAAAACTTGACAAAGCTTTACTGGCACGAACACTACACATAGGAAATTTCCCTCAACAACCAATCTAATTATCCCACTGAAGCCAAATCACCCCAAACTATCTTGCCTACTGGCTATACTATATGTGGCCTCCATTTCTGGCATCGCCAAGACTTCTACTAGGTATAAAAACAAGATTTAGACAGGGGGAGAGATGCCCTGATTTTGCCCCTAACAGGATAGTTAGCAAAACTACAGTAAAATTCCTTGCTTCAAGATGGTTCCTTCGAGCTACTCACTCCCTATTCCGATCCCCCGAACTGTTATTTGGACCCCAGAAAGCCCAACGCATCCTAAGAATCAGAGCTTCATGAGAGCCATCAAGCAAGGGGCATAACCTTATTGTCTTGGTTGAAACCTCAAGCATACAAGTCATGTACTCCATACCTCATCACCTTTGTCATCTCCAGCACATCATCTCCCTGTTGTTCTTGTAGTTCTCAATTGTTGCCATGCAAGCTGGAGCTGTGTGCTAATAACTCTTCCAACACTTTACTTTCTGATAATCTGACCTATGTGTGTGCCATACTTGGTTTGAGTTAGACTCCGAGCTCCAGGGGCAGTTATAAGTCAACAAAATGGGCAATCAACTCAGAAGCAGACTTTGTCATCATCAAAGTACTCTTTCCCCAAGGCCAGTTACAAGTCAACAAAATGGGCAATCAACTCAGAAGCAGACTTTGTCTAATCATCATCCAAGTACTATTTCCCCAAGGCTAGTTGCTGCACACCAGCATGCACGGTCAAGTCAGACGACATCTCTTCATCCCACACAACCTCACTAGGCATTTCATCAAAAACCTCTCGTGCAGCACTCTACGATACAGCAGAGAGGCCCTGGAGACTATTTGCTTAGCCTGTGCTATTGCCCCATCCTTGAGAAACATTTCATCAAACATCTCAGCTAGAGAATCCACACCAGACTCCAAGAGAGAGCACTGTGAGTGAACATGCTATCATTAGCTGGCTGAGGAAGTAGCTTGCTCCTCTCGCCACCACAGTACTCACCAAACCATGTTGAAACAGACCGGCCTGCAAGTCAAGGCCATACCACATCCCTGCAAAGCATGTCACCAGACACATCTTGTCCAGCAACTCTCGACGCAACCAACCGAAGCCCGGAACGTGATCTACCCAGCAGGTGGTGCTGGGTCATCCCACAGAGGCATTTGCTCGAACAACTAGTGGGCATCCTCCTCAGACACCACCGTTATCGATTGCCATGGAAACTAAACTACTTGCTGACGCCGTACCGCCACCTGCGCCCTCGGAGGAGGCCCGGAGTACCGACCCGGCCCCGGCCGCCGCACACATACACGCCGTCGCCGTCGCAGAAGGCGACCAGCCAGACCACAGAATCCCGCCCTCCCCCTCCTCCCAGAAAAACAAAAACTCAGAGAAAAGAACGAGAAGGGAGGAAGGGCGAAGCAGCGATGGGAGTGGGGAGCACCAACCATCAGCTCACCTCGGTTGCTCGCAGCAGCCGCGCCGCCATGGCCATCGGCACCAGCCTCCCTTAAAAGAAAACCTTTGCTCGAGTTCGCTCCTCTCTCGAGTTCTGCTCGAGCTCCGTACAGGCAGAAGACGTGCAGCAGGTGAGTGGGCGAGGTGGAAACGCCACCGCCCGACAGCTTCCGGCACGGCAGCAGCACCACGCTCGGCAAGGGACGGCGACGGCGCGGCGCTCGGCGAGGCCGGCAACGGCGACGGCGACGGCGCGGCTGCGGCGCTCGAGTGGGGCTACGAAGACGGCGGCGATGCGTGTGGGTCGACGGGAGCTTTTGGCACCGGCAAAACCGTGGGCTGCGTTGGGCCTTGCTATTGTGCAGCCCATGTCAATTAAACAGAGTTGTCGTTTTTTTTTGAAAAGAACAGAGGCCTGTTTAGATTCACTCAAAATCATCAATTTTTAGACTAATACATGGAGCATAAAATGTAGATAAAAAAAATAACTAATTACACAGTTTAGTTTAAAATCATGAGATGAATCTTTTGAGTCTAGTTGGTCCACGATTGGACAAAATTTATCAAATAAGACAAAAAGAGTTACTATTCATCGAGTTGAAATTTTTTGCAATCTAAACAAGGCCTCTTGATTGTCGTTGGATCAGCAAGCAATGGCAGACGTGAAAGAAAAAGAAGGTGCAGTCATTTTCACTTGAGCTAGACGATCTCGCTCCGCCCCCTGCGTTCCCTCTCTTTAGCTCAAGCTCATTTCGCCTTCTCTCTACAGTTGTCACCAATCCTAAAGCACATTGAAAGGATCAAGATGCCCAAGAGGGGAGGTGAATTGGGCTAATTCTAAAAATTATTGCGGAATTAAACCTACTAGCCCATGATTCACCCCTCGGTTCCTACGTGTGTTCTAAACAATCGATCAACTAAGGTTTTGCACCCTAAGTTCCAATCCTATTCTAGCATGGCAATTCTATGAAAGTAATTGCAAGAATGTAAATGCTAGAAAGTAAATACGGAAAGTAAAGGGACAAGGAACACAACGATCTTTTTTCCGAGGTATCGAAGAGTCGCCACTCTTCACTAGTTCTCGTTGGAGCACCCGCGCAAGGGTATAGCTCCCCCTTGATCCTCGCAAGGACCAAGTGCTCTCTAGGGCTGATTCTTCGTCGCTCCGACGCGGTGAATCGCCAAGAACCGCTCACAAGATGAGTTGGGTCATCCACAAGCTCCGCCGGATGATCACCAAGCTCCCAATCACCACCAAGCCGTCTAGGTGATGGCGATCACCAAGAGTAACAAGCACAAACTCTCACTTGACCACGACAAGTCTAATGAGAAGGGTGGATGCACACTTTATCACTCTTTTGATCTCTCATGAGTTGCCTACACCATGGATTCGCGAATCACTAGCAACTCATGAAACTCTTGCTCTCTCAAGCTCTCAAAGGAATGTTTCAGCAGAACAAATGGGCAAGAGGGGGGGAGAGAGAGAGAGAGGAGGGGGTGAGGTTGTATTTATAAGCCAAGACTAAAAATCCAACCGTTACCCCTTGAGAAACGTTTCTGCGCGAGCGCCGGACGCGGCCGGGCTCCTGCGCCGGACGCGTCCGGCGATGCACAGAATTCAAACCCGCAAACGACCGTTGGCCAGCCGGGGTGGGCGCCGGACGCGTCCGGCCAGCGTCCGGCGCCAACCCACCACGGGCGTCCGGCGGTCCCTAGTCCCCTTGGGGACTTGCTGTGGTGCGTCCGGCGATGCAGCGACGTCCGGCGCCCTGCACCGTTGAAAGGTCCCTTGTTTGGTTTTGGTAATTGAGTGACAATCTTATGTGGACTAATAGTGTGATCATGAGAATACACAAGGGTTTAATCCATAGGTGATTGTGAGATGAAGGAGCTTCATTGAATATGTGACATGACATGGAGTCATGTGACCAATGGTGAAGATCGAGATGAGGCTTGGCTCGAGACCGGAGGGTGTGTGAAGGACAAGTCGAGGCAGTGGAGCGATGGACCTAGTGAGGGTGAAGCTCGGGCATGACTTGGCTCCGATGGACCATGAGGCGGTGAAGAGCAAGTGAGATCAAGATCGATGGACCGTGAAGGTTGCATGATGATATGAAGTGGATCATATCAATTTGAGATCGTGTCGGTGCATGTGTTGTATTGGCACTTTGGTGGAAGACAGTGGAAGTGGAAATGCGCAAGGCAAAGGTATGCTATAGGGCATTTCATTTCACCGGTCATGAGGAGTGTAGAGAAGTTGATGACCGGATTTCGGATTGATAGCCGTACTATCAAGAGGGGCAAACTTGTTTGCATCTCGGTCATCTAGTGCCACTTGAGCGATCTAACATTGCGACATGCTAGGATCGAGTGGCGTTGTGAGAGCAAGTGAAAATCCTTTGAAAATAATTGTGAAAATGCTAACACACATGCACATGGTGGTGTTCACTTGGTGGTGTTGGCACATTTACAAAGGCGGTGTTGTTCGCGCTTTGGTTTGTAGGGTTGAATGGGTTTGGGTCCTTCTCTCCCTCCCGCCGAGCTTGCGAGGCGGGATTCGGCGCTTTCGGAAAATTGGAGGCATATTTTTTATTGCGCCGGATGCAAATTGTGGTTGAAAACATGCTATCTCTGGTGTTCAAGTTGGCATACTTGTTGGATAGCATGGTGGAGAAGATCGCGTTTTCGACGGGCTGTAAATCATGGATTTACAAGCGCCGGACGCGCGGCCAGGAGGTCCGGACGCGTCCGACGCGTGGAGGAGGACTGGCGCAGGGGCGGGCGGTTGGGCGCGCTGCTGCGCGCGGACGCCGAGGGAGAGCGCGTCCGGCGGGCGCGGACTCGGCGCCGCGGACGCGGGCGGCGAAAGCGTGACGTCGGGCGTGAGTGCCTCGCGCGCGCAAAGCGCGCCCGGACGCGTCCGGCGGCGCGGGCATGAAAGTCCCTAGTTTGGTTTTGGCTAATTGATGAAACCTAGGACTAACCTTGTTTATCTAAGTGGTTGATTTAGAGAAAGGTTGTCCACATGATGAGCTTAATGCATATGAAGCATGGCACATGTCATGTGATCAAAGATGAAGATCAAGACGATGCTTGGCTCCATGGACCGGTGTTGGAGGTGAAGGGCTAGTCGAGGCTTGTGAGTGAAGGACCATGCGATGGTGAAGCTCGGGCAAGACTAGGCGCCGATGGACCGATGCACGGTGAAGAGTAAGTGAAGTCGAGGTCGATGGATCGAGACGGTCACGTGACGATGTGAAGCGTTCATATCATTTGAAGGAACAAAATGGGCTCAAGGCAAAGGTATAACCGATAGGGCCATTTTGTTTTGCACTCAAGACACCATAGAGGGTGTGAGTGGTTTAGGATCGATAGCCGCACTATTAAGAGGGAAGTCTTATCGGCTATTCGATGCACGGGTGCCACTAGGTGAATTCATGAAGTGCATTGCATGTAGGGCCTAGTGAGCTAACCTAACCTTTGGGAAATGTTTGTGAAAAGCTAACACACAAGCACATGGAGATGTACACTTGGTGGTGTTGGCACATTTACAAAGGTGGCGTTTGGGCGCGCTGTGGTTTGCAGGGTAGAGGTGGGTCACAGGCTCGGTGGGATTCGGCGCTTTCGGAAAAAATGGATGCATATTTTCTATTGCGCCAGATGCAAAATTTGGTTGAAATCATGCTATCTCTGTTGATCAAGTTGATGTACTTGTTGGATAGCATGTTTGAGAAACTTGGATCGACGACACGGCGAAAGGCAGCATCTGCAGGAGGCGCCGGACGCGCCTTGGGCAGGCGCCGGACGCGTCCGGCGCATTGTGGCGTGGCACGATGTGATGGCTCTGCGAAGTTGTTCGTCGGACGCGCGGCGGACGCGGCATTTCTGTCGTGTCCGCATCCGGGCGGCCGGGCCTCGCGCGCGTTGCCGGTCGAGCTCAAGGTGGCGACGCGGGTGCCGCGTCCGGCGCACGCCGGACTCGGAACGAAAGTTCCAGCGCGGCGTTGCAAGCGCGGACGCGGGCGCCGGATGCGCGTGGCGTGCGCCGGCAGCGGCCGGACGCCACGTGGCGACGCGTGATTGGCCGAGGCGCCAACGGTCACCGGCCGCCGCGCGGGAAGAAGCGCCGGACGTGTCCGACGGTTTGCGGCGACGCGTCCGGCGCGTCTTTGCTCGGCCTCCCGAGGGGGTAACGGTCATATTTGTTTGAGGGGTTATAAATAGAAGGTGGCCGGCCCTTGGGGAGGTCTCTTGGTCATTTCTCATCCCTTGTGCATTCTTTGAGCTAAGAGACTCTCTCCCACTCTTCTCCCTTGCTTGGTTGTTCATCCTAAGAGAGATTGAGTGAATCACCTAGTGCATTGCATTGCTTGAGGGCATCTAGTGGCACTTGTAGGTGGTTTCGCCGGTGGATTTCTTGTTACTCTTGGAGAGTACCGCTCCTAGCCGGCTTGGAGATTGTTGGAGGCGTTGGCAAGAGAAGGTGATTGTTGTTGGCCACCTCCGGTTGCTTGTGAGAGGTTTGAGCTCACCTCGTGGGGATCACGAAGAGCATCCTAGTGGAATCCGTGTGTCGTTGAGTACCTCACTTGAGAGTGGTGTCTTGCGGTGCCTTGCGGGGCGAGCCTTGAGGGCTAGTGACTTGAGGGTCACACCGAGGAACCATCTAGGTGTTGGTCGACACTAACCGTGACGTAGCTTGGCGGTGCCCAAGTGAACACCGGGTGAACAAAAACAATTGTGTTCATCCTTGTCTCCCGGTGATTGGTTGTCATCGATTGTGTATTGCCGATTGTGATTGATTGCTCATTCTCTTGGTGATTGGCAACCTCGACTCGACGCGTCGGTATAACAAGTCATCCTCTCTTGCATTACGTGCTAGTGATCACCTACTAGAATTGTTTGGATAGGAGGCTTGCAACACCTAGTAGGCTAAGCATAACTTGCTTTCCGCCGTTTGTGTATCTAACGAAGTTTGCTTAGTGAGTTTGTAGAAATTTTTATAGGCTATTCACCCCCCCCCCCTAGCCATCTAGGACCTTACAGCAGACGCGTCCGGCGCAGGGGTTCTTCGCGCGATCGGCAGCTAGCCGTTGGGGGTTCAACGGTCGAGCTCAAACGGTCGGGACACGTGGCACTTTGTGGAGCGCCGGACGCGGCTTGGAGCGTCCGGCGGTGGAGGCCGGACGCGTCCGGCGCGCCTAACTTGTTCCAGCGTGGGGCAACGGCTATTTTAGCCCTTGGGGCTATAAATAGAGGGGTTGCTCGGCCATGGCTGGTTGCTGAGCACACTAGGGTCTTGGTGGCTTGTGTGGTAGTGCTTGGGAGCCCTCTAACTCATCCATGCTTGAGAGTGTTCATCCACTTGAGTTAGAGATCGATTCTAGTGCGTTGCATTGAGAGATTTACATCGAGTGGCACTAGGTGATCGTGTTGCAAGCCGGTGTGCTTGTTACTGGAGACTTGGAGGCAAGAGACTTCGTTGAAGCATCCGTGGAGATTGTGCGGTGCTCCGAAGGAGAATTTGTGAGGGGTTCTTGAGCCTTCCCCGCGTGTGCGCGAATTGGCTACTCTAGTTGAGCGTGGCTTGGAGGATCCCGGTCTTGTGTTGATTGGAGTTGGGGCTCCCCGGAGGGGTTGTTGGCAGTGAGCCAACTTGAGCGGCCATCTCATCACCAAGTCGGTGCATCGCCACAACTGGATGTAGCTTGGTGGCGACCAAGTGAACCAGGGGAAAAATCGTGTGTCGATATGTGCCGAGGCTTCGACCTCCTTGTGCTTTGTGTTGAGGCTTCGACCTCCTTGTGATTGTGTGCAGGTGGTTCATCTCTACGCCCAGTGATTCGCCACCGCCGTGACATCTTGTGTCTACTCCTCGCGGTGGTTTGCATCCCCTCTAGCTCAAGCTTGTATTTACCTTATTACTTCCTTGCTTAGCTTGAGTAGTGGCTCTTGTGCTCTTTTGCTTGTGTAGCTAGTTGAGCACCTTCTTGCTTGTGTAGCTAGAAGTAGTGTAAGTGTTTTGCTTAGCCTGTGTAGTTAAGTAAATTGCGCTCTTGGGTTCGGCTTGTGTAGCCTTGTCCTTGAGCATCTAGTGAGCTTATGTTTGGCTTTGTGCTCTTGCTCATTAGAATTGTGTAGGTGCTCCCCGGTGTGGCAAAGTACTAGTTGCTTAGGTTTGTGTGACCTTGCAAGCTAGAATTGTTTAGGTGAACACTAGCTAGTTTAGCACCTTGCTTCTTGTTTATGTTCTTTTATAAGGTGCTACTAGAATGGTAGTTAGTGGGGGGTTAGTCTTGGCTAGACCGATAGTCTTAATTCCGCATTTGTTTCGGTTAGCCGGTGCGTAAGTTTTTAGGAAGGACTATTCACCCCCTCTAGTCCATCTCGAAACTACAACCGTGCGTCCGGCGCAGTACACAGAGAAGCGGGCCACGACGACACGGCACCGGATGCTTTCGCCAGCGTCCGGCGCACCCGAGGTGTGCGTCCGGCGCTAGGAAGAGAGGCCAATTCACATTTGATCGCAATCGTTTGTGAACGGCTTCGACTCCCACCAAACTTAGGGCCAAATAGTAACCACCTAGAGCTAATTTCGACAAGTGTGCACCACACCTAAACCATTAGACTCACCTAGGTCAAGCTACCCGTTTGCACCCCCCTTAATAGTACGGCCAAAGGAAAAACAAGGTCCTATAGACTATTCTGTCGTCTCTCAACGCCAACGACGAACGGAACTGACCTATCTCTAGCCTTGTCGTCCAACCTTTGAAAACCGAAACGATTTCCATCGTCAGGGGGCATGAAAACCATACAGCTCGAGAATTCCATTACCATGACCTAACCGACTACTGTTTCTGCAAAACACACGTTAGTCATGATAAACGTTGTCATCAATTATCGAAACCCACATCAAGGGGCCTAGATGCTTTCACACATTTAAGGGCTAAGTCTAGACTTAGTGGCCTAGTTTCCAAGACTCTGAAAATACATCTCCACGCATGAAACTTTCATCCTCTATTTTCTTTTATACCCCAATAAAGTTTCATTATTTCTTTTTCATTTATACTATATCGTGTCAGTTTATTTCTCTCTTCATCTTCAATAGTGTATGCCATCTCATATGTAAATTTATTTGATATACCTACTTTACTTCCAAAAAAACTACATTGAAACTGGTCTACAAATCTACATTGTTTGTTTTTCCACCACGTCAAAGCCGCTGACTACCTCCACTAAGCGTACGCAAGAACCTGCTAAGCTAAGAACTATTTGACGACCTAGCACTGTCTTCACATACAGTCAATAATTACAAGCCAAAACCGCGTAAACAGTTGGATGGCAGCACATATGCTGTGATAAGCTCACTAACTCGAAATATGAAAACAAGCAGCGGCCTATGAAAGCTCAGCCTATAAAAATCTACATTGTAACTGGTCTAAGTATTACTAACCAAGTTTGCTATGCCTTTTGTTCAGTTCTTCTCAACTTGCCTGAGATTTGAGAAGACAGAATTTCGAGAAATCAAAGATCAATTGCAGTTGAAATGAATTTGAAGAAAACGGTATTGACAAGTGTTTGCTCAAAGAATCACAAATTTGAACAAAAAAAAAGGGTGGGCGGCTTGACCGGTTCATCGATTCACTAATAAATTTCTAATAACACCAAAATATATTATTTCAAAACATTCTGATGTCATGGCACCAGTAATCCTCTCAGAGTCAGCATGAGGGAGAATCCCAATTTGTTTAGGATAATCAGATGCAAAATACTAGTAACGACCAGCAAACACGGTCAATGCCATTCAGAACCTAACTTGTGTATACCAAATTACAACACAATACAATCACGTGAAAACATTTCAATGAAATCTGGAAAGAAAATCCTTTATCCGATCTATGTAGGGCGGCCGGGTAGGGATTATGTGGCCCATGTCATGCTCAACAATGGAGCAACAATCCTGCTCGAACAGACCAGCAAGTTCAGCGCTCGCCCTGTTTGCTATCTGCCTGTCATGACCATCCCCATTGCCGAAACAATGGAGAGAGGGGAGCTTGATTGGTTCATTGCCAAAATCGCCAACAGGTGCTGGATATCCGGAGCAGAACATCCCAAACCTGAACTTTGGAGAGTCATAGAACTTCTGCTGCTGCCTGCAGAATAAGGCAGCCATAGCAGCTCCCTGAGAGAAGCCCAGGATTCCATCAAAGTTCCCCATGTGAGAGATTGCATTTTCAAGATAGGTGTATGATTCCTCAAAGCCTTCTGTTTGTTGCAGGTACTGAAGAGGGTCAAATGGCACATCTGCAGCCCTCCATTCTTGCTCAGGGTTGCAGTTGGAGTTCGAAGCAATGAGCCATGCAAATTTCCGTTTTGGTGTCACAGACAGAGGTGAAGGTTTGTCTGAGCAGTGGCCTTGGATTGGTTGATATACAAAGGAAAGCTCATGAGGTGCGTCTAGAAAGACAAGCTCAGCGATGTGCTTCAGCTTCTTGGCAAGTGCTGATGTTCTTCCCTTAAAACTGGACGCATTCTGGCGGAAACCATGCAAGCAGAGGATCCTCAGCCTTTTCAGCTGCTCACTACCTGTGTAATGTTTCATTTACTTAGAGCAAGGTCAACCCTAAAAAGTACAAGTAAATATAGCTAATTTAGAGAACAGGGTGCTTAAATAGTTCAGACTAAATGCATTAGATAATATCAGAATAAACAGATTATCCTGATTCAGTGGACTAAAAATGCAAATGACTCAAACCACATGCAGTTAAACTACTATTATTACTTCATCATGGTGAGCATTTCTAATAAATTTTTAATATCTTTTTTCAAGCCCAGCACCCCAGCCCATGAATTTATTCTGTACTTCTGTAGCATGAGACCCATGTAGATATTTGAGTAAGAATATAAATAAGAGAGTGCAATGGAAAACTGATACAGACCTTACCATCACTCCAGGGAACATTGTTTGCCACATTGTGGCTGCTTATGGATGGCTTTTCAAAGCTTTCGGACAGCCCTATCTGTATTTTGCAGTCTTGTCTTGTTGATATCTGGCAGGGTTCTTTTCCATTTTTTTGACATAGCTCGCATGCATATTCCTTGGTGGAATCCTGGAGATTAAAAAGACAAGTTTAACTTTTTTAAGCAATTATACAAATTAGCGTTTAGTCAATATGACAATCAGCAAAAGTTTCTGAAAAGTGCACTAAAAAACATTGCTTTTGACTCAACCTGACATGTAGGACACACTAGGACCAACATTCTGCAATGGCTGCACCGACAGCGAGATGAATAGTCATCAAAAGAAGAACCACATATCAAACACGCTCCGAGTATGTTTTCTTTAAGGCTTCCCACTGAGATTCTATCAAATGGCATTGGGACAGATTAGTGGAAAGAAAACAAATGAAACACTGAAAAGGAAGAGTTTGAGATTTGCAGGCTGTATTATTATGTCCTCCAACCTGTGGTCAAATACAAAATTCTTTCCTTCAAAATAGCCACCATCTGGGAATTGCTCCAGATACCGCTGAATACCACCATACAGCTAACATAAACACATAATAATAAACAGTCATGACTCATGAATAATACAAACTACTCAAGCATGGACAAGTACTCAAGATTAAAGACAAGCCAAACAGAGTAAGCACATTACCTGAAAAACATTCTCAAATCCTTCACCTTTTGAGCGAATATAAGCTGATGCCATCTCGCAGCGTATACCTCCTGTGCAGTACCTGTAATAAATACCAAACATTAGTTAGGCTTCTTGCTTGGTGCTTGCAAAATACATTAGTCTAATTCAAGGTTAATTCAAAGATCCAGCCTGACGTACATAAGAACAGATTTCCCACGCAGCTGCTCAGCATGCTCGTCAATCCAAGAAGGCAGGTCACTGTATTGCCTGATTTCCGGATCTAAGGTCTTCGCATTTGGCACATTGAACTTGCCGATCCGAGTCTCATATACATTCCTTGCATCCAAGACAACCACTTCTTCCTTCTTCTCCGCAGATGCCACAACATCCAAACTAGTCCCTTCTAAAAGCACAGTCCAAGTTAGAAACTATACCAGAAATTGGCAGCCCAAACAAATATGGACGCACCTCAGCCCGAGAACCCACTCACCAACATTCTGGAGCACCGAATGGAACTCAGCCGCCGACAGGTGTTTCCCAGCACTCGAGATCTCTGGGGGTGCCGACGTGGGGTTGGAGCACAGGGTAACCAGCTCCTGCCAATGCAGCAACAATTCAGAACCCAGTGATGGATGGCACTACCAGCAGGGCAGCTGGTCAGAGGTGAAATGATTCTGCTGGAAGCAGTGGCAAGGCAAGAACCTTGACGACGCGGACGGAGAGCGAGGTGAAGCCGCACTCCCTGGCGACCCTCTCGTCGACAGGGTCGTCGCAGGACGCCAGCTTGAAGTCCGTGCCCTCGAACAGGGCGTTGGAGCTCATCTCCGCGACGTGCTTCTCCAGCGCGGCCATCCGCCCTCCGAGCTACCAACACCAGAACACATAAATCCACAAAGCTCGATCTTCCCTGCCCCAAAGGCGCCGCCTACGATGCCGAGAAGATAGAGCAAGCGGGGGGAGGCATGTTCTCACCGTGGCGTTGACGCCGTCGGGGCCGACCCGGACGCGGCCGACGAGCGCGAGGCCGCCGCAGTGCGCCTCGTAGAACGCCGCGAGCGCCGCGGCGTCGGGCACCTCGGCGTACTTGTAGTAGAGAAGCACGCCGTAGCGGCCTCCGCCTCCGTCTCCCGTGTGCCGCTCCTGCTGCTGCCCCGTCGCGTCCATGGCCAAACGGGCAAAACCCTAGCCGCGGCGACGGCGACGGCGGCTGCGGCGGCGGAAGGAGGACGAGACGAAGAAGATGACGAGAAGAGGAAGGGAATGGGTCGGGCCTTCGGCAAGTCTTAAAACGCCATGGGCCGGCCCATTATGCATATGAGGAGGCCCAAATTTCATCTTATTTGTTGAAGGCCCAAAACTTGGCTCGGCCCACCTAGCACCTTATCCTTCTCCTTGCCGGCATTCCATTTCCCCACACGGCCACACCGGAAAAACCTCCGGCGTCTCGGGCCGCATACCATGGAGGCCACCGCGGTGCCGCGGGCTCTGTCCCTCCTCGGGCCATCTCCGCCGCCGCCGCCGATGCCGCCGCCTCGGATGCGTATGAACTGCTTGCGCGTGGCCGTTGGAGGAGGTGTGAGGCGGCAGGGGGCGTGGCAGTCTGGGCGAAGAAGAAGAGGGGGAGGGGCGGCGGGGACGGCGAGGCGCGGGAGCGGGAGCGGGTGGACACGCACAGCTTCGCGCCCAAGGAGGGCGAGTCTGCCGGGCTGTTCCCCGAGGCCGTCCTGCTCAGAAAGGTTCGGTCTTTTTCTTTTCTTTTCTTTTTTTGAACATTAATAGCAGGTGTTCTGCCTTTTCATTTAGTAGAGGAGAGTAAACAAGTTACAAAAAAAACAGAGTCTGGGTTGAAAACAGGAAGCAAAAAGGCCGGCTAAAGAAGCAGCGGCAAAAGAAATAAAAGAGAAGAGAAACACTCCCATGCCTGTTGAACAGCCTGGACATCTTCTCTGATTGCCGCAAGGAGTTGATCTGCAGTTCTAGCTCTGTTGTCAAACACCCTTTTACATCGTTCTTTCCATAAATTCCAAGCAGCGTAGATGATAATTGTTGCTCCCAGGTTTTGCGCATCGCCTATTCCTGGGTTCAGGTTAGTCCACCAGTCAACAATCTTTGTCACCGATTGGTCCAACTTCAGCCCCTGCTGTCCACTCCAGTTTTCAACTGCCTGCCAAATCAATTTTGCCAAGGAACAGTCGGCAATCATGTGAGTGTGTGATTCCTGTCTTGTGTAGCAAAGCTTGCAGATTGGATCAGCCTGGCCTCCCCGGTTGTTGATTCTATCCGCCGTCGTCAGTCTCCGTTGTAGCAGTAGCCAAATGAAGAAGCGACATTTTGGTTCAGCCCGAAATTTCCAAATGCTCCTCCAGTCGAGTTCAGAGAAGGCACCGAGGAACTGCGCATCATAAGCCGATTTGGCAGAGTACCGGCCTGAAGCTTCGAGGCTCCAAGAGCATTCATCTGCTTGTGGCTGCAGCTGCACTTCTTGTACTTGGGTCCACAGGTCGACGAACTGGTGGAGTTCGCTGTCTGTACTGATTCGATTCAGTCCACGCATCCAACGTCCTCCTTGGAGTGCTGCTGCAACTTTGTGGTTTTTCCGCCACGCAAGATTGAAGCAGTCTGGGGCAATATCTTTAGGTGCTCTTCCATTTAGCCATCGATCTTGCCAGAACTTAGTTTTCTCACCGTTGCCTAACTTTATGGTGGTGCACGCTCTGTAGAGTGCTTCTTCTGCGTTGGTCATTGGAACCGTTGCCTAATTTTATGGTGGTGCACGCTCTGTAGAGTGCTTCTTCTGCGTTGGTCATTGGAATGGCCAGATCAGCCCATGGCTTTTCTGGTGATGCCCAACGGTGCCAAATCCATCTTAGTCTCAGTGCTCTGTTGAATGCTGCCAGGTCCTTGATCCCAAGGCCGCCAAGAGCTTTATGTCTTGTCACTCTACGCCAATTGACCAAGCAGTGGCCAGCTCTCGCGTCATCAGCCCCTTTCCAGAGAAAATTACGGCGGATCCTGTCGATTTTCTTGATCGCCCATTTAGACAGGGTGAAGACGGATAAGTGATATGTCGGTATTGAGGACAATACCGATTGGACCAGCGTCATTCTTCCATCTTTGGTCATCAATCTGCCCTTCCAACCTGGAAGCTTTGCTCCGATTTTATCTATCAAAACCTGCTCAGCCTCCCTTCTCATCCTACCAGTGTGTAATGGGAGTCCCAGGTACTTGCATGGAAACTGTCCAATTGTGCCTCTAAAGGAATCAGCAAGCTGTGTGTCTGCTGTGTGTCTGTTCTTTTCTTTTCTGTTCATGCATTCCCTGCTAGGCTGCTTCTAGATGCTTCTATCTAGCGTTTAAGCCTGGGAGACGAGGAACAGTACATGGTTGCTTGCGTGTTTATGTTCCTAGACTAGATTCTTCCTTGAATGCAATGGTTTTTGTAAGTGACTCGGCAACAACCAACAATCTGTGTGAGTAGGCCTTCTTAATGTTGCGAATGGTGGATATGATATCTTTTTAGGGATATTCTAGTGTTATATGTGTATAAGCCTCTACAATGCTTTCATTTTCTTGTATGGTAACCATTGCCAATCAATACCATCTACTATTCATGACAACGAGCCATTTTCTTATTAGGAACGAAATTTATGGACGAACAGTTAGTAGTACTCCACTAGAGGAAATCGAAAATAGAAAATAAATTATGAAGTTTTCCCAAGGCATACGAAACATTATGGATTTGGTCATTTGCAGTAGAAACAGGAGATGCTCTTAAGCTTTATATAGGGAAGACTGAAAGCTATTGCAGTAGGCTAAACAACTACATGCTTCTTATTTCTGTTGTTTTGTAGAAAATGGTGAGGGAGGATGGTCAGGTATCACCAGAATTTGCTGATGCAGACGAAGGTTCGCTTTTCTACTATGAAGTTTTTTAGATGTCCATTTTGGTATGTAAAGATCCTTTTTATGGTTCATGTGAATATTTCATCATTCTAATCCTTTTTTTTTTTTTTTTTTTTTTTGCAGAAAAGCTGTATGATTTTCTTAATATTCAGCTAGAAAGTGATTTAAATCTGAAAAGAAGTAAGAGCTCTTTCCTTTCCTCTTCCATTCAGCTATTTTTGTCTATTTCTTCATGCTGGCATTACTTCTGTTCATTTGTGCTGGCTTTCTGAGTTCAGCTTGAACTTCGTCCTTTTACAGTGCGGCACTATGAAGTAGTTTATCTAATTCATGAGGACCGTGTTGAAGAAGTTGAAAATGTTGTATCAAAAGTACAAGGTGTGTCTCTCAATACCCGTCAGACATCACCTGTGTATTGGTGAAATTGTTATAGCACACTGGAGTCCTTTCCTCTCTAAACATACTAACTAAATGAGTTAATCTTTATCACCTAAAGCTAAAGGAAACTAAGGTATTTATATGCCATGTTCTTCCTGTAGGTTGGACGCTCTTATAGGGCCGTTCCCTGCTAAATTTGCTACTGTCTGTCTGATTTGCTTATGTTGCCTTTCTGCTTTCCATCTCTATGTGCAATCTCTAGGGCAAGAAGGGAAATGTTGTTTCTCTATTCCATGTTGCTTTGGTGTACATGTTTCAATTATATTTGCTTCAATCAGCCAATATACCTAAGCCTATTTTTGTTTACATTTGATGGAATACTCTAACAGTTTATCAATATTACTACTGAAGAGTTAACATACAACTATTCTCTTTGTTCTAGATTTTGTCAGGGAGAAGAAAGGAAGGATATGGAGGCTTAACAATTGGGGGCTGCGCAGGCTTGCTTACAAAATAAAGAAAGCAACACATGCCAATTACATTTTAATGAACTTTGAGATAGAATCAAGATACATCAATGACTTCAAGACCCTGCTAGACAAGGATGAAAGGATCATCAGACATCTTGTTATGAAACGGGATGAGGCAATTACTGAAGACTGCCCTCCCCCACCAGAATTCCATAGTCTGCGAGCTCAACAATATTTTGATGATGAATATGAAGATGAGGAGGAAGTGGATGGGGATGCTAGCAGTGAGCTACAGTCTGCCAATTATGGTGAGGATGATGTTGAAGCCAATGATGAGCCTGAAATTATTTATGTTGATGAAGCTGATCAGGATAATTATGAAGACACTAGAAGAAGGAACAGAAAGCTAAAGGTGAAGAAGTATACATCAGAGAAGGTATTGAGGTAGCATTAGTGTTTTTCCAGTTAGTTTAAGTCTTTTTAGTTCTGATACAAAGGACCACCTGTATCTGTACAATGAGGAAGTTTCACTTAGGTGCCTTTTCTGGTGCCAAGGACCACTACCATAATACTAAGATAGGTTTTCTGCTATGGCTGGTACAGCCCTTGTAAATGCCTTCTTTAGTGCACCTTTGTTTTTGTGTCACTTTATTTGCCAAGAAAACCAAAAGCTTAAATATTATATTATTAGTTTGAAATACAGCCTTCTCTGACTGCAAATTAGGTATGAGTACACTCTGAGACCTCAAAAGATGCTTGCCTCAACCATTCAGTGGGAATTGCGTGAATGTTTTAGTATTCCAAGGGGTAGCTAGTTGGAAGCAACCCTTTGGTTTATGCTTTAAATTTGTGCATCTCTCAAGTATTTGGAGCATAAAAGCTCCTCCAATCTGTTGATCTGCAAGTTGCTGGCAGGCTTTGCTTTTTTGTTTATTTCTCTTTATTATTTTATAGAAGGCTAAATTCATGTGTGCTATAAGCCTGCAGTTTTGTATAGGTTGGAGAGTCCATATTTCTTTTGTTCACAACTGAACATGCTAGATTCATTTTATTACACCAAATAAATCAGCACCTCCTCATCACTAGTTCACCAGGTTTTTGCCGTGCACTTGACTAATTTTTCAAGTCAGGGAGCAGGGGCTAACATTTTGAACATTATTTACTGGAGGAACTTGTACTACTAAGTATTGACAAAACATGATCAAATTGCCGACTTGATCCGGGTCATGTGATGACAAGCAAGGGATGCAAATTATGATTGTGAGGGGACCTTATGCAAACTTCATTAATGATCAAACATCAAACCTAAGGAATGTTCGACTGTTCTGCATTAATTGTCTCGCAGGCTATATACAGGAGATCTATGAAATGATCAATAACTAGCATTAAGTTTGGGATCTTACTTAGTTCTCATCTAACTTGTAGCATTTCACCTGCAAATCTTGAGATAATCATGCATGATCTGCTATTATTGAAAGAAACTCCTTGATTGATCAACCTAATGTCACCATTTTGTTTCATATCTTTCATATTATCACACCAATGAGCATTTATTTTGCCATCTCTGAGTTTTTATGTGATGTTTTGCGTTTGCTTGTTTTACATCTAGCTGCTCCATATTTCTGCAGCCTCTATTTTTTTAAGTAAGAGTTACTATGGGCACCTCATTTTGTTCTGCCATAACTTGCTTTATGTTGCATATATGACTGTGGTATCTTGGGTTTTAGATGATATCGTGATCATGACTTTGCATTAGCTGTGTATGACTTGTTATCTGTACCTCACTGCTTGAGATCATCATAAATCTGCTAGTAATTAGAGGAATCTTCTTGATTGATCCGCCTGTTGTCGCTGTAATCTACTTCATGTCGCTATAAGGACCACCAGCAGTTTCTCGTGAATAATTCACCGAGCTGTCTGTAGATTGTACCATGGTCCATTTCAGGACCGATCATGACTCGTCGGCCTGAAGATCTCGCAGTCAGTGTACTGGTAGAGATGGTACATGCTCCTGTGTGTTAATCAAGTAGTGTGCCTGTGATCTCGTAGTAGCATTTATCGCCACTAACCATCGCTGGCTGTTGGCTCTCTATCGCACCCTTGCATATGTTTAGTGAATTGTGTTTGCCTTGCCCTCCACTTACTGTATATATTTCCTTGAAAATAATAGTATGGCTACGGCCTAAAGTTAGTGTCACCTGTCTCTTTTTTGATGTGCATAAATCTCTGTACTGATGTGTGGCCATCCTTCCTGGCATGCCGGCTGGCATGCTTACCTGATGGATTCTCGCTGTTGGTGACCCCATCTCGCGAGGCTGACGGTTGTCGGTAATCTGATCTTCCAGTTTGTCGCCTGACAAGCTTCTGACTTCTGATGTGATGACCGTCAGCCTGTTCCAAACTTCTGAAACTTTTCACTGCCTTTTCATCAAGAACTGGCTTCTGCAGTCTGCACCAATGTGATCGATCGATCTGAAGTTCTGAACCCATCATACCTTCTCAATCCTCCTAGCTTCATTCTGACTTCGTACAGGGGATTCTGTTGGCATTGCTTTTCCAGTTTGCCCTACGCACTAAAGTCGTTTCCAATTCCCATGTACGGTACGGTGTACGGGTGAAACTGCTATATCATAGCAGGCTGGCACACTGCCTAACTGTTTCTCACGAACTAAAATAGAAACCGACTGATTTCTTTTTTTCCCCACAACAAGTTTCGTTCAGAGAATTGGTGGCCGATTAGAGGCATGCATGGATCATGTGTTTGTCCTTTGTTTATCAATCGAACTAACCCAAACTAATTCTTTCATAAGCAATCTAATAGATTTCTGTGCATAGAAGCGTTTGTAGTCCAACGGTTAGGATAATTGCCTTCCAAGCAATAGACCCGGGTTCGACTCCCGGCAAACGCATTTTTTTTCAGTCAGAGGTACTGTTTTCTATTCTTGTTTTTTCGTCATTTCTATTCCTGTTTTTTCGTCAGAGACTTGATACAGGAATAAATTGATTGCTTGCAGTTCCATAACCTCGTATCCCGTTCTTTCATAATCATTGTTTTCTTCAACAAATATGTACAAACACAAGAACGTGCGGTATTAATGTATTATTATCAATTTAGGGTATTATTAAAGCTCTAGTTCACCACTTTGGTACCATTTAATTTTCTGAACACCTATCTTTCCAATTTTCTATGTGTGTCGATTTATGTTTTTCAAGTCAATTTGAGGCTGGAGCCATTCGATCTTTAATTAAATTTTTTTTTGATAGTTTTTGCACCCTCGTTTCAGTTTATAGATAGATCATTCTGACTTTTCTAAATACCCAACTTCTATTATGCAAAACTAGGTGTCTAGAATGGCCAAACTACTTAAGGAGTATAATTTAAAATAAAGGGTGGTCTTGCTTACATAATGAATTCCCGGACGTTTCATGGGGAGCGTCTTTTTTTTTTTACGTTGTTACAAAAAGAGTTAATTTGGAAGGTTTGATGTTTCGATAATGTGACGTGCCTTGATGATGAGGATTGTGCTTTGGAACACTCTCCATCCAAAAATCACACACGTTACTTTAACATTTATCCTTAAAGCATGTCACTGTAACTTATAGACAGCCAGTGCGATCTTCAGTATCAATTGCATCCATTGGCATACATTTAATAATGTGATTTTCCCCTTCCAATTGAGTAGATCATGTTTGAGTGTGGTTAACTAAGGTCCCGTTTAGTATAGCCCAACTTCACGGATTGTTTTCACATCCTTTTTGGCAAAACAACTTCACTTGGTGCACTAGACGAATAAAATGACTATTCATTTCCTTCTCCACACTCTTGCACTGACAGTCATCCACGCAACCCTCTCCAAGTGGTCGTTCTCACTCGCGTCCTGACGGGCTTGCGCCCCAATGCTGGGGCCCATGCAGTATTTGTGCTTTTATTAGGGCCACATGTGGGATATGAAGTTGGGATAAACAACATTTTCAACTTTATCTTACCCCATCCCTTTGTGAGAGCAGAAAAAAGAGTTTCACCCATAGAGTTGTTTTGAAAAAGACCATTTGGCAAAAAAACTTAAACACAAATCTTATGTATTAACTTGTACAATTTTTATTAAAAACTTATGGACAAAGATAAAAATATTTGACTTAGAATAAATCTAATATAACATATGAAAAAAAGGAGTACAAATTTTCTCTGAATGAAGTTTGCCCTTTTTCCTCTCTATGCATGTGGTCTCTAAAATTTGATGTGAATTTTTAAATGAGATCCCCAATGAATGGCTCATTTAGAATAAAATTTTTAAACAAACACTAGGCAACATAGCTATCTATCAATTATTTTAAAAATAAAAGAAGAAGGAGAATCCTAACTTCTTACTAGCTTTCTTACCCTATAGTTCTGATTTGTTGAACGAGGCTTTCACAAAAGAGCTGGACAAAACTTAGAGTGAAAAGAAAGGGTTCCCTAATAAGGAGGGTTGACTCGATCGATAACCACATGACCTAGAGAGAGACTGAGTGCAATATCCATCTACAAAGAAGCAAACAAAATCTTGACTATGAAGCTATCTAATAGCAACTATGAAGATATTTAATAGAAAAATATTGGTTAGTAACTATGAAGATATCTAATATCCGTCTACTAACAAGGTTTGAAGTTTTAATAGCAAAAATCTCCTTCTAACAAGGCAAGGTGAGGTATCGAGGTTTTACAACTGATCGACAACAACCAAGAGGTCAAGCAACTAGCTGTAGATGAAAACAACATGGATAGCTAGCAACAAGCAACACAAAAGCCATAACCTACCATTGTTCTATAGTTTTTACTCACTTTTCAGTACCCTCTGCTTGATCTTTGCTTGATTGGTGACTGAATTGTCATCTTATTATTGCGCTATACAAGAGACTTTCTCTTATCCAAATTATAATACATTTTGGGTATCCTAAATATATATATCTTTTTCTATGCACTTAGATATATACTCACTATAATATATGTATAGATGTAGATGTATAGCAAAGTCAATTTATCATGAAAAAACAGACAGTGCTAGCTGTAATTTAGATTGAAGGGAGGGCACATCAGATGCAAATGAAAAGCGACATTGATCTGCCTGATCTTTTGATCGGGCGTTGTTTAGATTCGGAGTAGGGAAAATGAGAAAAATGCAACTTACGGCTAAGGGAAAAAAAAGTCATGGTCTAGTAGCGTTGCATTTTGTGTGTAAACTGTTTTTTACTTACCGTACTTTAACAAAACACATGGTAACGACCATGTGTTGTTTAGATTCGGAGTAGGGAAAATGAGAGAAATGCAACTTACGGCTAAGAGCAAAAGTAAGTCAGGATCTAGGTAGCGTTGCATTTTGTGTGTAAACTGTTTTTTTACTTACCGTACTTTAACAAAACACATGGTAACCATGTTATTGAAAAAAAAAATCGATGTCTTTTTTTTAAAAATAAAATAAAAAAGGTCACGGTCTTGCGGGTCCTGTACACATATATATCCATCCTTTTAGCATTCGATCACGTATGCTTGTTTCCATATTTAATAATCTTGGCAATTTGTGTGGCATCTAAAAAATATCTATATATGATATGATGACTATCGATTACATTTATATCACTCCATCAACAAACTCCGGAAGCAACAGCTCAAATTTTCCAAATTTTCGTCTCTATATATAACCTATGTCATTTAGCTATCGTCACGTGTAGTGGTGCAATGCAACGACAGCTCGCTTCCATCTCCATGGCGTGGAAGATGATCCTGCATGCGGTTGGCGAGCTCTTTCCCGCGCTCGCCAGGGCCAGCAAAGTCGCCGCCACTCCTCGCCGGCCACCGCCGCCGCCAGCAGCCGCACGCAACAGCCCGCCAACGCCAACCGTCGTCCACATGCACGGCTTTCCTCCCGCGGCACGGCTCGCCGCCGGAACAACGCTGGTGGTCGACGTCGACGGCGCCCTGCTCCTGTCGCGCTCCCTGTTCCCCTACTTCATGCTGGTCGCCCTCGAGGCCGGCGGCTTCCTCCGCGGCCTCGTCCTGCTGCTCCTCTACCCCGCCATCTGCTGCCTCGGCCGCGCCGGCGCCGTCGACCTGGCCGTGCGCGCCATGGCCGCGGTCGCCTTCTGCGGCCTGCGCGCGCGGACGTTCCGCGCCGGCCGCGCCGTCCTGCCGCGTTGGCTCCTGGAGGACGTGGCCGCCGAGGCGCTCGACGCCGTGCGGAGGGCCAACGGCGACCCGGCGGCAAGGGTGGTGTGGGCCAGCGCCATGCCGCGCGTTATGGTGGAGCCCTTCCTCAGGGAGTACCTCCAGGTGCCCGCCGCCGCCGCCGTCGCGGCCAGGGAGATGAAGACAGCCTGGGGCTTCTACACCGGCCTCATGGAGAGAGACGAACACTGCGACGCGGTGATGCCACTGATCACGACGAAGAGGAGGACGCCCGCGACGACGGCGTCGGCGCAGGACGGCGGCGACAACGACGACGTAGATGTCGTGGGATTCTCCGCTGCCGGCTCCGTCGCGTTCCTCTGCAGCCCTCTGGCGTCCATTTGCAAGGAGGTGTACGTGGTGAGCGCGGAGGAGCAGAGCACGTGGCGTCCCCTGGCGCGGCGGGACTACCCGACGCCGCTCGTCTTCCACGACGGCCGCCTCGCGTTCCTGCCGACGCCGCTCGCCACGGTGGCCATGTTCACGTGGCTGCCCCTGGGCGCCGTACTCTCGGTGCTCCGCCTCGCCGCCTCGCTCGCGCTGCCCTACAGGGTCGCCACCGCGCTCCACGCCGCCACGGGCCAGTCGTGGCGCCTCCGCGGCTCGCTCCCGCCCCCGAACGACGGCACCGCCGCCGCCGGGCAGCTGTACGCGTGCAACCACCGGACGCTGGTCGACCCGGTGTACGTGTCGATCGCGCTGGACCGCCCGGTGCGCGCCGTGTCCTACAGCCTGAGCCGGGTGTCGGACGCGCTGTCCCCGATCGGCGCCACGGTGCACCTGGCACGGGACCGCGCCCGCGACGGCGCCGCCATGGCGCGCCTCCTGGCGCGCGGCGACAGCGTGGTGGTGTGCCCCGAGGGCACCACCTGCCGCGAGCCCTACCTGCTGCGCTTCAGCCCGCTCTTCGCCGAGCTCGGCGGCGGCGCCGCGGGCGGCGGCGTCGTGCCCGTCGCGCTGGCGGTCGACACCAGCATGTTCTACGGTACCACGGCGAGCGGGTGGAAAGCCGTCGACCCGTTCTACTTGCTGGCCAACCCCAGGATGTGCTACACGGTGGAGTTCCTCGACAGGGTGGTGGACACGGCGGCGGACGTGGGAGTGAGCGGCGACACCGGGAAGAAGGCCGCCGTCGACGTGGCCAACCGCGTGCAGCGGCGCATCGCGGAGGCGCTCGGGTACCAGTGCACCATGCTCACCAGGAAGGACAAGTACCTCATGCTCGTCGGCAACGATGGCGCCGTCGCCACGCCCCGCCGCGCCGCCAACAAGAAGTAATAAGGTAGCGCCTGCCGACATGCATGAGCGTATTCGTGCTCATTGGTTGATGCACACATAACCATATCCGGTATCGATTGAAGCTGTTTGATGCATTCACTTTTTTGTTTTTTGTCATCCTATCTTTTATGGTGTAGTATTACTAGTAGAAATGTAGAATGCAGAGGTTCATCATGTGTGTAAGAAACTGTACTGTACTTTAAGGAAATAGTATTATAATATAGATGTCACATTCACCATTTATCCTATATACTAGTATACAGGAGTATATGAATACGTAAGAAAATCAGTTTGTTTGGCACTTCGCCGTAATCAACAGTTTTAGCTACGGGTTGCTAAGTACCGTAGAAGATTTAGTGATCATTTTTTTAAGCACAACACACGCTTGTACATGTATGTACACTCACCTATTTTCATACATGGACCATATAAGTTAGGCGTTTGACTTTTTGAAGTTAAAGTTTGATAACTCATTTTATTCAAAATTTTATAAAAATATCATTTCTTTTGTCATCACTTGCTTTATATTAATAAAAGTTCTTCAAGAACGACTTAATTTTTTTTTCTATATTTGCATAATTTTTTTTAATAAGAATAGCGGTGAAACTTAGGATAAAGAAAGTCAAACGGCCTACAATTTAGGATGCAGGAAGTAATAAACAGCTAATTAAGCTAATAGCCATCTAAACCTGACGATACACCCGTTGATTAAACAGACATGGCTGACCATCATATCTTGTACTCTCTCCTCGTTCCAAATTATAAGTCTCTTTGGTTTTTTTTATTTATCGATTAGGGAGAGAGTATAGCATTTCAACTATGAACCACTGGCCACATCTCTCAACTCTGAAGCCCGTGCAATGCAGTGCAATTGTTTGGTATCCAAGAGAATAGATTGCGTCTTAGCAGCCTGCGGAGTCCAGATTGCATTCCAGTGCAGTGACCTCATCTCTGAAGGCAGTCTGGTTTAATTCCAAATTTGGGTTGCTTTGTCAGGCCGGTCACTACTGATCAGTACTCATCCAGTGTATGCTCGCCCGACAAGTAACAAGTTCGTCACCTTCATTTGGAGTGAGAAAAAATGGCTCAGCAACATGGGCACAACATCGAAATGAAACTGAAACACTTCTATTTCTGTTGGATCCATCGTGAAGCCTGCATGTGAAGCCTGCTGTTGGATCGTGTTGATTGGACACATGACAGTCATACATGGCATGTGTGCAGCCGTGGATACACACTTCGTCCATGTCGCGCAAGAGAGGAGGAAGACACGCACACGGGGAGAAGGAAGACATGCGTGGGGACGGAGAGAAGGAAAATGCATGGAAAGAAGGAAAATGCATGCACCATGCCTGAGCGTCGCATAAAATTCAGACTGAAATATGCAAAAATTTGTGCACTAATAAATGTTAACATGGGCATTAATAAATGAGTTTGAGGGAGAGATTCTTTTCTTGCAATGTTGCGTTTGCCATTCAAGGGTTTGTTTAGCGGCAAATGATGAGTCAGCATTTCTGTAGCTCATAAAGCATCATCACTGTTGCATTGGACTGAACAAGGACTGTTCGAAGAATGTGCAAGAAAAATCGATCAGATGAGACCAGAAGTGGTACAAACTGCCAGAGAGCAGAAATATTTCGGACCAGGAAGATTGAACGTGATGATCATGCAGCCAGCATTTATTTGTCCTGCAACATTTGCCTATATGTTGCATTCATGCTTTGCTGATTGTACTGTGTACAAAAAGAGATATATATTATTAACATACAGCCAGAAAAATGAGTAAACGAAGGATGGTGGTGTTTTAGGCATCAGTTTGGTCTATAATTATGCAACTTCAGTTGGGTTTTTTTTCCTTTGGTACTATAAAACTACATTTAATGAAATTATTTTTCATGAAAAAATCAATGAAATTCTGCATGTGTAATGTAACCTATCCATAATATATATATAGTTCCTCTTAAACCAAAAATCAAAGCTAAATAAGTTCAAAAAAAATTAAAACAATCAAAGCTAAATAATCGTTTTCCAAAATATCACATGGCTGTAAACGAGCAAGCACATCGTGCAGTTTTTGGTGTCGGCTAAGAAACAAGTTTATATCAATGCTGATTGCCGAAGATTATTCCTGATGGAACAATAAATTCCATGGACTTTAGAAGAATTTGGTACAAGACAATAACGACAACACTGGTGCTATTGGCTGACAGCAACCGCCCACAGAAATTTGTGCTTCATCATAATCTCTCAAACTAGAATCGATAGGAAGAAGTAGATTGAATTAATAAGGCGGCATACGTATCATCCAGTGTGTAGCCTCAAGTTGTATCGAAGTTCCTTGGTTCGTCAACAGCCTATCAGACCACAATGCAGCTGGTACATTGATTGCCAGGGCTTCAGATTCATTGAAGACTGCAGGGTGAATTCAGTGCGTCTCGCCACCGACTTGCCGGCATTGACGGTGCACAAAGATGTGCTCCCTGTCTCCCTCAGTCCTAACAGGGAAATATAGAATTGCATTCTTTTCTGACAGAGAGGAACTAGAAATCATAAAGCCAACGAGAGCCTTTCAAGGGTTAAGTCCACTTTAGGACCTCCAACTATCGCAATTTAGGACCTCCAACTATTGCAAAAGTCTAGACTTCAACCTTCAACTTCAAAACCAGATAACATTGGCCCTCCAACTCTCGAAAACGTTCAGTTTTCAATCCTAGATGGTTTTACAGGTGGTTTTACTATACTTCTGCCACGTGGCTGCCTCTGATAGGTTGTGCATGGCACCGTTTGTGGTGCTGATATCAACACTACTTTTTAATTTGCGAAATTAATACCTTTTTATTCGGAGCTCCAAATATAATAAGTAATATGTCAAATTTGATCGTCTCGACGACCTTTTGCAACAGTGTACTCTATTTTGTTGTTTGAGATAGTTTTATTTCATGAAAAATTAAATATTTCTACTAAACAAGTGAATACTAGAAATAATTATTTTTTCACGAAATAAAACTATCTCAAACAACAAAATGGAGTACGTCATTGCAAAGAGCTCGTCAAGATGATCAAAATTGGTATATTATTTGTTATATTTGAAGCTCCGAATAAAAAAATATCATTGAAAAAAATAGCCCGCTATTTTTGCCGCTATAGCCCGAAATAGCTTGAAAAAATTGTGCCGCTATTTGTGTTCATGCACAATTTTGCCGCTAAAGTCCGCTAATTACGGTTTATAAAACGCTAAACACCTTGGCCTTAGCTCGCTATTTAAAACATGGAAAAATATCAATTTCACAAATTAGAAAGTAGTGTTGACATTATCGCTGACGTCAGCACCACAAATTGTGCCATGCACGACCTATCAGAGGCAGCCACATGGCAGAAGTACAGTAAAACCAGTCAGGGTTGAAAGTTAAACTTTTTTCGAGAGTTGGAGGGCCGATGTTATCCGGTTTTGAAGTTGGAGATTGAAATCCAGATTTTTACGATAGTTGGAGGTCCTAAAGTGGACTTAACCCACCTCCCAACTGCACTTTGTATGATAAAAAAAAAAAAGCACTTTGTACAGTATCAACCTGCGACAAATCCAACTCAAACCGAACAGGATCAGCGTAAACGTGGCAAAGGTAAACCGAATTCCCGAAGCTCTAGCAATCACTTGCAATGAACGACATAGTGACCAGATTCAGGAGACCATTGAATTAACTGCACAGATGGTTGCCATGTTCGATGTTGCTGTCATGGAGCAGAATTCAGCCCCGGTAGATCAAGTAGTTGTTGGGGAAGCTTTGGTTGCAGTAACATCAAGTCATCAACATAAATTACAGGCTGAGTAGATAAAGATCAAATCGGACAGTTAACAGTTGAGAACGAAGGATCAGCTCGGTCTGTAATCTGTTGATGTCAAGGTAAAACGCTGCTTAGTCAGTTCAGACTGAAAAAAAGGCACACATTGTCAGCATCTGCGTCGATACAACTACTGGTATTGTACCACAGCTATGAGCATGGACCTGCAACGTAAATAACATCATCCATCGTCTAGAGCAGTGTGAAATATGTTTGGCAAGCTTCCTTTTAAGCCCTGCTGATGTGAAATCTGTTAGTCCTCAATTTTTTCTTCTTTTGTCCTTTGAAATCTTGGCTCAACATGACAACCGGAGAACTGCAGTGCAGTGAACTTTAAACGTGCCAGAGTTTTATCTTTACTACTTTACCCAACCCAACCACGTGTGTTTGGCAATTGCAAGGCTTCTCTGCGAGCTCCCAGGTTATCAAATGCGAAATATGAAGCCATAACAACACAAGTACCCAACACAGATTATCTGGTCAACATTTTCATAGGCCTGCATTATGCAACCTAGGAGTACCTGCTACCACATGGAAATCCAACTGAAAGTGCCAGAGGAAAGTTCTACTCCCAGTACACTACAATGCTTAACTACAGATTAGAAACTAATTTCAACTTTACAACCTACAAGTACCCTTGCATTGTTCACCTCTTGTTCTTGTGACGTCTCCCTAACTTGCGACAATTCCGGTGGCATTCGGTTACTGTAGCTCAAACATTTTACCTACAATACATCCACACATTTCAGATATATAAGCACCCAAGTTTCACTAGCATGGCCCTAATAAGGGAATTGCTATTTACCACGCGACTGATTTTTGTGTTTTTTAGGCTACGATAGACAACCCTTGGATATGAAAAAAGCTTTCACGCAACCGCACTAGCCCGCTCCCCTCATCGACGTCCCCCGCCGCCCTGGCCAGCGGCTCCTCCGCCACCGCACTGCCCAACAACCGCCACCGCGATGCTTGACCCCGCCCCTCGCCCGCCCCTAACCCCGACCCTCGCCCGCCCCTAATCCCACCCGGCGAATTCATTGTCGAGCCCTCACCCCCACCGTCGGCACTTCCCATCCGGATGTTTTATCTTGCCGCTCGCCGCTGCCGGCAAACCCACCACCACCGCCCGTCCAACGGGAAAAATGGATTCAAACTATATCCATCGTGCCTCCCTACATGCATGTCATGTATAGTTGCCACGTGTTCGGTCAACATGATCCAACAGCCTGCTGTTGGATCGTGTTGATTGGACACATGCATGACAAGTTGACAACTATCCATGGCATGTATGCTATGCAGCCGTGGATACAGTTTGCAGGGTGTGTTTTTGTTCAACTAGCCGCCCTAGCCCCTCCCTTTCTATGGCAACAGGAGATATATGAAAACCCACTGCCGCCTCGTCCATATCACTGTAGAGAGGAGAAATACACGCACGCGGAGGAAAAAGACATGCGTGGGGAGAAGGAAAATACGTGCACCATCGCCTGAGCGTCGCACAAAATTCAGACCGAAATGCAAAAATTGTGCACTAATAAATGTTAACATGGGCATTACTAAATGAGTTTGTGGGAGAGATTCTTTTCTTGCAATGTTGCGATTACCATTCAAGGGTTTGTTTAGCGGCAAATGATGAGTCGGCATTTCTGTAGCTCATAAAGCATCATCTTGCATTGGACTTAAGGACCGTTCCAAGAAGTTGCAGGAAAAATCGATCAGATCAGCCAAGGAGCAGGAAATATTTTGGACCAGGAAGAATGAATGATCATGCAGCCATCATTTATTTGTCCTGCAACATTTGCATATATGTTGTACTCATGCTTTGCTGTTTGTACTGTGTAGGAAAAGCGATGTGTATTAACATAATACAGTCAGAAAAATGACTAAACAAAGGATGGTGTTTCAGGCATCAGTTTGGCCTAGGAGTACAATTCTGCAACTTCAGTTGGTTTTTTCCTCTGCTATTATAAAACTACATTTAATGAAAACAAATTCATGAAAAAATCAATGAAATTCTGCATATTAACCTATCCAAAATAGTTCCTCTTAAACCAACAATCAAAGCTAAATAAGTTCGCAAAAAAAAAAAAAAAACAATAGCTAAATAGGGCGCTTTCTAAAACATCACATGGCTGTAAAGGAGCTAGCGCATCGTGCAGTTTCCGGTGTCGGCTAAAAAACAAGTTTAAATCAATGCTGATTGCCGAAGATTATTCCTGATGGAACAATAAATTCCATGGACTTTAGAATTTGGTAGAAGACAATAACGACAATTCGTGCTGCATACAGCATACCAGTAATCTCTCCAACTAGAATCGTAGGAAGAACTAGATTGCAAGCCACAAGTTGTGTCTTCGTAAGTTCCTCAGTCCTGGTCACAACATCTGGCAAGCTGAAAAACCTGGACAAAGTCAAATGGAAGCCTAGATCAGCAGCAGCAACATATTGACCAGGTTCAGAAGCATCTTAACTGCATAAACATATTGATCTACCAGGCCTGTCATGGCGCATCCTAAAAAGGATCGCATTCTGAGTTCAGTGCCCGGCGGCCTGTCGACACCGCTCGTCGGCCTAGCTAGTGAGCCGCCCTGGTAGATCAAGTAGTAGTTATTGGATCAGCTTTTGGTCAGGTTCAGACTTGTTCGATAGGCTGGTCAACTCTCATCATTTTAGGCTCGTGAAGTAACATCAAGTCATCAACACAAATTACACGCTGACCGAATGAAGGTCACATCAGACAGTTTGCAGTTGAGACCGATCAGCTCGGTCTGCAATCTGTTGATGTGAAGGTAAAATGCTGCTATCATCAGTTCAGACTGAAAATAGGCACAGATTGTCAATATCTGTCTACAGCTATGAGCATCGACCTGCAATGTGAACCTGTTGCCAAAGCTTCCTTTTAAGCACTGCTGATGTCACATGACAACCGGAGAATTGCAGTGCAGTAAACTTTAAACGTGCCAGAGTTTTATCTTTACTACTTTATCCAACCCAACCACGTGTGTTTGGCAATTGCAAGGCTTCTCTGCGAGCTCCCAGGTTATCAAATGCGAAATATGAAGCCATAACAACACAAGTACCCAACACAGATTATCTGGTCAACATTTTCATACGCCTGCATGCAACCTACCTGCTACCACTTGGAAATCCAACTGAAAGTGCCAGAGGAAAGTTCTACTCCCAGTGCACTACAATGCTTAACTACGGATTAGAAACTAATTTTAACTTTGCAACCAACAAGTACAATTGCTCCAGAATAATGCATACATGAGTTTGAGTCAAACACTAGTGACCAAAAGAGACCCTTTTTCCTTCCCCTTCCCTAGAAGCTGCAAAAGCTCCCCCTCAGTTGTCAGTTCCAATGCCAGGTCGTCAGGCACAACTTCCACACTTCAAGCTAGCACATTGTGTCACTCGTCAACCTGCAAAACAATTTGAATGTAAGCAAACGAGGAGAATATAATGCTATGAAATTATGAAGTTTCAAAACTTAAGGCATTAGTATGTAAGGAACTTGGTGCAGGTATATTTATAGGGGTAAAAACACATAACGAACATGTCAGATTAAGTGTTCTATCATGTTTGGAGACTGGTGCCAATATGATGTGAAGAAATCAATGACATATACTCTGTGTTGAGGAGGTCAAATTAGAGAAGTATATGGGGTTAAGAGTGAATGAAAGCCTTAAGGTTCCAGTATGTTTTTTCTTTCAAGAACGTGCAGGCATGCAAAATCTATCCCTTTTTAGTTAAAGGAATTTAATTGGTTAGCATAAAAAAATATCTAATAAATAGAAAATCGAATAGTGGATAATCCGTTATGAAAGAAACGGAATACATTCTTTGAAGAATCAAGATTCGTAATCAATCCTTGTCTTGTTTGTTGGATTAGGTCTAACTTTCTTGACCAAACAGCAAGCATGGAACTTTACAAGAAGAACTTAAAAGAAAAGGATAATTGAAGTAACTTCGAATCAACTTTTGTTGGGGTTCAAAAAAAAGAATAAAAATAAATAAAAAAAGTAAATTCAAGGAATAGTTCCGTCATTATGTTAAGGAGGATCATGTTTTACAAATACACAAGAGACTTGAGTATCATTATATTAAAGAGAAAAAGGGGTAATAACCCTTAAAGAAGTCACACACCCACACCACTCGTAAGGCAAACAAACTGAAACAACAAAAACAAAAACAAAAATACCAGAGCCAAACAAAAAGAACAAAAGTGAAAACATAAGACACAAAACAAAATGTGCGCTAATACAAACTCGAACAAGTACTTTGAAGTCTGAATGCTATCTGAAGTAACATTCTATGAAACTAAATGCAGAGGGACAATGCTGTGGGTGAGGTAAGCGCTAACCCTCCGCAAACCAATGTGATGGCTGTCCTGCATCACATATGAATAGCAAGTTTAGTGTAAAAAATTTTGGACCTCTGAGATGCCCTAGCCAGTGCACCCAGCATGGGGGACTTTCTGCTTACCTCTGAATGTATAGACTGACAATTACATCAACATTAAAGATTGGTGGGAAGATGCTGTTGGCCCTGGAACCCAATACCCATGTGAGCGCTCTCCCTCCCTCCTCTTCTCCCCTGGACCAAGGTTGAAGATGAGCTGAGCTCTCTGAACCCACCCACACACTCTCTGCTCTGGTTTCAGCGTTGGCTGAAACTGAACCCAGGAAGATGGTGGCAAAGAGCTGCCTTTGCATTGCATTGCATATACAACCATACATATACCTTTTTTTTTTTTTTTTGAGTATCAATCATAAGATACAATTCTACCTACTCCTTACTCCTAAGGTACCAGGCTTAGATCAGCAATTTTCTACTCTAGTACACCATGAAAATCAGCCCACTAATGCTGATGTACCGCTAGTACTACATGGCCTATTGCCATACTTGCTACAGGAGCAAGGACTTGGACAGCTATGAGCTGACCCAATCTGCCCTTGACCTTGTTAGCGAGAAAGAGATGTAGGATCAACAGATTATATCTTACAGATGCGGTTGCAAAAAGATTAACAGATTGGAATGAGAAGCATCTATCCCTGGGTGCTATAGAGAGGTCCTTTCCAAATCAGTAGCATAAGTCCTGCCAAGTGCCACATAAGTGATGCTTTGTTTCAGAAACAAGGATAATTAAGTGATGCTTTGTTTCAGAAACAGGGATAATTTATGCAAATGATTCGTACTTTTTGTCAGGAAGATAAGATGTCATATGCCTAACAGGTCCCCCCTCAACGGAGCAAACGGGCCAGAAAGGACCCAAGGAGGGGCGCCTGGCGCCTCCAGCAGCGCGCCCAGGTGGAGGGTGCCACCGCTCCCGTTGCCGCCACCATAGCTATCTACATTACTATATCGAGTCCACAGGAGTTTTGGATAGAGTCCGGTTAGTTATGGAATTAGAGTTTGATAGTTGGAAAAGGAGAATCCAATCTTATAAGGATCTCCCAAAGGTTGCTTAGAGTCCAAGTCCATAGGGACTATAAATACTAGGGTGATGTAATCAATCGAAGTCAAGTAACAGAAGAACAATTGCTCCTTCCTATCTCTCTCTTCCTCCCCCCCGCGCTTGCCGCCCCTTCTCTCTCTGCGCATGCCTCCTCCACACCACCCCCTGCCATAGCCGGCACCATCCACGACGCAGCCAGCCCCACCCCGGTCACGCCCTTAACATAAGATAAGAGTAAAGGTCATTAGTTACATGGGAGCAAAATGATTATGCCTAAATCACGTGGAGGGCTTGGGTTTCAAGATTACAATTATTTAATCAAGCTCTTTTTGCGAGACAGACGTCGTGACTAATGTAGTTCCCAGAGAGTGGCCAACAAGATTGTTGGATGCCAAATACTACCAAGCAGGTGAACTAATAACTAATTGATACTGTGCGATGCATATTAGATGAACATAGGCGAGTTATTAAGAAGAGTAGTTGGAAGATTTGATTCAGGCAGCAAGTTTCAATTATGAAGAAACAAGTGGGTTCGGTGAGAACCATCGCAATATTTAGCCAAGTATGAAACCTGAAGAAGGTTGAGATGGGTGTCACAACTTAAAAAATGATGGTCATGAATGGGACGAAAATCTCATCTAAAATATCTGCTATATTATGATTGGACAAAGGTTCTAAACAGAAAATTATGATTATGTGGAGGATGGTATTAAGCCAGATATCATGAGAAGAAAGGAATTTCATAGTGTGCCGGGGTTCTAAGGCAGTAAGGCAAGGTATGCCTAGGCGACACCATACACATCTGTATACATCAGAAAAATGCTAAGATAGTTGAGCTATTGCAACTATCGATTAGCACATCCTTGCAACTCACAAGATAGTAAATGTTGATGGAAATTGGAAAATATGGCCCACTGATGTACCAGACACATAAAGTCAATCTGTTTGTATGGTGTCTTGATTTCAATGGTTTGACCACCTAGGAAAATCGTCATTTGAGAGCACAAAGTGACCATAATGCAGTTGTGAGATGCAGCGAAGCATTGCTCTTTGATCTGCAACGCATGAGTGTCACAATTACCAAGTGAAGCTGCTTTTGGGTTGTTGGAACTAGAATACTGGTTCTTATTGCAGTGGCACCATGCTTCATGTTTTCTCAAGAAATTAGAACAAGCACTCTTCATTTAGAAATGCTAGGAGAGACTAGAAACTACAGTATCATTTTTGCAAAAATGATGTCGTACATGCTAAGGGTGATTGTACTGTTAAAGGTCAGTTCAGTTTCCAGTGGATCACAGAGATAATTCACTCTGTTCATCAGTAAGTGAGAAAGGGAAAGGGAAACTTGTTAAGGCAAAAAAAAGAGATACTTGTAGGAGGGTTAATAGACGCATTGGCCAAGGTGTGAAAGGCAAAACGTGAATCACCATAAAGGATGGTGTGAATCAACCAGATCCTCCTTAGCGGGAACTCAATCCAAGGAAGGTTAGCACAGGTGTTCTTGCTCAGGATGACAGGGTATATGCTCTTACTGCACTGTGCACTAACCAGTGGCAGTGGTGGAAGTTGAAGCTTTGGTGTATCTATAACAGATTATGCTGATTGGTGGCAGATGAGTGCACGTCGATATGGTTTATTCTTGAATCAGACTTGATCCTAATGACCACATGTTACTTCCTACTTATCCACAAGTTATATCTTGTGTTTTGGAACATGATACTTTTAACTATGGGTATGCAAAAGGCAGTTTAAAAAAAGAAATACTTACAATACTTAAAATTTACATTCTATACCTAGAAAAGGTTGCATAAACTAGCAAGAATGTTACATCCTTAGCAACAGCATGTTACAGCATCGACGAGTTACATCCACAAAACTAGAAAAATTGCATCCTTCTTGTTTTTCAAAATTAACTTGCAAATGAGATATATACTTGATGCCTGGAAATATACGAGAGATAATCTCTCCTTTTTAGAGGTAGCAGGATCAGTTTTTCATGTTAGAAAGTTGGGGATTTCCCCCTCTAAGATAGAAAAGGTTTTCTATTTAGACATTATCGCATGGTTCTAAAATATTCTACAATGTTTGATACCGTTGCACTTTAATATGTAAGCAGATTTTAGTATGATACTAAATAGTTGTACAAATCTAAAAGAAGTCAGCATATAATCACCAGTTTACCTCATATAATAAAGAAATCTTTCTTTAGGGAACAGAAATCAGAGAGCTAAGCAACCCTCTATAATGACTGGGAACTTACCACTTAATCCCTTGGCGTGACCTTGTACTTAATTTGAGCTACTGGTGACACTTGCTCAAACTTCATAATATCAATGCAAGCTTTCAATTTGGAACTTTCATTCTCGGCACAGTGAACAATAGTGAATTTTTTTAGCACTTGAGCTTTTGATAAAACCAACTTTATGAACTGCAGCTCATTGTGCGATAGGTACACATCGATCAATTTCATAATGCGCAGGTTCGAAACAAATCCCCAGACCCATGTGTATTCCAAAATTCTTGGGGTTCTTCCAAAAGATGATGAAAGACATGCCTTGAGACAGGGAGCTGTTTTCCATATGTAAATTAGTGAAGTGATAATAAAAATGAAAACTGGAAACACATAATAGATAATAGGTTTACCTTAATCCTAAGGTCCCTTATGTTTGGACAGCATCTTAAGAAGTCAAGGACTAAAACAATATGTGCTGCATAACCCATATCAGCATCTATTATTAAATATTGCAAGTTCTCAAATTTAGTTGGGACTTTGAATGGCACCATATCTTGAAAAATGAACCTAGAGAGGACAACAAATATGGGGAACATGATGAAAAAAGATCATATAATTGAAAAAGTTCGAAATTGCTCCAATAGCAACAGTACAAAAAGGAAAAAAATATAACCCATATGTGCTCATTCTAGAATATTCCTATTGAGCAAGAAAAGTACAAACTCCACCAATCAACTCAAGAGAAAAATGATAGCATTTTTTTTAGAAATATTGAACTACACTTATGTTTATGTACAAAATCCATGCAGCAAATACAATAACACAGAAAATAGATGGAGTTTATTAGCAATGGCAGCAACCATAACTACTTCCTCTAATTAAGTCCACTAGGACATCCATAAGGTCTTCAATGTGACACTTGTAATAGCCATATCTATAAAAACATTATCTTAATAGAAAGAGTCATATATGTATGTATTTTTCCATGATGAATCTACTAGCACCAATATTGTGTTGTCAGTTGAAGACATAGCTAGTCAAACAAAAATATTTTTAGACATAGGAGAAACCTGAATGTGTTCTAGTGATTAGAGGAAATAGAAACTTTGGTGAGAAAAACACTAGGCTCTTATGGCAATTTAAATTTCTTAACAAAAGCTTAATACTATAAGCATGGATAATACTCAATGGTAGGAGACTTCTTTATTGGGGCAAATGACAAACATGTGGCAGAAACCATTCTTCTTACCAGGGGACTATCATCAATCAACTCGAGCTTCTCCACATTTGAAATGCTATGTAAAATATGCGGAAGCTTTGACCCTCCTTCGTGAGCATAGCGGAAAAACGGCAATTCGAGTTTAGCGTTTTCAAGATCAGGAAGCAGACTCTGAAACTCCACCATCCAACCAGCAGAACATGCTTCGATCTCCAAATGGCTAAGGCGAGGTGCAGCAATCTTTAGCGTCACATCACCAGCCACATCTGGATCAACACTTACTGCCAATTCCTCTAGCCCCGGGCAACCAGAATTCAGAGCCGCGAGCGCATTAAACTGAGCCGAGTTCATATGGGGCTCCAACTCCACAGTGTAATACACATGAAGGCACTTGAGGTTAGACAGCCCCGGGAAACCCTGGGTAGAGTCTGGGAGCAGACAACCTTCAAGAACGAGGCGCTCGAGCTTGACGCAGGAGAAGATCGAGGAGTGCAGCTTGTAGGACCGGAGGCTAAGGAAGAGGACCTTGAGAGCATGACGAGGGGACGAGAGATGGATGAGCAGGTCGTCAAGGTGCGGGTGGTCGGCCTCGGGAAGCGGCGTTGAACGCCCGTCGAGGAGAAATTCTTCCACCTGGGCAAGGTGGCGCAGGAGGACAGATTGGGCGGCAGATATCACGCCGAGGCGGCCGAAGGAGCAGTGCCTGAAGTCGAGGAAGTGCGGGAGATAGCGGAGGTGCGGACGGCGTCGCGGATGTTGAGGCAACCGATGATCTTGAGGACCACCTCGTCGGGGAGGTCAGTCAGGCATAGTGGCCTCCGCAGACTGGAACTCGCCACCATTGGAGTCGCCACAGCGGCAATGAGGAATTTTGATATTTAACCTGAGTTCGCACACCCCTCAACACTTGACATCGAATTCGCAGGCCTTTCGAAATGTGACCCTGAGCACAAAAATTGTTTCGATATTTGAGATTACAAAGGATTCTCGGTTGATGATTCCAGCATCCAGCCGGCCTAATTCAGTGTTGAAGGACACAGGAAAAGACCAAACTGCTCTTACCCTGGAGGAGCCATGGAGCCGGTGGAGCTCCCGCCGTCGCGGCCCCTTCACTCGCCGTCTAGTGGAGGGCGAAGGGGGCGGCCTGCTATTCCCCGGCGCAGGGACCCCCGAACCCGAACCCGAGCGGCTGCCTGCCGCGGGCTGACGAGCCGGCTGGGGCGGAGATCGGATCAGACGGTGGCCGGGGGTCGGGAGGACGAGGCATAGAAGGCTCCGGGTGTTCGCCGGTGCCGCAGGACCAGGCCGGCGGCGAGCTCTTGCGGCCGTGGGACGGAGCTCAGGCGGCGCGAGTCCCGACTGAGGTCGGTGTAGTCATCTTTGGCAAAATTATTTTTTTTGCCATCCTTAAAAATGCCAACCTGTTGTGTGTCAATGTCAATGACATGTGGGGTCACGGTGGCAAATCTGTTACATGGCACCTTTAAGGATGGCATGTGGTGGCAAATGTGTAAAACTCCCGTCATCTTTTGGGTGTCGAGACAGTAAAAGAGGAGGTTGAAATTTAATTAACAACGAAAAATCCTTCGTAATTCCAAACTCCAAATATCAAACAATTCGTGTGCCCAGGTTATATTTCAAAAGGCATTGCCAATTTGATGTCAAATATTGGATGTAATTTGAATTAAGGGTGAAATATCAGAATTTCTCTGTGGCGACCGGGAGAGAATTGGAGGAGACACTAGCTCACTGTGCGTTGTGTGTTTTTCCTTTTCTTTTTGTTTGCTTTGGATGTAATTTTTTCTTGCCTTTTATGGAACCATTTCTCTTGCTGCCTCTAAATATTGGTTGCCATGATTTGTGTGTCAATAAGTTTGACTAGATTTTTAAAAAGAAGTAATAATATTTATATTTCTAAATATTTTTTTTATAAAAATAGATCCAGCAAATTATCTATTTATATTAATTATGTACCACAAATTTTAGTATTTTTTTATATATTTGGTCAAAGTTATTTTTTCAAGAAATGAAAACAACAATTCAAAGTGAGAGAGAGAAAGTACATATATTACTCATTTCTTCAAACTCAAAATTATTTAAATCTAACCGATATTACCCTAAATGGATATGACAATATATATATTATCAAAAAGTAGTTTTCATATCGAAATTCAAAGGTGTCTGGACACATATATATCTTGTTAGCGTAACTTTACAAGATTGAACATCTCATTTTTCCTAAAATATCAATGTATAGGAGATTAAAAAAACAAAAAGGGATGCTTGCTTAAGCAGAATGAGATGCTCCACCCCTTCCTCATCTACTAGGATACCGGTTCAATACTTTTCTCTCCTCGTGAATCTCCTGGTTCGTCTAGGCTTGACACGTTTATAGGCTTCTACTAGGATATAGGCCCGTTCATTTAGTACTCAGCTAATGTAAAATCTATTAGCCCTTCCTTTGTCCATTGAAATCTTTGCTCAACTTGACAACGGAGAATTGCAGTGCAGTGAACTATAAACGTGTCAGAGTTTTGTCTTTACCCAACCTAACTACGTGTGTTTGGCAATTGCAAGGTTTCTCTGTGAACTCTGACGAACGGTAATAAACTAGCTTTATCAAACGTGAACTATGAAGCTATAACAACCCAAGTACCCAACACAGATTATCTGACGGAGAAAAGAGGATCCGGTAAACATTTTCATAGGCCTGCATTATGCAACCAACCTGCACGAGGAAATCCAACTGAAAGTACCAGAGGCAAGTTCTACTCCCAATGCACTACAGTACTGAGCTACGGATTAGAAACTAATTATATTATATCCTACAAGTACAATTGCCTCCACAATCATGCATAGTTGCATACACGAGTTGAGTGAAACACTAGTGACCAAAAGAGACTCTTTACTTCCCCTTCCCTAGTTCCAACTTCCAATGCCAAGTCGTCTTTCATAGCTTCCACACTTGAAGCTAGCATATTGTGTTACTTATCAACCTGCAAAAAAAAAAAAAAAAAAAATGAATGTAAGCAAACAAGGAGCATATAATGCTATGGAGTAATTTAGTTTCAAAACTGAAGGCATTAGTATGTAAAGAGCTTGGTGCAGGTATATTTCTAGGCAAATACACATAACAAACACGTCAGATTTGAAACTTTCACATCATCTTGGCACCAGTCTACAAACATGATAGAACACTTATGAGCACAAGTGGACAACCGAAGAGAAGACACCTCCAACTTCGGTTGTCCCCTTGTGATCATCATGGACACCTTGTTGCAGAACCACTTCAGCGAGGATATCCCGTAACTGAATAAAATTTACCAGAACCACAATAGTCTCATCTCCTTTCATGTCCCACATTAACAAGTTCAGATCTCCTTTCATGTCCCACATCAACAAGTTGATGCAAAACCTCGCACACCATTTGCTGATCCGCAGCTCGTCAAGATACCATTGTAAACACATAAGGTGCAAGAAAAGCCACTGACTTCCTATGCAGTCATCAGTCTCAGCAAAAACAAGGTACTTCACACTGGCCCACTTTGGAGACAGTTAAGATGGAGAACAAAGCTCTTTAGCATGCACTGATAAACTGAAGCTTGCCCATGTCTTGTTCAGTCTGAGCCTGTTAAAGCACGGTTGCAAAAAGATTGACAGATTGAAATAAGAAGCATCTATCCTTGGGTGCTACAGAGGTCCTTTCTAAATCAGTAGCACAATGTGTGTTTTCAAAACTGTGATGATTTATGCAAATGATTCATACTTTTTGTCAAGGAGATAAGTAGACAAGAGTAAAGGTCATTGATAAGTAGACAAGAGTAAAGGTCATTGGTTACATGGGAGCAAAATGATTATGCCTAAATCACGTGAGAGCTTGGGTTGCAAGATTGCAGCTATTTAATGAAGTTCTTGCAAGATGGTGCCTAATTTAGTTCCAAAAGAGTGGGCATACAAGATTGTTAAAGGCAAAATACTTTTAAGCAGGTGAACTAATTGATACTGTGTTCACATAGAAGTTGAACAGGGGCTCGAGCTACTGACGATTAGTCGGGAGAGTTGATTAAGGCAGCAAGTTTCAGTGAGAATCATCACACATATTAGCCAAGTAAAACCTGAAGAAGGTTAGATGGGCGTCACAGCTTAAAAGATGATGGTCATGACTCATGAATGGGACAAAAAGCTCATCTATCTGCTATATTATGATTGGACAAAGGTTCTAAACATATATTTATAGGCAAATTATGATTATGTGGAGGATATATTTAGCCATATTTTATGACTTATGAGAAGATATGAATTTTATAGTGTGCCGGTGTTCTAAGGCAGTAAGGCAAGATATGCCTAGGTGATGTCATACATGCCTATATACATCAGAAAAATGTTAGATAGATGAGCCATTGCAACTCTCAGATCAGCAAATCCTTGGCTCCTTGCAACTAGGCGACGCCATACATGCCTATATACAATGCTGATGGAAATCGGAAAACATGGAATAATATATGGTCCACTGATGTACCAGACAAAGAAAGTCAAGGTGGAAGGTTAGCATAGGTGTGAATCAACACAGATCCTCCTTACCGGGAACTCGATCCAAGGAAGATTAGCATATGTGTTATTACTCTGGATAGCAAAGGATATGTTCTTACTGCATTGTGCACTATCCAGTGGCAGTGGTCGAAGGTGAAGCTTTGGTGTGCCTATAACGGATTATGCTGATTGCTAGCAGATGAGTGCATGTGGATGTAGTTGATTCTTGAATCTAATAACCACATGTTACTTCCTACTTATCCACATATATCTTGTGTTTTGGAACATGATACATTTAACTAAGGATATGCAAATAGCAGTTTAAAAGAAAATACTTACAATGCTTAAAAGTTTTCTATACCTAAAAGGGTTACATAGCAAGAACGTTACATCCTAGCAACCACATGTTACACCATCAACAAGTTGCATCCACAAACTAGAAAAATTGCATCCTTCTTATTTTTCAAAATTAACTTGCAAAGAAGATATATAGTTGATGCCTGGAAATGTACAAGAGAGATAATCTTTCCATTTTAGAGGTAGCCGGATGAGTTGTTCATGGTAGGAAATTTGGGGAGTTTTCCCCTCTAATACTGAATAGAAAAGGTTTTCTATTTAGACATTCCATTTTTTACCTTGCCACATGCTTCTGAGAATACTAAAATGTTTGATACCATTGCAGTTGCATATATAAGCAGTAAGCAGATGATACTATGATACTAAATAGTTGTACAAATCTAAAAGAAGTCATGCTTATATTCAGCACTTGACCTCATATAATAAAGAAAATCACTTTCTTTTACGGAACAGAAATGGGAGATCTAAGCAACCCACCATAATGACTGGGAACTTACCACATAATCCCTCGAGGAGACCTTGTACTCAATTTGAGCTAGTGGTGACACTCTGTTAAACTCCATAATCTCAATGCAAGCGTCCAACCTTGAACTTTCATTCTCAGCACAGTGAACAATAGTGAGTTTTTCTAGCACTTGAGCTTTTGATAAAACCAACTTTATGAACTGCAGTTCATTGTACGATAGGTACACATCTATCAGTTTCATAATGCGCAGACACTGAAACAAATCTCCATACCCATGTGCATTCCAAAATTCTTGGGTTTCTACGAAATGATGATGAAAACCATGCCTTGAAATGGGGAACTGTTTTCCATGTGGAAATTAGTGAAGTGATAACAAAAACGAAGAGAAGAAACTCATAATAACAGATAATAGGTTTACCTTAATATTAAGCCCCTTTATGTTTGGACAACATTTTAAGAATTGCAGAATTAGAACAATATATGCTGCATCACCCAGATCTGCATCTGTTGTCAAATATTGCAAGTTCTTAAATTTAGTTGGGATTTTGAATGGCACCATATCTTGAAAATCAACCTAGAGAGAACAAATATAGAAAAACATGTCAGTTTAATGAAAAAGGATCCTATAGTTGTAAAAGTAGGCCGCTCCAATAAAAGAAAATGGAGTTGTACAAAAAGCAAAAGGTATAACACATATGTGCTTATTCTATAATATTTCTCTTGAGCAAGAAAAGTACAAACCCCGAAAAAATACTTCAAGCGGAACTTTTTGGAAATAGAGAACTACATTTATGTACATATTCCATGAAACAAGTAGATTAACACATAAATTAGACGACGTTTATTAGCAATATCAATAAAAACATCATCTTAATAGAAAGAGTAATATGTTATAATGATTTTTTTCATGATAATTCTAGTAGAACCAATATTGTTATCAATTTTGGACATAGACGGGTCAAATATAAGTAATGTTTGACTGGCCTTTTATTTGTGATTAAAGGAAATTAAAACTTTTGGTGACATGGCATTTCAAACTTCTAATGAAAAATCTTAGTATTTTGAGCATGGATAAGAATTCAATGCTAGGACTTCTTTACTGGTGCAAATAACAAAGACGTGACAAGCAATCATTATCTTCTTACCAAGGGATTACTATCAACCAACTCCAGCTCCTCCACCCGTGAAATGCTCTGTAAAATGTGCATAAGCTTCCACCCTCCTTCCTCCCGAGCATAGCGGGAAAATGGCAACCAAAGCTTGGCTTGAGCAAGATAGGAAAGCAAACTCTGAAAATCCACCATCCAATGAGCAGAAAGGGCTCTAATCTTCAATTGGCGAAGGCGAGGTGCAGAAACCTTTAGCGTCACACCACCAGGCACCTCTGGGACAACATTTACTGCCAATTCGTATAGCCACGGGGAGCCAGAAATCAGAGCCGCGAGCACGCCAAACTGAGCCGAGTTCAGATGGGGCTCCAACTCCACAGTGTAATGCACATGAAGCTCCTTGAGCTTATACAGCCGCGGGGAACCCCAGGTAGAGTGTGGGAGCGGGAGCAGACAACCTTCGAGTTCGAGGTACTCGAGCGTGGCGCATGAGAAGATGGAGGAGTGCAGCTTGTAGGACGGGAGCTTGAGGATGAGGGCCGTGAGGGCATGACCTCTGAGGCCATGGCGAGGGGGCCACCCGGGCGAGAGATGGACGAGCAGGTCGTCGAGGCGCGGGTGGTCGGCCTCGGGAAGCGGCGGCCAACGCCCATCGAGGGCAAATTCTCTCACCTGGGCAAGGTGGCGCAGGAGGACGGACTGGGCGGCGGACGCCACGCCGAGGCGGCCGAAGGAGCAGCGCCTGAAGTCGAGGACAGGGAGGCGACGCCAGCGGTGGCGCCAGGCGCGGGAGAGCGCCGAGGTCCGGACGGCGTCGCGGATGCCGAGCCAACTGAGGATCTCGAGGACCACCTCGTCGGGGAGGTTGGTCAGGCATAGCGGCCTCCGCCGATTGGATCTCGCCGCCATTGGAGTCGCGGCGGCGGCGGCGGCGGCGGCCGGGAGAGAATTGGGGGCGACACTGGCTCACTGTGCCTGGGCCTTTGGGGTTGGCGATAGTGGGACTGGGAAGCCAGATTTGGCCTTTTTTTTTTTTGGTTTTCGGTGTACTAAATTTTCTTGTCTTTCACGGTAGCATTTCTAAAAATACATTATTAATCGTTTCTTCTAACTCAAAGTTATTTGAATCCTACCGTAAATACCTATAATTTTATAGTATTTTGGGTGGAAATAATTGTATATTATAAAATGAACTTTACTAATGCGTGTTTGCGCATGAATTCGATTTCCGCTTCCCCACGTATTTTGACGAGGCGCGCACACCTTCCCGACTCCGGCACCCACGCCCTCGCCGCGGTCACCACCCCACCACGGGAGCTAGGGTTATATGTCCCACTAAGTCGTCTATCGACCATCCCCCTTTGTACGGCTTCGTCATCCCCTCCCCACGCATGATTGACATTTATACCGGGGGGGGGGAGTGTCTCGCGTAACCCTAGAGAGAGAGAGAGGGGACTACCTCGGCCCACCGCCATTGGATCTGGCCACCGCCACGGCCAAATCCGGCGCCACGGACACCGAAACCCCATAGCCGCGGGGGATCAAAGTCGAGGAGAGAGGAGTGCGGGTGGGCTAGGCGGCTTCACGGCAGTCGATGGGCACGGGCCGGGGATATGTAGCGTGCACGATCGGATGGTGGAGGAGGCGTCTGTGCCACACCTTCACACCTTAGCTATCAGATTAGATTTATTTGGTCTTGATTAGAGTTTGTATAGTTTGCATAGCATACGTTCACTTTAAATAAACCCCATCAATAAAAACCACCACATGCAATTGGGAAAACCACCCACGTCCATTTTTAAATGTAGTTGTGTGGTTGGTACTATATTTGAACGGTCGACAAACACTTTTGGTACTATATTTGAACGGTCAACAAACACTCTAGATATGATAGTTGCTTGAGTTCTTTCCGACAAACACAATGGACATGACAATTGCTTTTGAGTTTTGGCACGTGACAAAAGGGTACAGGAAGGACATAATTTTATACTTTCACTAATCTAGCCTCGAACAGTGAGATTTTTACACTTTCACTAATCTAGCTTCGAAAAGTGAGGTTTACATGCTTTTGTGCAACTGAGCTAGCATCATCCATCATCTAGAGCATTGTGAATATGTTTGGCAAAGTTTCCTTCTGACGTAAAATATATGTCCTCATTTTTTTTTTCATTTTGTTATCCCTTCTCAACATGCCAACGGAGAATTGCAGCGCAGTAATAAACTTTAAACGTGGCAGACTTTTTATCTTTACCCAACCCAATCTGTGTTGGGCAATTGCAAGGCTTCTCTGTGAACTCTGAGGAACGCTAATAAACTAATTTACCAAATGTGAACCATAGAACCGTAACAAGATAACAACCCAAGTACCCAACATAGATTATCTGTCGAAGAAAGAAGAAAGGTGAACATTTTTCATTGACCTGCACGAACAAATCCAACTGAAAGTACCAGAGGCAAGTTCTACACAGAATGCACAACAGTACTTGACTACGGAGTAGAAACTAATTGCAATCATGCATACAGGAGTTGGGGCAAACCCTAGTGACCAAAAGAGACACACTTTAATTTACTACCCCTTCCCCAGAAGCTTCAAAAGCTCCTCAGTTATCGGTTCCAATGCCAGGTCGTCAGGCATAACTTCCACACTTCGCTAGCACATTGTGTCACTTGTTAACCTGCAAAACATTTTGAATGTAAGCAAATGAGGAGCATAAAATGCTATGAAACTATGAAGTTCCAAAACTAAAGGTATTAGTATGTAAGGAGCTTGGTGCAGGTATATTTCTAGGCAAATACACATAACAAACATGTCAGATCAAGTGTTCTACCATGTTCAGAGACCGATGCCAAGATGATGTGAAGAAATCAATGGCATGTACTCGGTGTTGAGAGGTCAAATTAGAGAAGTATATGGGTTTAAGAGTGAATGGAAGCTTTAAGGTTCCAGTGTGTTTTCTTCCGAAGAATGTGCAGGCTGCATGCCATTGTGTTGAGGAGGATTTATGTGAACACACAGGAGAGTTGTGTATCATCATATTATAGAAAGAAGGGGTAAGAACCCTTTATGGGCTTGTTTGTTTGATCCCAAACCCAGGGGGGTGGAAAGGGATTCAATCCCCTATATACAAGTCAGAATCCTCCTCTAACCGCTTCAATCCCTCCCATCTCATGATCAACCCACACCATCGAATGGTTGGAGGCCGATACAAAGGCAAACAAACCGAAACAACAAAAACACGAGATCCAAACAAAAAAGAACAAAAGTGAAAACATAAGATGCAAAACGAAACACACGCTAACAAACTCGAACAAGTACTCGAATGTTATCCGAAGTAACATGCTACGAAATTCGGAGGGACAATTCGGTTAGAATGCATTGATAAATTGAAGCTTGCCCATGTCTTGTTCGGTTTGGGCTGGTTAAAGCATGGTTGCAAAAAGATTGGCGATTGGAATGAGAAGCATCATCCTTGGGTGCTACAGAGGTCCTTTCTAAATCAGTAGCACAAGTCATGCAAAGTGCCAACATATGTGTGTTTTCAAAATTGTGATGATTTATGCAAATGATTCGTACTTTTTGTTAGGGAGATAAGAAGACAATCATAAAGGTCATTGGTTACATGGGAGCAAAATGATTATAACTAAATAACATGAAAGGTTTGGGTTTCAAGATTGCAGCTATTTAATCAATCTCTTCTTGCAAGACAGGTGTGGTGACTAATTTAATTCACAGAGAGTGGGCAAACAAGATTGTTAAAGGCTAAATACTACCAAGCAGGTGAACTAATTGATACTGTGTTTAGGTCACAACAGTGTGCTACACATAGTTGTTGAACATGGGGTCGAGCTATTGAAGAAGACTAGACGGGAGAGTTGATTCAGGCAGCAAGTTTTGACTATGAAGAAACAAGCGGGTTCGGTGTTAGCCAAGTAATAAAACCGAAGAAGGTTGAGATGGGTGTCACACTTATAAAACGATGGTCATGAATGAGACGAAAATCTCATCTAAAGTATCTCCTATACTATGTTTGGACAAAGGTTCTAAACGGCAAATTATGATTATGTGGAGGATGATATTTTGCCCGATATTATGAGAAGAAAGGAATTTACATTGTGCCGGTGTTCTAAGACACAGTAAGTAAAGGTATGCCTAGGCGATGCCATACATGATTTGTATACCTCGGAAAAATATTAAGATAGTTGAGCCATTGCAACTCTCGGATCGGCTTTCGGTGCTTATCTTCAATCATAAGATGGTCACCCGCCCTAAGCAACATCGGTTCACCATAGATATCTGATTCGAGAACAAGAATTCGTTCTGGTCTAGGGAAAATCCTTGCAACTCTGTTAACCTGTCAGTCCATTGTCCACCTGGTCCTCATTGCACAAGCAACAACTTGAAACCCCATAGTGCCCACAAGGTTTGCTTTGAGCGATGGGATCACAAGATAGTAACAATGCTGATGGAAATCAGAAAATATGGTCCACTGATGTACGATACACAGAATGTCAAGGTGTTTGCATAGTGTCTTGCTTTCAATGATTTGGCTACCTAGGAGAATAGTCATTGGAGAGCACAAAGTGACCATAATGCAGTTGTGAGATGCAGTGAAGCATTGCTCTTTGATATGCGACGCATGAGATGTCACAATTACCAAGTGAAGCTGCTTTTGGGTTTGTTGGGACAAAAGTGGTTATTGATTCTTATTGCAGTGGCACCATGCTTCATGGTTTTCTCAAGAAAATTAGAACAAGCACTTTTCAGTGAGAAATGCTAGGAGAGACTAGAAACTGCAGTATCATTTTTGCAAAAATGTCATCGTATATGCTAAGGAGACTGTACTATTAAAGGTCAGTTCATTTTCCAGTGGATTACAAAGATAATTCACTGTTCATCGAGTAAGTGAGAGAGGGAAAGCGAAACTTGTTACGGCATAAAAAAAAGATAATTGTAGGAGGGTTAGTAGATGCATTGGCCAATGTGGGAAAGCTAAAATGTGGACCACCATAAAGGATGGTGTGAATCAACACTGATGCTCCTTACCGTGAAGGCGTGAACACAATCGAAGGAAGGTTAGAATTGGTGTTATTGCTCAGGATGGCAGGGGATATGTTCTTACTGCACAAGTGGCAGGTGGAAGGTGAAGGTTTGGTGTGTCTGTAACGGGTTATGCTGATTGTTGGCAGATGAGTGCATGTGGATGTGGCTGATTCATGAATCAGACTTGATCCTAATGACCACATGTTACTTCATCAAAGTTATATCTTGTGTTTTGGAACATGACATATTTAATTATATGCAAAGAATATATTTGTTTATGCCTGGAAATGTACAAGAGAGATAATCTCTCATTTTTAGAGGCAGCAGGATCAGTTTTTTCATGTTAGGGAAGTTGGGGAGCTTCTCCCGCCTGAGACTAGATAGGAAATTTAGACATCCCCCCCGGTCTCATGGTTCTAAGATATGATATAATGTTTGATAACGTTGTAGTTGCCTATGTAAGCGAGATGATAGTATAACACTAAAAAGTTGTAGAAATCTAAAAGATGTCATGCTAATAAACACAAGTTGATATTATATAATAAAGAAAACCTCTTTCTTTTTTAGGGAACATAAATGGGAGATCTAAGAAATCCACCATAATGACTGTGAACTTACCACTTAATGCCTCGATGCGACCTTGTACTTAATTTGAGCTTCTTGTGATGCTCTCTTAAACTTCATAATCTCAATGCAAGCTTTCAACTTGGAACTTTCATCCTCAGCACGGTGAACAATAGTGGATTTTCTAGCAGGTGAGCTTTTGATAAAACCAACTTTATGAACTGCAGCTCATTGTAAGATAGGTGCACATCGATCAATTTCATAATGCGCAGGCACCGAAACAAATCTCCAGACCCATGTGTATTCCAGAACTCTTGGGTTTGTTCCAAAAGAGGATGAAAGACATGCCTTGAAACAGGGAGCTGTTTTCCATATGTAAATTGGTGAAGTGATAACAAAAATGAAGACAGGAAACGTACAATAGATAATAGGATTACCTCAATCCTAAACTCCCTTATGTTTGGACAACATCTTAATAAGTGAAGAACTAAAACAATATGTGCTGCATCACCCAGATCAGCATTAATTGTTAAAGAATGCAAGTTCTCAAATTTGGTTCGGATGTTGATTGGCACCATATCTTGAAAATCAACCTAGAGAGGGAAACAAATATGAAAATGTCAGTTAGACTAAAACAGATCCTATAATTGGAGAAGTACCCCAATAGCAGAAAATGGAACAGTACAAAAAGCAAAAAAAAAAAAAAACATGTATGTGCTCATTCTAGAATATTCCTGAGCAAGAAAAGTGCATACTCCACCAATCAACTCCAAGGGGAAAGGTAGTAGCATTTTTTGGAAATATTGACCGACATTTATGTACATACTTCATGAAACAAATATAATAGCACCGAAAATAGACAGAGTTTGTTAGAAATGGCAGGAATCACAACTACTTCCTCTAATTAATCAAGTCCATTAGGGCATCCATAAGGTCTTTGAGACGACACATCTAGTGCCCATAAACATTATCTTAATAGGAACAGTTATATATTATGTATGTATTTTTTTCATGACGAATCTAGTAGCATCAATATTGTGTTGTCAGTTGTCAACATAGCTAGTCAAACATAAATATTGTTAGACTTAGGAAAAATCTGAATGGGTTCTTGTGATTACAGGAAATAAAAACTTCGGTGAGAAAAACACTAGGTCCTTCCCATTCAAATTTCTTAACAAAGCTTAATATTGTAACCATGGATAAGACTCAACGGTAGGAAACTTCTTTATCAGCACAAATGACAAACATGTGACAAGAAAGCATTATCTTCTTACCAAGGGACTACAATCAAGCAACTCCAGCTCCTCCACATGAGAAATGCTGTGTAAAATATGCAGAAGCTTTGATCCCCCTTCCTGAGCATAGCGGAAAAACGGCAATCGAAGCTTGGCTTGAGCAAGATCGGGAAGCAGACTCTGAAACTCCACCGTCCAATCAGCAGAGCGTGCTTCAATCTCCAAACGGCGAAGGCGAGGTGCAGCAATCTTTAGTGTCACACCAGGCACCTCTGGGGCAACTTTTACTAACAATTGCTCTAGCATCGGGCAACCAGAAATCAGAGCAGCGAGCATGTCAAACTGAGCCGAGTTCAAATGATGCTCCAACTCCACAGTGTAATGCACAGCCCGGGAAACACGGGGTAGAGTCTGGGAACAGGCAACCATTAAGTAAGAGGCGCTCGAGCTTGACGCAGGAGAAGATCGAGGAGTGCAGCTTGTAGGACCGAAGGGTAAGGGCGAGGGTCTTGAGGGCATGACGAGGGGGCGATAGATGGATGAGCAAGTCGTCGATGCATGGGTGGTCGGCCTCGGGAAGCGGCGGCGAACGCCCATCGAGGGCAAAGGCCTCCACCTGGGCAAGGTGGCGCAGGAGGACGGACTGGGCGGCGGACGCCACGCCGAGGCGGCCGAAGGAGCAGCGCCTGAAGTTGAGGACAGGGAGGCGACGCCAGCAGTGGCGCCAGGCGCGGGAGAGCGCCGAGGTCCGGACGGCGTCGCGGATGCCGAGCCAACTGAGGATCTCGAGGACCACCTCGTCGGGGAGGTTGGTCAGGCATAGCGGCCTCCGCCGATTGGATCTCGCCGCCATTGGAGTCCCGGCGGCGGCGGCGGCGGCCGGGAGAGAATTCGGGACACTGGCTCACTGTGCTTGGGCCTTACAGCATCTCCGTCGTTATGCGATTTCGCAACTACGCACTTTTAAGCGAAACCCCAACGAAATGAAAATGGCAGAAGCGCTTAAAGTGGGGTGATCTCCAATTATGCAAAATGCCAAGTCTCACTCCCTTTTTTTCCAAGGATTTTTCTTTTCGCGGCACTTCCTTCCCGCGGCACTTCCCGCGCCAAAACATCGCCCTCTCCCGCGTTCGTTGTCGCCGCCATCACCGTCATCGATCGGTTCGTCGTCGTGGTTCGCTCGCTCCGGCCCGGTCGCCATTTCGCCCCGGCCCGGTGGCCGCCATACCCGGCCCGCTGCTGCCGAACCCCAACCCCGGTCACCGCATCGGTTCGTCGTCAAGGCGGGTCGCCGTCTCCCGTTCGTCAGCGTCCGGCCGCTGCGGCTCGCGAGCGCGGGAATATCGTGAAGCCAACATGGGATCCGGGGCACCAGGAGAATGGATCAAGCCGTATTGCACGCCGCATCGCCAAGGTTTGAACTTTGCGCGAACTCGTACGCGGCGCGAGGAAGAATCCGCGCGAGGGGGGAGTCGCGCGAGGGGGAGAATCGCGCGATGTGTATTTGCATAGCCGGACTCCTTTGGCATATATGCCAAGTTTCCCTCCAAATGCATAGTTATAGAAAATGCAAAAGCTAAATAAGAGTGTTTTTTGGAGTTTTATGCATTTTGGTAAATGCCAAGTCCAAATGCGCATAACGATTGGAGATGCTCTTAGCCCTTAGGGTTGGCGATAGTGGGAGTGTGAAGCCAGATCTGGGCTTTTTTTTTTGTGGCTTTGGGTGTAAATTTTACTGTCTTTCACCGTAGCATTTTTAAAAAATATATTATTAGCTTTTCTTCAAAATCAAAGTTATTTGAATCCTACCGTCAATACCTATAATTTTATAGTATTTTGGGTGGAAATAATTGTATATTATAAAATGAACTTTACTAATGCGTGTTTGCGCATGAATTCAGTTTATGTCCCACTAAATCGTCTATCGACCATCCCCACTGCCCGGCTTCCTATCCCCAACCCCCCCCCCCACCCCCACGCTTGATTGACATCTATACCCCGCCGGAGTTGGGAAAGGGGGAGGGGGGCTCACCAGAACCCTAGCCGGAGAGAGAGAGAGAGAGAGAGGAGGAGGAGGAGGAGGAGGACTACCTGGCCCACCGCCATTGGATCTGGCCACCGCCGCGGCCAAATTCGGCGCTACGGACACCGAAACCCCATAGCTGCAGGGGGATCAGAGTCGAGGAGAAAGGAGTGTGGGTGGGCTAGGCGGCTTTTGCGGGTCGATGGGCATAGGCTGGGGATATGTAGCGTGCACGATCGGATGGTGGAGGAGGCGTCTGTGCCACACCTTCACACCTTAGCTATCAGATTAGATTTATGTGATCTTGATTAGAGTTTGTATAGTTTGCACAGATCCTAGTTTGCATAGCATACGTTCACTTTAAATAAACCCCATCAATAAAAATCACCACATACAACTGGGAAAACCACCCACGTCCATTTTTAAATGTAGTTGTGTGGTTGGTACAATATTTGAACTGTCAACAAACACTCTAGATATGATAGTTGCTTGAGTTCTTTCCGACAAACACAATGGACATGACAATTGCTTTTGAGTTTTGGCACGTGACAAAAGGGTACAGGAAGGACATAATTTTATACTTTCACTAATCTAGCCTCGAACAGTGAGATTTTTACACTTTCACTAATCTAGCTTCGAAAAGTGAGGTTTACATGCTTTTGTGCAACTGAGCTAGCATCATCCATCATCTAGAGCATTGTGAATATGTTTGGCAAAGTTTCCTTCTGACGTAAAATATATATCCTCATTTTTTTTCGTTTTGTTATCCCTTCTCAACATGCCAACGGAGAATTGCAGCGCAGTAATAAACTTTAAACGTGGCAGACTTTTTATCTTTACCCAACCCAATCTGTGTTGGGCAATTGCAAGGCTTCTCTGTGAACTCTGAGGAACGCTAATAAACTAATTTACCAAATGTGAACCATAGAACCGTAACAAGATAACAACCCAAAAGTACCCAACATAGATTATCTGTCGGAGAAAGAAGAAAGGTGAACATTTTTCATTGACCTGCACGAACAAATCCAACTGAAAGTACCAGAGGCAAGTTCTACACCGAATGCACAAAAGTACTTGACTACGGAGTAGAAACTAATTGCAATCATGCATACAGGAGTTGGGGCAAACCCTAGTGACCAAAAGAGACACTCTTTAATTTACTACCCCTTCCCCAGAAGCTTCGAAAGCTCCTCAGTTATCGGTTCCAATGCCAGGTCGTCAGGCATAACTTCCACACTTCGCTAGCACATTGTGTCACTTGTTAACCTGCAAAACATTTTGAATGTAAGAAAATGAGGAGCATAAAATGCTATGAAACTATGAAGTTCCAAAACTAAAGGTATTAGTATGTAAGGAGCTTGGTGCGGGGTGTATTTCTAGGCAAATACACATAACAAACATGTCGAGATCAAGTGTTCTACCATGTTCGAGACCGATGCCAAGATGATGTGAAGAAATCAATGGCATGTATTCGGTGTTGAGAGGTCAAATTAGAGAAGTATATGGGTTTAAGAGTGAATGGAAGCTTTAAGGTTCCAGCGTGTTTTCTTCCGAAGAATGTGCAGGCTGCATGCCATTGTGTTGAGGAGGATTTATGTGAACACGCAGGAGAGTTGTGTATCATCATATTATAGAAAGAAGGGGTAAGAACCCTTTATGGGCTTGTTTGTTTGATCCCAAACCAAAGGGGGGTTGGGGGGTGGAAAGGGATTCAATCCCCTATATATAAGTCGAATCCTCCTCTAACCCCTTCAATCCCTCCCATCTCATGATCAATCGAACAGGGCCTAAAGAAGTCACACACCCACACCACTGAATGGTTGGAGGCCGATACAAAGGCAAACAAACTGAAACAACAAAAACACCAGACCCAAACAAAAAAGAACAAAAGTGAAAACATAAGATGCAAAACGAAACACACGCTAACAAACTCGAACAAGTACTCGAATGTTATCTGAAGTAACATGCTATGAAATTCAGAGGGACAATTCGGTTAGAATGCATTGATAAATTGAAGCTTGCCCATGTCTTGTTCGGTTTGGGCTGGTTAAAGCATGGTTGCAAAAAGATTGGCAGATTGGAATGAGAAGCATCATCCTTGGGTGCTACAGAGGTCCTTTCTAAATCAGTAGCACAAGTCATGCAAAGTGCCAACATATGTGTGTTTTCAAAATTGTGATGATTTATGCAAATGATTCGTACTTTTTGTTAGGGAGATAAGAAGACAATCATAAAGGTCATTGGTTACATGGGAGCAAAATGATTATAACTAAATAACATGAAAAGTTTGGGTTTCAAGATTGCAGCTATTTAATCAATCTCTTCTTGCAAGACAGGTGTGGTGACTAATTTAGTTCGCAGAGAGTGGGCAAACAAGATTGTTAAAGGCTAAATACTACCAAGCAGGTGAACTAATTGATGCTGTGTTTAGGTCACAACTGTGTGCTACACATAGTTGTTGAACATGGGGTCGAGCTATTGAAGAAGACTAGACGGGAGAGTTGATTCAGGCAGCAAGTTTTGACTATGAAGAAACAAGCGGGTTCAGTGTTAGCCAAGTAATAAAACCTGAAGAAGGTTGAGATGGGTGTCACAGCTTATAAAGCGATGGTCATGAATGAGACGAAAATCTCATCTAAAGTATCTGCTATACTATGTTTGGACAAAGGTTCTAAACGGCAAATTATGATTATGTGGAGGATGATATTTTGCCCGATATTATGGGAAGAAAGAAATTTACATTGTGCCGGTGTTCTAAGACACAGTAAGTAAAGGTGTGCCTAGGCGATGCCATACATGACTGTATACCTCAGAAAAATATTAAGATAGTTGAGCCATTGCAACTCTCAGATCAACTTTCGGTGCTTATCTTCAATCATCTACACATAGTTGTTGAACATGGGGTCGAGCTATTGAAGAAGACTAGACGGGAGAGTTGATTCAGGCAGCAAGTTTCGACTATGAAGAAACAAGCGGGTTCAGTGTTAGCCAAGTAATAAAACCTGAAGAAGGTTGAGATGGGTGTCACAGCTTATAAAGCGATGGTCATGAATGAGACGAAAATCTCATCTAAAGTATCTGCTATACTATGTTTGGACAAAGGTTCTAAACGGCAAATTATGATTATGTGGAGGATGATATTTTGCCCGATATTATGGGAAGAAAGAAATTTACATTGTGCCGGTGTTCTAAGACACAGTAAGTAAAGGTGTGCCTAGGCGATGCCATACATGACTGTATACCTCAGAAAAATATTAAGATAGTTGAGCCATTGCAACTCTCAGATCAACTTTCGGTGCTTATCTTCAATCATAAGATGGTCACCCGCCCTAAGCAACATCGGTTCACCATAGATATCTGATTCGAGAACAAGAATTCGTTCTGGTCTAGGGAAAATCCTTGCAACTCTGTTAACCTGTCAATCCAGTGTCCACCTGGTCCTCATTGCACAAGCAACAACTTGAAACCCCACAGTGCCCACAAGGTTTGCTTTGAGCGATGGGATCACAAGATAGAAACAATGCTGATGGAAATCAGAAAATATGGTCCACTGATGTACGATACACAGAATGTCAAGGTGTTTGCATGGTGTCTTGCTTTCAATGATTTGGCTACCTAGGAGAATAGTCATTGGAGAGCACAAAGTGACCATAATGCAGTTGTGAGATGCAGTGAAGCATTGCTCTTTGATATGCGACGCATGATGTCACAATTACCAAGTGAAGCTGCTTTTGGGTTTGTTGGGACAAAAGTGGTTATTGGTTCTTATTGCAGTGGCACCATGCTTCATGGTTTTCTCAAGAAAATTAGAACAAGCACTTTTCAGTGAGAAATGCTAGGAGAGACTAGAAACTGCAGTATCATTTTTGCAAAAATGTCATCGTATATGCTAAGGAGACTGTACTATTAAAGGTCAGTTCATTTTCCAGTGGATTACAAAGGTAATCCACTCTGTTCATCAGTAAGTGAGAGAGGGAAAGCGAAACTTGTTACGGCATAAAAAAAAAGATAATTGTAGGAGGGTTAGTAGATGCATTGGCCAATGTGGGAAAGCTAAAATGTGGACCACCATAAAGGATGGTGTGAATCAACACAGATGCTCCTTACCGTGAAGGCGTGAACTCGATCGAAGGAAGGTTAGAAATAGAATTGGTGTTATTGCTCAGGATGGCAGGGGATATGTTCTTACTGCACAAGTGGCAGGTGGAAGGTGAAGTTTTGGTGTGTCTGTAACGGGTTATGCTGATTGTTGGCAGATGAGTGCATGTGGATGTGGCTGATTCATGAATCAGACTTGATCCTAATGACCACATGTTACTTCATCAAAGTTATATCTTGAGTTTTGGAACATGACAGATCTAATTATATGCAAAAAATATATTTGTTTATGCCTGGAAATGTACAAGAGAGATAATCTCTCATTTTTAGAGGCAGCACGATCAGTTTTTTCATGTTAGGGAAGTTGGGGAGCTTCCCTCCCGCATGAGACTAGATAGAAAATTTAGGTTCTAAGGTATGATATAATGTTTGATAACGTTGCAGTTGCCTATGTAAGCAGATGATAGTATAACACTAAAAAGTTGTAGAAATCTAAAAGATGTCATGCTAATAAACACAAGTTGATATTATATAATAAAGAAAACCTCTTTCTTTTTTAGGGAACATTAATGGGAGATCTAAGCAATCCACCATAATGACTGGGAACTTACCACTTAATGCCTCGATGCGACCTTGTACTTAATTTGAGCTTCTTGTGATGCTCTCTTAAACTTCATAATCTCAATGCAAGCTTTCAACCTGGAACTTTCATCCTCAGCACGGTGAACAATAGTGGATTTTTCTAGCAGGTGAGCTTTTGATAAAACCAACTTTATGAACTGCAGCTCATTGTAAGATAGGTGCACATCGATCAATTTCATAATACGCAGGCACCGAAACAAATCTCCAGACCCATGTGTATTCCAGAACTCTTGGGTTTGTTTCAAAAGAGGATGAAAGACATGCCTTGAAACAGGGAGCTGTTTTCCATATGTAAATTGGTGAAGTGATAACAAAAATGAAGACAGGAAACGTACAATAGATAATAGGATTACCTCAATCCTAAGCTCCCTTATGTTTGGACAACATCTTAATAAGTGAAGAACTAAAACAATATGTGCTGCATCACCCAGATCAGCATTAATTGTTAAAGAATGCAAATTCTCAAATTTGGTTCGGATGTTGATTGTCACCATATCTTGAAAATCAACCTAGAGAGGGAAACAAATATGAAAAAATGTCAGTTAGACTAAAACAGATCCTATAATTGGAGAAGTACCCCAATAGCAGAAAATGGAACCGTACAAAAAGCAAAAAAATAATAATAATAACATGTATGTGCTCATTCTAGAATATTCCTTAGCAAGAAAAGTGCATACTCCACCAATCAACTCCAAGGGGAAAGGTAGTAGCATTTTTTGGAAATATTGACCGACATTTATGTACATACTTCATGAAACAAATATAATAGCACCGAAAATAGACAGAGTTTGTTAGCAATGGCAGGAATCACAACTACTTCCTCTAATTAATCAAGTCCATTAGGGCATCCATAAGGTCTTTGAGATGATACATCTAGTGCCCATAAACATTATCTTAATAGGAACAGTTATATATTATGTATGTATTTTTTTCATGACGAATCTAGTAGCATCAATATTGTGTTGTCAGTTGTCAACATAGCTAGTCAAACATAAATATTGTTAGACTTAGGAAAAATCTGAATGGGTTCTTGTGATTACAGGAAATAAAAACTTTGGTGAGAAAAACACTAGGCCCTTATGGGAATTCAAATTTCTTAACAAAGCTTAATATTGTAACCATGGATAAGACTCAACGGTAGGAAACTTCTTTATCAGCACAAATGACAAACATGTGACAAGAAAGCATTATCTTCTTACCAAGGGACTACAATCAAGCAACTCCAGCTCCTCCACCTGCGAAATGCCCTGTAAAATATGCAGAAGCTTCGACCCCCCTTCCTGAGCATAGCGGAAAAACGGCAATCGAAGCTCGGCGTAAGCCAGATTGGGAAGCAGACACTGAAACTCCACCATCCAATCAGCGGAACGTGCTAGCTAGAATCACCAAGTTGCGAAGGCGAGGTGCAGCAATCTTTAGCGTCACACCAGCCACCTCTGGGACAACTTTTACTACCAATATCTCTAGCTCCAGGCAACCAGAAATCAGAGACGCGAGCGTGTCAAACTGAGCCGAGTTCAGATGGTGCTTCAACTTCGCAGTGTAATGCACATAGAGCCCTTTGAGATTGCACATCCCCGAGAAGCCCGGGGGAAAGTTTGGCAGCAGACAACCTTTCAGGTCGAGGTACTTGAGCTTGACGCAGGAGAAGATGGAGGAGTGCAGCTTGTAGGACGGGACCTTAAGGACGAGTGCCTCGAGGGGATGGCGAGAGGAGAGATGGACGAGCAGATCATCGAGGCGCTGGTGGTCGGCCTCGGGAAGCGGCGGTGAACGCGCATCGAGGGCAAAGGCGTCCACCGGCGCGAGGTGGCGCAGGAGGATAGACTGGGCGGCGCAAACCACGCCGAGGCGGCCGAAGGAGCCGTCTTCGAAGTCGAGGACAGGGAGATGGCGCCAGCGGTGGCGCCAGGCGCGGGAGAGCGCCGAGGTGCGGACGGCGTCGTGGATGTCGAGGCGACGGAGGATCAGGAGGAGCACCTCGTCGGGGAGGTCGGTCAGGCATAGTGACATGGGCCTGGATCTCGTCGCCATTGGAGGAGTCGCCGCCGCCGCCGCCGCCGCCGCCACGGCCGGGAGAGAATTGGGGGCGACACTACCTCACCGTGCTTTGGGCTTTTTCCTTTTCTTTTTTCTTTCTCTTTTTTAGCTCTGGATATATAAATTTTCTTGCCTTTTATTACGGTAGCATTTCTCGAACCTACAATACCTATAAATTTATATTACCCTAACAATGGAAATAACTATATTATAAAATTAGTTTTATATGTTAAAATTCAAAGGTGTCCCCGTACTCGTGTTAGAGCGGAAAAAATGTCACATTTCACGTAAAATATCAACAATGTTTTTTTTTTCATGCATGCGATTGCTCCTATGCATCTGATCTGGATCCTAGGGCTAATATATCATCTTCAACCTGAGTCTCCCTGTCATCCTCGCCTCTCGCTAACCTACTTTATGTTGGGCAATCTCTCGGGCACTGCCGACCCTATTGCCCACGGTGACCTTCACTTCCTTTCCCTCTCCCCTCTCATAACCGCCATGGCCACTGGCGCCCCCGCCTTGACCAGGATGCCTCTACCACTACCAGAACCCTAGTGTCGTCCTCTTGTCATCCCGACCGCCTGGCCGACCTGCCTCCCCCAAGCCCCTATGCTTTTAAGCTCGCTAGAGTCAGGGAGAAGAGAGAGGGAAAGAGGGCGAGACTTGCATGAAGAGAACAGAGGCCGACCTGCATGAATGAACTAGTTGCCTGAGAGCACTTTTAGTTTTGGTTAATTGAGATGGAGAAGATGTGTATCAATATATATAGATTAAAAAAACAAAATTAAAAAGAAAAGGGATGCTTGCAAAATGACAAAAGCTCCACCCCTTCCTCATCTAGTAGGATATGGGCCCCATGTATAAGTGATTCAATCCTTCTCCCAGTCTCCTCGCGAATCTCCTTGTTTCGTCTAAGTGGCATGGTTGTTCGACCAATTGAATGTCCTGGTGTTGCATAGTGACGTGATGCAATTGGGCCATGGCATGGCGATAGAATGGCGTCCTGTTGGCCATCTAACCCGCCATGATGCGATGAAGCTGCTTCTCTCCGTCAGCCATCCAAATCGAACTTAAACTTGTCGACATGAGGAGCAACGTAGTATGAAGCTTGTCATCGTGGACACAGATTTCATCAGCGCGAGGAGTACTGTGGCACTAGGTACAATGTGGTAGTTGGCTAGGGCCAGTATGTCAGTCAAAGCGAAGATAGGAAAGGAGATTGAGAGAAAATGATGCTTCGTACCCTCTTTTGAGGGGGGACCCTCTTTTGAGGAGGGAGAGTGTAAGATCCTAGATGGCTAGAGGGGGGTGAATACCCTATAAAAATTTCTACAAACTCACTAAGCAAACTTCATTAGATACACAAACGGCGGCAAGCAAGTTATGCTTAGCCTACTGGGTGTTGCAAGCCTCCTATCCAAACAATTCTAGTATGTGATCACTAGTACACCCAAGAGCTACCACTAGTGATCAAGAAAACTACCCATGGGATTTAGTCTACACAACGAGTGGTTCCCGACTGACCACACAAGCAATTCTAACCCACGCGATTTTAAACTACACAAGAAGTGGCACGCGGCCAACCACACAAGCAATTCTACTTTGCGGGAATGTAAAGAATTGTAATGCAAGAGAGGGTAGGAGCTTGTTATACCGACGTGTCGAGTCGAGGTTGCCAATCACCAAGGAGATGAACAATCAATCACAATGGCAACACTCAATAGATGACGACCAATCACCAGGAGACATAATGAACACAATGATTTATCCCCGGATATTCACTTGGGCACCGCCAAGCTACGTCACCCGTTGTGTCGACCAACACCTAGATGGTTCCTCGGTGTGACCCTCAAGTCATTAGCCCCTCAAGGCTCGCCCCGCAAGGCACCGTAAGACACCACTCTCAAGCGAGGTACTCAACGACACGCGCAATCCACTAGGATGCTCTTCGTGATCCCCACGAGGTGAGCTCAAACCTCTCACAATCAACCGAAGGTGGCCAAGAACAATCACCTTCTCTTGCCAACGCCTCCAACAATCTCCAAGCTGGCTAGGAGCGGTACTCTCCAAGAGTAACAAGAAATCCATAGACGAAACCACCCACAAGTGCCACTAGATGCCCTCAAGCAATGCAATGCACAAGGTGATTCACTCAATCTCTCTTAGGATGGTCAATCAAGCAAGGGAGAAGAGTGGGAGAGTGTTTCTTAGCTCAAATAATGCACAAGGGATGAGAAATAGCCAAGAGACCTCCCCAAGGGCCGGCCATCTTCTATTTATAAGCCCACAAGAAAATATGGCCGTTGCCCCTTGGGTCGCTCAGATCAACTGCCTCGCGCCCGCCGTCGTCGAACGTTGGAGGTTTGAAGCTGAAGCCACGTCAGCGTCCGCCCGTGCGTCTAGCGCGGCCCTCAACGCGCGTCCGGCGCGGCGTCCGCCGAGTGCCCGATTTTCTGAAGTCTCTGGAGTGCGTCCGCCGGTGTCCTCCTGTGTCCGTCGCGTCGCGCAAGGCGCGTCCGGCGCCGTGGTGAAGCCAGCCCAGCCCCGCCAGCACACGAGCCAAGCCACGTGTCGAGACACTGATCACCAGACGCCGAGCCCTTGCCGTACCGCGTCCGCTGCGTGCTCGTCAGCCGCGTCCACCGATGTTGACCTGGCAGCACCCGAGCCGCGACAGAGCCCACCGGACGCCAAGCCTGAGCGTCCGACGCTGGCCACTGAGCGTCCGGCGCCGCATCCGAGGGACCAGCTCTCAGCTGGACCTTCTGGACCGCGTCCGGCGCTTAGCCAGCGTCCGACGCTCGCCGCGGCCGTGTCCGGCGCCAGAGACTTGGCGCTTTCCTCGTCGTTTCTTCGCGCGTCGTCGATCCAACTCAAAACAAATGCCTTTGGGTACTAACCACCACTTGTCGATCACTCTCTTGAACACAAGGGTTAGTTTTTCTCTCGAGAAACAGGGCAATGGCTTAGCTCACTAGGTTTCTACATGCAATGCACTTCATGAATTCACCTAGTGGCACCCGGGCGTCGAATAGCCGATAAGACTTCCCCTCTTAATAGTGCGGCTATCAATCCTAAATCACTCACACCCTCTATGGTGTCTTGAGTGCAAAATAAAATGGCCCTATTGGTTATACCTTTGCCTTGAACCCATTTTGTTTCTCCAAATGATATGAACGCTTCACACCATCATGTGACCGTCTTGATCCATCGACCCTGACTTCACTTGCCCTTCACCGTGCATCGGTCCATCGGCGCTTAGTCTTGCCCGAGCTTCACCATCTCATGATCCTTCACTCCCAAGCCTCGACTAGCCCTTCACCTTCAACACCGGTCCATGGAGCCAAGCATCGTTTTGATCTTCATCTTTGATCACATGACATGTGGCATGCTTCATATGCATTAAGCTCATCATATGGACAACTTTTCTCTCAATCAACCACTTAGATAAACAAGGTTAGTTCTATGTTTCATCAATTAGTCAAAATCAAACTAGGGACTTTCAGAGAGAGAGAGAGAGAGAGAGAGAGAGAGAGAGAGAGAGAGAGAGAGAGAGAGGATTGAGGAAAATTTTCGGGGGAAGGATCCGATCGAGCTCATTGCATTTAGTTTCCTTTTTTGTTTGTTATTAACTTATTATAGAGAAAGATGATTCATTTTAGTTAGTCTATAGGAGATGTTCTTAGCAACTTAGCATGTGGCTATGTAGGCAAAGCTGGATCTCTACTCCTTGTTCTTATGACAATGAGAGGGTTTAGTGTCGGGCAGCTTGTTGGCGGTCGTTGATGCCGCTCGACCAGGTGAGTAGTGGGGATCAAATAGTTATTAGGTCCATTTTAGTCAAATTCAAACTTATCAGATAGGTTGGTCGCCTCTTATTAGCACGGTAGTCTTAATGCATAGTTTTTAACCATAGTTTCTAGAAAGAAAAAAGGGAGTTTCAAAAAAAGAAAGAAAAAAAGGGTGCAATTTAAATCTAACACTTATGATGCAAGGTTTCTTACAGTAGTTTCTACGTGAAATAAAATTTATAAGCACTTTCTTTAATCACAAAGATGGAGCAATCAGATATGCAAAGCATCCACAAAGTACCATCTCATAGTATATTTTGCTCAAAAATAACATTGATAAATCAAACCAAAACAGTAATAAGTCCTTTTGGAGACACCATCCCATTTTGGTAGTCTAGTATAGTCTTGACGTTTGAGGTCCAGTAGTCCTAGTTGTAAACATTTTTCTTTCTTTCTTTTTTTTTGCTGCTTTGCACGTACAATTTGGTTCTATTTTTCTACGTACTATTGTCTAAAAAAATTTGCAGTAAAGCTTCTGCCATCCCTAAAAAAAAGTAAGTCCTAATAGTCATGGATAGATGCTTGTTGTTTTGATAAATAAACAAACCAAAACAGTAAAACAGTGAGCCTTCGACACTAGTGGTGGGAGTGGGAGAGCTCTGGTCGACACCAGTGGTGGGAGTGGGAGAGCTCTGGTCGACACCAGTGGTGACTTGTAAAACAGTAAAACAGTGGTCCTTCGACACGTAGCGGCCAGATCATGGTTCATGGAGGCCACCGCGGGCCCTGGCAACCCCTGTGATGGTCGTCGTCGCACCATCCATCGATCGGTCGTGTATCGCGATTGGCCGCCTGCGTCGCTCAATAATAGCATTGCACCATTGCCGCGAGCAAGTCTAGTCGCGCCGACAGCTACGTGGTGGCCAGGAGCGTCCTCAGACCTCAGCATCCAGAATTGGCAGCCGGCGCGTGAAGAGGAACTTGCCGTCCCCAGCGTCGTTGTAGTGATCGTTTCTTTGGCCTGGATGCACATGCACGTGAAGACTTCCATGTGACTGGGTCACTGCTCACTGGGAGGCTTTCAGCCCATCATGTTTTCTTGTCTAAAAAAAAAACCCCATCATGTTCAGGTAGAATGCTGATATACTCAGTTTAGACTGAAAAAGGCGCAGATTGTCAGCACGTGTGTCGGAACAGTAACTATGAACATTTACCACTAACCTAATATCAGCCATGTTTGGGACAACTTATCTGAACCACACTTCAATCAAACTGGCTTTTTCCCATCGCTGGCTTTCATAAGAATTTCAGGATAAAGAAGCTAACCGTTTGGCTTCTCCGTGAAATCTGAAGAATGGTAATAAACTACTTTATCAAACGTGAACTACGAAGCCATAACAGCCCAAGTACCCAACACAGATTATCTGTCGGAGAAAACAGGTAACAGTCAACATTTTCATAGACCTGCATTATGCAACCAAACTGCTCGGGGAAATCCAACAGAAAGTACCAGAGGCAATGCTAACTACGGATTAGAAACAAATTATGATCTACAAGTAGAGTTGCTTCCACAACCGTGCATTGTGCATACAGGAGTTGAGTCAAATCCTATTGAGCAAAAGAGACTATCTTCACTTCCCCTTCCCAAGACGTTGCAAAAGTTCCTCAGTTATCAGTTCCACACTTCAAGCTACCACATTGCGTTACTTGTCAACCTGCAAAACATTTTCAATGTAAGCTAAGAAATTATGAATTTCAAAACTGAAGGCGTATGCAAGGAGCTTGGTGCAGGCATGAATAAACATAACGAACATGTCAGATTAAGTGTTCTGTCATGTTTGGAGACTGGTGCCACGACGATGTGAAGAAATCAATGACATACACTCGGTGCTGAGAAGGTGAGAGGTATATGGGTTTAGGTGTGAAAAATGAAAGCTTCAAGGTTCCAGCATGTTCTTTTTTTTTTTTTTTTTTTTTTTTTTTTTTTTTTTTTTTTTTTTTTTTTTTTTGGGTGAGGATAAAAGGTTGGCAGTCGATACAAACACAAACAAACTGAAAGAAAACAAACATAATACACAAACTCTAACAAGAACTATGAATGCGCTTAAGTCAGCAAATTGAAACTTGCCCATGCCTTGTTCGGTTTGGGCCTGTTAATTGTTAAAGCACGGTCGCAAACACATTGACAGATTGGAATGAGAAGCATCTGTCCCTGACTGTTACATAGGTACTTCCTAAATCAGTAGCACAGGTCCTGGCAACATATATGATACATGTTTTCAAATTTGTGAAGATTTATGCCAACGATTCGTAATTTTTTGGCAAAGAGATAAGAAGACAAGAGGAAAGGCCATCTGTTACATGGGAGCAAAATGGTGTTTAAAGATTGCCTAAATCACATGGAGGCTCGGGTTTCAAGATTACAACTATTTAATCAAGCTCTTCTTGCAAGACAGGCGTGGTGATTAGTTTAGTTGGCAGATAGTGGGCTTACAAGATTGTTAAAGGCTAAATACTACCAAACAGATAAACCAACTGATATCGTGTTCAGGTCACAAGTGTCTCTGCATTGAACATGGGCTTGAGCTATTGAAGAAATGACTAGTTTGGAGCTTGGTTCATCCAGCAAATTCCAAATATGAAGAAACAACTGGATTCCATGACAGCCATCACAACATATTTAGCCAAGCAAAACCAAAAGCAGGTTTGAGCCTTTGAGATGGGTGTCACAGCTTATAAAAATGATGGTCATGAATGCAACGAAAATCTTAAGCCCCCTTAGGTTTGGGCAACTTGCAGAGAATGTTACGAACATGAACATTCTAATATTCTATACGTGAGTGGGGTACTGGGGAAGGGAAAATACGGGCAAGCCTTTCCCCTGTTTTTGACAAAGAGGCCGCTCGAACCCAGGACCTTTTGGCTCAGTAGGAAGGCTTTCACCACTGCACCAGGCCTGCCCTTCTTGTTTTCAAAATCCAACTTGCAGAGAAGAGATAAAATTGGTGCATGGAAAAAGGTAGCAGGACAGTTTTTTTCTTCATATTAGGAAAGTTAGGGAATTTTCCCCATGATCAGATAGAAAGGTTCTCTATTTAGACATTCCAATTTTTTTATCATGTCATGGTTCTAAGATATGCCGCAGTGTTAGATAACGTTGCGGCTGCATTTGGAAGCAGATGACAGTATAATACTAAATAGTTGTACAGATCTAGAATATGTCATGCTAACAATCAACAGTACATTATCTAAAAAAACAATCAACAGTTGACCCGGTAATACAGAAAAGCTCTTTATTTTTCAGGTAACAGATACAGATCAACCCACCACACTGGGAACTTACCACTTAATGCCCCGATGCGACCTTGTACTTAATTTGAGCTACTTGTGATACTCTGTTAAACTTCAGAATTTCAATGCAAGCTTCCAAGCTGGAACTTTCGTTCTCAGCGTGGTGAACAATAGTGAAGTTGTCTAACACTTGAGCTTTTGATAAAACCAACTTTATGAACTGCAGCTCATTGTATGGTAGGTACACATCGATCAATTCCATAATGCGCAAGCACCGAAACAAATCTCCATACCCATGTGTATCCCAAAATTCTTGGGTTTCTTCGAAATGATGATGAAAACCATGCCTTGAAACAGGAAACTATTTTCCATATGGAAATTAGTGAAGTAATAACAAAAACAACGAGAAGAAACTCATAACAGATAATAGGTTTACCTTAATCTTAAGCCCCTTAGGTTTGGACAACATCTTAAGAACTCACAAATTAAAACAATATGTGCTGCATCACCAAGATCAGCATCTGTTGTTAAATATTGCAAGTTCTCAAATTTAATTGGGATTTTGAATGGCACCATAGCTTGAAAATCAACCTATACAAAATCATAGAACAAATATGGAAAAACATGTCAGGTTAATGAAAAAGGATCCTATAGTTGTAAAAGTCTGAGGTTGCTCCAATAACAGAAAATGGAGCAATACAAAAAACAAAAGGTATAACCCATATGTTCTTATACTAAATATTCCTTTTGAGCAAGAGAAGTACAAACCCCAAAAAAATACTTCAAGGGGAAAACTAGTATCATTCTTTTGGAAATAGAGAGCTACATTTATGTACATATTCCATGAAAGAAATATATTAACACAGAAAATAGGTGAAGTTTGTTAGCAATATCAGTAAAAACATTGTCTTTAAAGAAAGAGTTATATGTTATGAAAGTTTTTTTTTCCATGATAAATCTAATAGCACCAATATTTTTGTCAATTTTGGACATAGAAGATCAAATATAAATAATGTTTGACTTTGGACAAACCTGAATGGGTTTTTATTTGTGATAAAAGGAAACAAATACTTTGGTAGGAATACAGAATACACAATGCTCTCATGGCAATTCAAATTTCTAAACAAACCTTAATATTTTGAGCATGGATAAGAATTCAATGGTAGGAAACTTCTTTATCAGGGAAAATAAAAACATTTGAGAAGCAACCATTATCTATTTATTTTCTTACCAACGGATTGCCATCAATCAACTCCAGCTTCTCCGCATTTGAAATGCTATGTAAAATATGCAGAAGCTTTGATCCCCCTTCCTGAGCATAGCGGAAAAACGGCAATCGAAGCTTGGCTTCAGCAAGATCGGGAAGCAGACTATGAAACTCCACCGTCCAATCAGCAGAGCGTGCTTGAATCTCCAAACGGCGAAGACGAGGTGCAGCAATCTTTAGGGTCACACCAGCCACCTCTGGGTCAACATTCACTGCCAATTCATCTAGCCACGGGGAACCAGAAATCAGAGCCGTGAGGGTGTCAAACTGAGCCGAGTTCAGATGGGGTTCCAACTCCACAGTGTAATCCACATGAAGCTGCTTGAGTTTAGGCAGCCCCGGTGTAGAGTCTGGGAGCAGGCAACCTTTGAGGTGGAGGTACATGAGCTCGACGCAGGAGAAGATGGAGGAGTGCAGCTTGTAGGACGGGAGCTCAAGGATGAGGACCCGGAGGGCATGACGAGGAGGCGAGAGATGGATGAGAAGGCCGTCGAGGCGCGGGTGGTCGGCCTCGTGAAGCGGCGGCCAACGCGCGTCGAGGCCAAAGGCCTCCACCTGGGCAAGGTGGCGCCGGAGGACGAACTGGGCGGCGGATACCACACCGAGGCGGCCGAAGGAGCAGCCTCTGAAGTTGAGGACATGGAGATGACGCCAGCGGTGGCGCCACGCGCGGGAGAGCACGGAGGTGCGGACGGCGTCGCGGATGTTGAGGCGACTGAGGATCTCGAGGATCACCTCATCGGGGATGTCGGTCAGGCATAGCGTCATGGGCGTCCGCCGTCGCCGCCTCTGCGCCGCCGCCGCCGCCGCGACCCGGAGAGGATGGGGGCCGCCACTACCTCCGTCTGTTTAGGGCTTTGGATCTGCTAAAAAGACCCGCAGTAAATCGTCTCACCGAGTGGGCGAAAACTACCCCCGCTAGCACACATGCCCGCCGCTTGCATGCACGCTGAATTTAGGGCCTCGGTTACTCTTTTCTAGCTCGCGAGATCTAGGCACGCGGTTGCATGCGAGAGCCGGAGCTTTTTATGCAACTTGTTATTTTTAGGATACCGTATTTTCTTTGTCAATAATAAAAATCTCGTAGGTTAAACGGAGTATCGAACATCAGGCCCTCCACAATGTGGAGTGACGCCACAAAAAAATTTTGGGTCTCACCTTCTATTCCTGGCACTACTCTTTACACGTCACAATGTAGATCACTCTCATTATTACTAGGGCCAACCGAGTATGAATAAAAAATAGCATGCATGTATGAATTGATGAGCACTAGCATGAAGAGCAAAGCATGCAAGCTACGTTACACGAGTACGGGTATGGGTATCTGATACAATATGTATCGATGCGCGGATACACACTTTTTTAAAAGAAAACTCACTAAAATGGTGTATCCGCGGATACACACTTTTTTAAAAAAAAAACTCACTAAAATGGTGTATCCGAGTATCCGTATCCGCGTCACCCCCCTTGGAGTATCTGTGTAACATAGCATGCAATTACCAGGTCACCCCCCTTGGAGTATCCGTGTAACATAGCATGCAATTACCAGACACCGGAGCAACTACTTGCTCCGCTCCAAGTTTTTTTTGGTGTCGCTCACATAGCATGCAATTACCAGGTCACCCCCCTTGGAGTATCCGTGTAACATAGCATGCAATTACCAGACACCGGAGCAACTACTTGCTCCGCTCCAAGTTTTTTTTGGCGTCGCTGAAAATTGGCACCGCTGCATGCAGTGTAAGGAGCGGTTCCTAATTCTTCTCTCTCCTTTTCTAGCTACACTTAAGCCACACATTATGGACGGCCTCATATCACCATGGAGTTTTCATGGTCATAATATTTTCAGTATCACAATTTTGTTTTTGTTCTAATTGTTTAACAGAAACAAACAATTGGGGAAATATCTGACTGCTACTTACAATGGCGAATTTCTCTGCGTATTTATAAAGTTGCTCAGTCATGATTTATCAAAATGCCTTCTATGGTGTCCAGGGCCAAAAATACCTGTTTTTTTATCTCTTTTTTTTTTTGGTCTCTCTTTTTTTTCTCTTTTTTTTTTCAACAAACATGCAGGACCATGAGACACTGCTCCATGGGTTTTAGATCCCCAACTGCTCATGAAGGCCAATAGACTGCTTGTAATTTTCACTATGACTTAAAACAGCGTGTTGCTAAGATCAAGTTTTGTAGGATAATCTGGTGATCTCAAAAAAACTTTGTTTTCTCAACTTATTATTTTGGAGAGTAAAAGCATCTCCAACAGTTTGGCATTTAGGATTTGCTTTCTTGTAATTTACAAAAAATCACGAAATGAGGTATCCAACATTTTTGCACTTGTGTTTTGCAATTTAGGCAACTTGCCAATTGGCAGGGGAAACTTGACATATTTACAAAGTAGCGGACCGCTTGGCAAACGCGATCAGACGCTCCTCCCGCGCTACTCCCGCGCATATAGGACTCTCTTCGCGCCATATATAGTCGGTTGGGTCCACAATTTGGTAAATGCCAAGTCAATTTTGCAAAACTGTTGGAGCTTGGCTTGTTTTTCTCATTCCTATTTCGTTTTGGAGAGTTGGCAAACTACAATAAATGGCAAAGAAAAAATGTCAAATTGTTGAAGATGCTCTAACTAGGTGGCCAGGCACACCTCGGTGGATCCAATGAGGTCAGGAGACAGGAGCCGTTGCTCATGTATCAAGTAAGCACTTCATCCGTGATAATTTTCAGATCTTTGGTTGAAATATTAAGGAATTATCTTACTTTTCTACTATTGACTACTATGCCCAAAACTTTCTAATGCAGAGAATCCTAGGATGCAACGACGTAATGATGCTATGGATTCATCTGTTGCTTTGGATATAAATTTTCTTGCGTAGCATTTCTCTTGTTAAATACATATATTATTGAGCGTTTCTTGTAACTCAAAATTATATAAATCCAACCGACGATACCTAAGATTTTATATTACCCTACTAAAAGTATAAATAACTATATTATAAAAATAGTTTTCATGTTAAAATTCAAAGGTGTCCTCGAATGGAGGATATATCTCTCTCATTGTAGAGCATACCATAAATCATCTATAACTCTTATATAAACAAACCCCACTACCTATTTCTCTCAACATGCAACATGTCCACCTCGTCAGCCCATTATCAACTCCACTATTTATTTCTCTCAACATATAACACGTCCACCTCACCCGCCCACTATCAACTCCACTACCTATTTCTCATAACATGCAATACGTCCACCTCAACAATCCACTATCATTTGCCACTAGCAATTTATCTTGATATGCAATGGGTTCACCTTAGTAGTTCACTATTTTAACATATTTTTATTCCGCCTTCATACCCCGCGGCAACGCGGGAATTCCCCTAGTATCTTATACTTCCACTACCTATTTTTTTGACAAGCAAACTGTCCACCTCAGTACTATACTCAAGTTTTCAAAAAAAGTTCACTAGCACAAACAATTATGATATCCAGTACATCATCTACTAACATATTATTTACTATCCACAACAGTCTCATGCTATCAACTACGTTAGTTTGTAATAGTTAATCACTTCATAAGAATTACATGAATAGTTTAATCTCATTCCAAATCATAGTTCTCGCAGCAACGCACGAGGTATTCTCCTAGTTTTTATATGCACGAAAACGTTTCTTTGTGTATGGGATTATTTCTAGCCATCCGATCTAGATCCTAGGGCCGATATATCATCTTCAACCTTAGTCTCTTTGTCATCCCCACCTCTCGCCAACCTGCCCTGTCCTTGGTAGTCTCCCCAGCATTGCCCACCGCTCCCGCGGTAGTGCGGTAGGGTCAAGCCGAGCTCGCGCGCGTGGCCATGGAGCTTCAGCAAGACCCCTACCGCCCACAATGACCTCCTTCTGCAGCCACCATCGCCATGGGCGCACGGACCCGACCTAGCCTAGACACCTCCATTGTTGCGAGAACCATAACGCTGTCCTCCCATCATGTTGACCACCTAGCTGGCCTATCTCCCTCGAGCCCCTTCTCTCTTCTAAGCCCTCTAGAGTTGGGAAAAGAAGAGAGAGGGGGGGTAGGATGGTCTGCATGAACTAGTCGGTTAAGAGCACTTCAAGTTTTAGTCAATTAAAATATAGGAGATTTGTATGGATATACGAGATTGAAAAAAAATAGGAAGGAGATGCTTGCAAAATGAGAAAAGGTCCACCCCTTTCTCATCTACTAGTATATGGGGCCCACGTATAAGTGATTCAATCCTTCTCCTCCTCTCCTTGCGCGAGTCTCCTAATTTCATCTAGGTGGCATGGTTGCCCTGTCAATTGAATCTCTTGGTGTGTTGCATAGTGGCATGATGCGGTCGGACATGGCGTGGCGGTAGCTTGGTGGCCCGTCGCCATCGACCTACCATGGTGCGACAAAGTTGCTTCTTCCTGTTGGCCATCGAACTCGAACTTGAACTCATCGGCATGAGGAGCAACATGGAAGCTTGCCGGCGTGGGCGCAGATTTCATCAACGCTAGTATTGTGGTGCCAGGCACAATGCGGCAGCTGGCCAGGGCTCGTATGCTAGTGAGAGGGAAGATAAGAAAGGAGATTGAGAAAAAGATGATGCTTGGTCCCCTCTTTTGAGGGTGAGAGGAGATTTTGAAGGACTGAAGAAAACTTTTGAGGAAAAGGGGATGCGGTGGAGCTCATTCTTTGCATTTAGTTTCTCTTTTTGTTGGTTATAGGGAAAGAGGATTGGTTAGGAGATGTTCTTAGCAACTTAGCATGTAGCCATGTAGGTGAAGTTGGAGCTTGGCTCCTTGTTCTTACAACGGCGAGAGGGTTTAGTGTTGGGTGGCTTCTTGGCAGTCGACGCCTGTTGTCGACTTGTAGAGTACTGGCAGATCAAATAGTTATTATGTCTGTTTAGTCAAATTCAAACTTGTCCAATAGGCCTGTCAAGTCTCTTTACCATGGTAGTCTCGATAGTTTTTATCAATAGTTTACTGAGAGAAAAATAAGAGTGTGTAACAAGTCCAATGCAGGCTTTCGGAATTGAGGAACAATTTTCCTTCTCTTTGAAAATATATTTTATTTATTATAATGGCAAAGGTGAGTAATTTATATACAACATGAGGGGTTACTTTATATATTTTTCATAATGGCATAGGTGGGTAATTTCTTTTATAAATTTAAACATATCTGATGGCCATTATTGAAGATGATGATTAGAGTCTATAAATTAAAGGTCGGATGTTTCTAATTATTGTAAGCATTTCTTGAATCTATCTTTTTTCCTAGCGCATCTCGTGAGAGTTAACATGGTGCCTTCGTTGAAGCCTCTAATTAGTAGTAGTAAGATTCGTATGCATGTAACAACCTATTTTCACCGCACGTATGAAAAGTGAAAATGATGCTCGTTCTTGGCTGCGGGCTGCCAGCCTATAAATCCCAGCAGCATCCAGCAATACACACACGGTGTCTCGTAGTCTAGTTCAACCTCAGCGATAACTAAGCCATGAATCACATACACCAAGCTTCTTGATGACAAATGCCCAATCTTCAAATGCTTCAATATAAATGGATAAATCAACAAGTAACAAACTCAACGCCACCAAAAGCTCCACTTAGAGCTAGCTCGCGCAAGAATGAATACCAACCAAGTTTAAGCAATGCTCAAACTTGGCCTCCTGAACCACCTTGGTTAACATATCAGCTGGGTTGTTTTTTGTGCCAATTTTCTCAACATACAAATCCTTCTTCTTCACATGATGTCTGATTCATGGCAATGCAAATTGCGTGGTTAACAATAACACCCAATCCGGGATCGAGTTTTCTTCTGGCAAGGGCATGATGATGCATGTGTAGATTGTTTGTTCTGACAACTTAACAGTGTTGTATACAATGTGATTGATTGTGATCACGCGTGATTTTAATTTATGTACTCCTAAAATCGACTCTCCTTTTTTGCTTCATTCACATTATTGGTTGGCGACTTGCCATCAGGATTTGTTCTTCTGTTTGCTGAGCGCCTGAGCTGCATATGGTTTTGTTCTTTTGTAGGAGTACCAGTACTGTTTCCTTTCCTCGCAATATTGTTGTTGCGAGGTTTGTATGTCGGAAAACAAAAAAAAGCACAACTACATCTGCAAGCGGTTTGTAACTTTGTATTATATATCGAAAGAAAAGCACCTTATGTCTACTTGTCGTGACCACAGCCATGCTAATGTGTGTTGATTGTTTGTTAAAAAGTTGGAACTCTAACAAACTGATGTCGGAGACTTGCCAAATGCCAAAAACAGACACTTGCAAAACCAATGCGAAATCGATTTGCTAATGTCTGCCATTGCTGGGGATCTACCAAGGAAGGTTCTCATCGATCTGCCATCGGATTTGGCCCATCAGCAACGACGTCCGGCTGGTCATCGGTTCAGTCGGTCGAATAAGCTTATGATGACGTATGGTTTGAAAGTGACGCTTGGCTGCCTGCCTGCCTGTATATACCTAAATGTACACGAGAGGCATACCATATATACCAGGGGAATCCCAGGAGCAGCAAGCACATATTTACACGGTCGTCTCTTGTACTAGCTACCTGCCTGCCATTTCTGAGGCGTAGGATCGAGGAGACGAGGAGCTCGACCGACAATTCGACATGGCTGCCAGTGCCAGCAAGACGAGGAAGGCGATCCTTGTGGTCTTCATCTGGGCCGTGGCCATGCTCTTCTTCATGGCCGCTCTCCACCCCAACGGTAATTAATTCATTCATCTTTTTTATTTATAGCATACATGCATATTTTATGAAAGAATTATCCACATCGAAAAAACCAGATTTTTTCACCATTAATTTTCGTTTGTTTTTTTGAAAGATTAATTTTCTTTTGTTGTGGACGACGCTGATTTTGTTTGTTTATTTCCAGTGACAGTACTCACCGCAGCCCAGGTCGTCAACTGCAAGTGCTGCGCTCGTTTTGATGATTGTGTGGCAGATGCGAGTTGCTGCATGCCCTCCCCCGATCGGCCAAATTGCTGCTACGGCGCATGAGACATTGATGCAATGACACCGGCCAAATTGCTGCTGCAGTCGTCTCTTTGAGATGGCTGCAGTGCGTCGTCTCTTTGAGATGGCTGCAGCTGCTGCTTGTCAGTTCTTACCAAACTACTAATTCAGCAACCAGCGATACCATGAATGATACTGTACCGAGAAAAGAATACTTATGTCTGTCTCTATATAATTAACATAGTAATGAATAAAGTAGAACGCATATATAAAAAGAAATTAAAACCGTATGCCACTACGATTTGTACTTCGTGTGCTGTGATTTCCACATCTATCTTTTCCGTGCATGAATCGATTGACCGGTAGTTCGGTAGGCTGCTAAAGATCGCGCACTGCGAACAAACGAAAGGAGGAGAGAAATATCTGGATAAGGCATCATATTCGGCTGTTAGGGTACGATGCCCACTATTCCACCAGAAATATTAGACTAATTTATAGGCTTTGATGAGGTGGAATGAATCCTGTGGACTGTGGACAGAAATACGGTTAAAAAATGAGCCCCAAGTGAGCAGTAGAGATATTTGGATTATTGCCTTATATGGGAGCAAGGACTGGCAGGGGACGGACACCTATTAGATCATACAATCTGTTGCCATACCTCACAAATTCACATGCCTTTACTCTTCACGAGCTCTCTCTCTCGATCTCTCACTCATCATCGTATATGTACTCCATCAGTTTCAAATTATACTTCACGTACTACTGTATCACTGTCCATAGTGCAAACTTGGTTTGATTGGTTGTCTGTAGAAAGCTTTATGCATGTTCAATCTGTTGACCACCTACTTTGGCTTGGCTAACAGTTTTGAAGCAAATGTAGCATATATAGTGATCGTTATGCCAATCACCGTCGGGCAGGTCTCATGGCCTCCGGGTGTGAGGCCCACGATCTCTCCCGTGCCGGACCGCCCACTCCCGAGCGCTTTGTGCACGCCACCAAGAGAAGGAGAGCGAGGCGGCTCTCTGTCTCGGAGAGGGATAGGCAGGTCACAAGTGGAGGGGGGCGCACGCTCGGTCTTACAGGGGGCGCCGCTCGGTTTTATTTTTTAGAAGGGCCGGCAAAAACTTTGCTTGGATTTCTATTAGACGAATAAAAAGAAAAGCAAGTGCCACCTAGTTTTTGGGGGAACCGGCCATAAAAACCATACAAATAGGAGAATGCCTACTCCATTGCATAAATAGGTACAAAAAACAACAACTCCCTTTTGTAAACAACTCAAGCCTCGGTCGGATTGGGTCACCGACACGAGCAGCTTGCAACTATATCAACTACTCAACTCCTCGCTCGGTCGAATTGGGACATCGACACAAGCCTCTAAACACTGCAGCCACTGGAACTCGGTCGGATTGGGTCGTCGACACGAGTCTCCACTTTAAACCACTAGGAGCTCTACAACTGAGGCACTGAACAACTAAAGACTAGCAAAACAAAACTAGACAACTACACCACTAAAAACAAACTAAGACTACTCCACCACAGGCACCACCCCGAGCATGACGACGGAAACGACGAACTAGCACTGCCCAAAACATCCTAACCGAGCTGAACACCACAACGACGCCTTCAAGAAGGTTACGACGCCCAAGCGCCGCCGTTGTCCGTCCACAGAAGGACTGGGTTCACACCCATGGTGTGCTGGGGACACGAGGCCCTCAATAGGGGAGCGACACCCTCAAGTGTCGCCGTCGCCAGACTTTCGCCTAAAGAACCCCAGCACAGACGCCGGTGAGGAAGACGGGTCCCCGCCAGCCACCAAGACGATGCTGCCGGCCAACCAGAAGAAGCCTTACCGAGGTTGACGCGCCGGCCACGCGAGCAGCCGCAAAGCTGCGCCGGCACCCCGCAAGACCCCCTGCCGAAGAACCAGCCATCTGCCACCATGAACAACCACCAACCGCCCGCCAAAGTCGTAGCCGCCGCCGACCACCGCCGTCGGCCGAGCCCGAATGGGCACCGCCCCTGCCCGGGAGGAACCGGAATGGGGTAGAGCCCCGAAACCAGCCACCCGAAGACGCCAAGGCCTCCTTCCAAACGACGGCCGCCCAGCCGCGGCAGCCAAGCTCAAGGGGAGAGGAACGGCATAGACGAGGGCCGCCCCCCCAACACCAACCTGAACCCTGACAAACAGCAAGGGGGAACCTGCCACTTCCCCCTGCGTCCCACCGGGCACCAGCACCACTCCGCCCAGCCGGCAAACCCCGACGGGGAAGAACGACCTCCACCTGGTGCGGCACCGCCGGCGGCACCACCATGATCTTGTAGGGATGCCACAACCACGGCTGGCCATGCCACCACGGCATCGCGAGACGATGCCGAATCACCACCGAAACCGGGGCGACCGCCGCACCAACCCAGCAGCCACAAGACCGACCCCGGGGAGAGCCCAGGCCAGCCGGACCAACAGGGGGATCCGGCGGCACGCCAGAGAAACCTGCCCCGGTCTCCACCCCGGGCCACCCTGAAACGGGAGCGCCAGGAAGCATGGGGAGAGGGAGCCAGCCCAGCCACCAACACCACCCAGGCCATCGCCCCCGCTCCCCCACAGAAACCCGTCCATGGCGGCTGGAAGATCCGCGCGCACATAGCCAAACCGGCGGAGGAGTAGGGGGCGCGAGCGGATCCACACACCGGACCGCCCGATCCGGGCCCCGAGGCGGCCCCGCCGCTTGAAAAGGCCGCCCGAATCGCCCCGCCGCCTGCCGTGAGGAAGAAGGAAGACGACCCCCCCCCCGCAACCACCACGACGGAAGACGCCCCGCCGCCGCCCGTGCGGCCGGCTCCGGCGGCGCGCGGCAGGGATGGAGTGGCGGAGGTGCTGCTAGGGTTCGCGTGGGGAGCCGCCCGGGCCGCTCGCGAGGGGAGCGGCGCGGGGGCGTGTGAGTCCAAGATATCGTATTCGATTCGCCGCTCGGTTTTAGTGGAGAAAGAAAAAGTGGAAACGAAAAACCCTAATTATCTAAATTTATACTCGAAATGGCTATTTGGGCCACGTCCGGGCCTGATGGCCCCCGGCCTTTTTGGAGGCAGTTGTATAAAGAGGCTCGCCTCAATTAATTAATTTTACAAGGCGGGCAAATTTGACTATCTCCGTCAATGAAAACGGAAAGATCGCCTCCGTTATTCGTCAGGTACTTTTGGAGGCAGACAAATTTTGTGACCACCTCGATTAATATTTGGACATAGTTTCTTACAATATACAAAATCATTTGTAAAGTAGTGTAGCTCTAGGATCCAAACAACCACGGCGGATCTAAACAGGACCTAAAGCAGTTGGTGATACTAAAGTATCAACCAGCATGTGAAGTTTCCTTGTTGTCATATTAGTTGCTTGGGGGTGGAGAGATCAGCAGGCATTTGCATGACTGCTCTCTTGTAATTTCTTGTGCAGTTTTCGTCTAATAAAAATAGCGGCAAAACTTTTACCATCCTTTTTCTAGAAAATAAGAGAGCTGCCTTGGACGGGAATATCTAAGTGCAATAAGCTCCAGCAGGATCTTGCAAAATGGTAATTGAGGAAGAAGTGTTCCAACATCCCCTACAGCAAGATGACAGAGGTCGCAATCGTAACATTCTCGATGCATGTTCATCCTTTTTCTAAAAATTCTCGTGTTTAATTAATTTGTCTTTAGTTAACATCACATAGATTGGTTGCCTGCACACCTTCTGCAGACCGCCATAGTGTAGACCGGTTTTGATTGGTTGCCTGTAGAAAGAGTTATGCAGGCTAGCACTAACATCAAAGCATTCTAAATTTGTACTGTGTCTACTTTAGAGAACTTGTAGTTGGTTCAACCCTAACCCTTTTGACCACCTGCTTTGGCTTGGCCAACAGTTTTGAAGCAACCTGGAGCACGCTCCATCTATCAACATCTCCTCTCCTTCGAAATATATGCCAGAACGGCATATAAAGAGCGCAAACATGGCAGTAATTTCAGCCACGTTTTAAGTCATTTTTTCCTAAAAGATCGCACCGAATATGATACATGATTTATTTATTTTTTCGAAATCGTGCTTAGCACATTCTTCATTAAGGGAAATAGGATAGGTTGTTACATCTTCTAGTTACATTGGTGAGTTACCAAGTAACAAGAGGCTAGCACACTAACACAAATCACCGGTTCTAACGGTGCTGCTAACTCGATGTACTAACTAGATAAAAATTTTTGCGAAAAGCGAAGAACGTACGTAGCTTGGTAACGAACAATGGCGCCAGGCAGCTAGACCCGGCACCGACCCACTGGTTCCCTTCGTCGCACACTTTGCTGAAGACCTATGCCATCATGCTTGAAGCGCCATCAAAGGTCTGTCGATTGTGTTCCTTCCAGGTTACCCACGATAGGAGCGGCACCAGTGAATCAAAGACACGTCAGTGCGCACCTGGGACCGCCAGTCGTGACCTCAGCCACCAGTTGGCGAGCGTCAAGTGGACCGCCGGGCAGAGGTGTTCGAAGCCCCCTGGCCAACATTTTGTGCCAAAGCTGTCGCATGAAGACGTAGGCCGCCAGTAGATGATCCATCGTGAACAGCGCGCACTCGTCGCTCTATTGTAGTCCATGGCGACGACGACGTTCAACTGTCCAAAGCCGCGCATTAGGGCTAGCTAGAAGAATAGCTTGACCTTTGGAGGAGCCGATGTCGCCCAGAGTTCCTTGGCGCCGAGCAACTCGACACGGCCGTGGAAGAGCTGGAGTAAGCACTCTGAGGTGAGCATCCACACGATGTTATCGGCAACATTTGGTCGTAGCTCAGTGCCGTCGATCGCGTTCCAGACCCGGAGGAACTAGGCCATGAACGGCACGGATGGCGCCTCGGACGTGTCCCGGGTCCATTGTCCGTCGTTGAGTCACTCAACTTGAGTGTGTCTCGGACAGAGCGTTTACGCCTTCTTCCACGGACCGATCTGAACACTAAAGGCGCAAGCTTGTAGATCAGCCCCACTGGTAGCCATGCATCTGTCCAGAAACGCGCCAGGCAGCCATCCCTGATGACGAACGTGGTCGCGGAATTAAACATGTGCTGGACGGTAGCTTCTGTCTTCGACGGCAGGAGGGCCCATGACGATTTGGGGCGGGTTCGACGTAGCCATTCCCACTGAAGCCATAGGGCATAGCCAAGCACCCTGAGGTCGGTTTCTCCCAGACCGCCCAGATCGATCTCGTGGCGAGCAGACCACTAGCCACGCGATCATGCACTTCCCGCCGACCACTGAAGACGTCCCGGCCCATAGGAACGCGCGGCGGCACTTGTCGATGGAGGCGATCGCCCACGGGGCTTGGGAGCAGCAGATGCAGATCGTGACGTGCACCGGGATGGCAGACAAGGTTGTTTTAGTCAGTGTGGAGCGCCCCGCCTGGTCAGGAGCCCTGCCCTCCACGTTGGTATGCGCGCCGCCGCCGTGTCGACGATCGGATACTCTTCCTGGCGCAGCAGCCTGGAGGGGGACAGTGGCACGCCGAGATATTTCGTCGGGAAGGCAGCTGGCACGGGAACACTTTGTTCAGCCGCGGTGATTTGCTCCTCGGAGCAGGCGATGGGCCTGACGGTGCATTTGTCGATGTTGGTGGCGAGGCCGGACACATCAGCAAACAGCTCGAGGAATGAGGAGTTGCCTGATACAGCTGCAGTTGTTGACGGTCGGCGCCAAGAAAATAATCAAGTCATCAGCATAAACGGAGGTCCTGTGTTTGAAGATACTCCCAGCAAGAGGAGCAAGCTGGCCCTGCCGATCCGCCTCCGTGATTAGCGCATTCAGCACTTCCATGACGATGACGAATAGGAGGCGGCGACAGGTGCCTTAGGCCACGAGCGTGACAGATGCGCTGTCCCGGTCTGCTATTGATAGGTACTCCGGTGCTCGCCGTGCGTAGCAGTGCTGATATCCACTTCCTCGATACATGATTTATAAAAGAACAAACTTCACAATCCACCTCCTAATAACAACCCCCTGATCTGCTTGTTTGGATTCACCCTTACCAAAATTTAGTTAGCTACAAACTTAGTTTGGACCCTCTAGCTAATTAAAAATCTTAACCACGCTACCCCTCATTAATTCTATTGGGCCTATTTATATCCCACTATGCCAAAACAAGGTTGGTGAGGTATATCATAGTATCAACCAGCATGCCAAAATACAGGGATTTTTTTTTAAAATTTAATCCTTTTTTAAACAAATAATCAAAAATATCCCCCCTGAAAAAATAATTCCACTTGGTATCCCTTTTGGTCGCGCCTAACCTGCCGGCGCGACAAATACACTGTGTCGCGCCGGAAGGTGCGGCGCGGCCCGGCTTCCACGTCGGACCGGGCGTTTGACCGCGCTCCCGTGGGCCAAGGCTGGGCCCCGCCGGATCGCGCCACATGCATCGGCGCGACTGGTGGGATTTAGGGTTTCTGCTGGGCCGGCCCATTTCCGTGTGGACGTCGGCCCACCCCCTGTCGCGCCAGCGCACTTGGCGCGACAGTGGGAGTTAGGGCACGACCGACGCGCCCAACTCGTCATTTCCCTTTCCACGACCCGTCGCCCGCCCCGCCGCCGCGTCTCCGGTTCGCCGCCGCCGCCACCGCCACGGTCCTCTTCGGCCGCCACCGCCATTGACCTCCCCACCACACCACGCCTCCGCCGCAACGCGCGCCCCGTTCCGCGCCGCCCGGCGGGTCCACCAGCGGGTCCGCGCCGCCGCACCGCCCCAGGCGGCCCAAATCGCCGCCGCCGCCGCCGCCAATAGCCGCCGCCGCCGCCCCTCCTCCGCTCCCCGGCGGCCCCATCAGAGGACGGCTCGGGCACGGCGGGTGGCCCGCGGCCAGGCGAGGAGGCAACCCGGCCTCCAGCCGCTCCTGGCAGGGGGTGGCCGCCGGCGGCTGCCGGCCGCGTGCAAGCCCTTGCCGCCCTCCTTGGTCTCTTCCCCACCTTTCTGGACCCCTCCTGCTACGGTGAAGGTGGCCTTTCCCTCTCCTATCCCATGTCTAGTTAGTTTTTTTGGCTTTGTTTTGTTGTTAGTTAGGGTTTTAAACTTGGTGATTGATTGTGATTAGATCGTTTATTGACACAATCTGATGCGTAGAATCTGTTGAAGGTATAGTGTGTCTGTGGAATTGACCTCAGCATTGTATAGCATGTATGTACTTACTTGATGCATGGAGGAATTAGTTGTGCTGGTTTGGAGGAATTTGATAGTGCCTTGTGGTACAGGAGGTGATGATGGGTTTGATTTGGTTAGGACATGTCATTTAGCTGAGTATGATTTGGGTAGTAGATTTCATTAAGTTGCATTTTGTTAGGAGATAGTGAAGTATGTTAGTATTTTTTCATCCTTTTTGATATGGTATTATACATAATTATCTATGGTCTCCTATGGTTGTTGATGGTAGCATATATATTTTGTAGATGGAACGGTTAGTTTGCTGCTATTATGGTGGCAAAGTGAAAGAAAATGGGGAGTTTGAATGCATGAAAAAACATGTAGAGTTTTTCTTTGGGCCACCAACATTGGATGCATTGGTTAAGAGGTTTGGATGTCCGGTTAGTTTGCAAGGCAGATTTGGCTTGTGGCAAGGAGCGACCACACTATGTGTTGATGCCACTATCTTCGAGGATGAATGGAAGGACTACGTGGACGTTGTGAAGAGTAGCAACGTTAGGTGCCTAGAAGTTGTTGTCTATAAGGGGTGTAGGGCTCCGGTTGATGCTGAGGATGAATGTGTTGATGTGGAGGCTGTTGAGAACCTTACCCAAGAGGTAGAGTTCGAACAAAGTCCAGTTAGAGAAGGTGACGTAGTTAGTGAAGACGGTGCAATCAGTGATGACTTCGACGAAGAAGGGTATTATGACGAGGATGCTATGTATGACACTATATCCGAGGGGTCGGAGCATGAGGTTGAGGTGGTTGCCAGTGAAGTGGAAGGTGATGCCACGTCATACGATGGTATGTCGGATGATTTGTCTGATGATTTGTTGATGGGTGGCGACAGTGGGTCGGACCATGCTAGTGAGGACGAAACCGAATGCCGTCAGGCCGGGTTTCATGAGTCCTTACGAGCCCCGGGGGACGGGTCATTGAGAATGGAGTTGAATGACGCGGAGAGAAGGATGTTGAGGGCCGTCCATGTTGAGGGCCGTCCATGTTGAGGTACCTTCGGTTCCGAATTACATGGACCTTAGTATGGTGGATGAGGCAGTTTGTGACACCGGGTTGTCCATGCTGGAAGATGAGGTGCCTGAGAGTGAGGATATGGAGATCAAGAAGGGAATGGTGTTTGACACGCTCGAGCATGTCAAGTACTTTGCGAGGACTACGCCGTGAGGGTTCACGGGCCTTACCGTGTGACTCTTGCGATAAGACGAGCGGTACACGGTCTGTGCAAGTCTCGTTGTGGTTGGGGAGTGTGGGTTCAAGGCGAGGAATGAGAAATGGAGGATTCGCAATGTGGGGCCACCCCACGGTTGTCGGTCTTTGAAGGTAAAGAATGTGCATTCACGAGAACACGGCTAGTTATCTCGGTCGTCGTATTGTTCTTTGTGGTGAGGGCCGATAGCGACACATGTTTCATCGCTCATTGAGACTATACGGGGCTTCACCGGTTCTGAGTGAAGTACTCAAAGGCATGGCGTGCAAAGCAACACGCTATACAGTTGTTGTGGGGTGATTGGAAGGAGGTGTACAACCAAGTGCCTCGAATTCTAAGTGCCATGAAACACTTCAATCCTGGCCTTAGATGGTATTGCCATGTTGGAGGCATAGTGGATGACGTTGATGGTATTCCGAAGTCAATTATGCAGAGGGTGTTCTGGTGTTTTCCGCAGTCAGTTGAGGCGTTCAAGCATTGCCGGCCCGTACTCCTTGTTGATGGCACATTTCTCACAGGCAAGTACCGTGGGGTCCTGATGATTGCAGTCGGAGTTGACCCGGACAATCAGATTGTCCCATTAGCGTTTGGTTTGGCCGAGAGTGAGAATGATGATAGTTGGTCTTGGTTTTTGAAGAAAGTGCGGCAGAATGTCATCCGTACCTCTCGCAGAATTTGTATGATCTCTGACAGACATCACGGTTTGCTTAAAGCTGCGAGAGAGGAATTAGATGGACGGCCTCCACTTGAGCATCGGTGGTGCATGAGGCACTTTGCTGCCAACATATGGAGTCGGCAGAAGAAAAAGGAAGTTGTGCAGAAGTTGCAGTCTCTTTGTTGTTGTCGTACGAAGGAGAAGTTTGACAACAAACTTGCTGAGTTGGATAAGCTCCTGGAGGACAGGGCTTATTATTGGTTGAAGGATCAGTTACCGTAGAGGGAGAAGTGGGCTCTAGCATTCGATAAAGGTGGCCTTAGGTACGGCCTGATGACCACCAATTCTTCGGAGTCCTTCAACAAAGTGTTTAAAGGCATCCGTGCAGTTCCTGTGTCTGGAATTGTGGAGTACTCGTTCAGGAAATGCAATGAGTACTTTGTCAATCGATGGAACAAAGCCAACCGGTGCAAAGAAACATGGGGCAAAGCGGGTAGGAAGCATCTTGAGATCGCGGAGATGATATCTACCAACCAAGTAGGTGATGTGCATGGGCCATCAAGAATGGTATACAATATATACTCAGCTGGACGGACTACTCCTGGTGGAGAGAAGCACGGGGGTAGGAATTACAAGGTGGACCTTGAGAAGGTCGAATGCAGCTGTAACATTCCTCAGCTCTATCATGCCCCCTGCTCGCATGTCATCACTGCTTGCACATATAGGGGAATAGACCATGAAGATGAGAAGTTCATGTCTCCATTTTATCTCATGTCACACACTCTCAAAGTGTGGGTGTCTAGCTTCGAGCCATACTTAGATCCTACAAGATGGCCAAATGCGTTGGGTTGGATTATGTTCCGGACCCAGAGCTTTTAAGGACAAAGAAGGGTAGGAGAAAAAAAGAGGCTCCGAGGACAGATGGATGAATCCAATGGCTACGGCGACGATAAGTATGGCTATGGAGATTTTAATGAGGCAGCCGGTCAGGTTCGATGCTCCAAATGCCATAGAAGCGGTCATACTGCCACCACTCATGAGAGAGCCATGAAGGCGCAAAAAGTAGGTAGAGGTAGAGCACCACTTAGGTATTAGTGGTTAGCAAGGTAATTCTTAGATTTGCAATACTTGTTCAAACTTTGTAATTTCTACTATCTTTAATCACTTACATGTAATAATTTTATGTATGATCTAACCTTGTTTTTTTCTTTTGTGATTTGTAGGATGGCGGCACCCCATCCACGTTACCCCCTTCTTGACCGGAACATCGACAAGGACCATCGAGGGCACTTGCTTGCCGACCAGGGACAGGTAACTTTGTAAGATGATGTCAGTTGTCCATGTATTTTGTTCTCCTTGCTTGTACCTTTCATAATTGTGCTTATTGTTGAAATGTTTGTTTGCAGGACTTGGCACCTCTTCGAGCCCGCACCCACAAACCGATGAAGTGGGACGAGCGCTACGCTCCCTATCTGGAGGTGGCGGGGTTTCTTCCTCTGGCCCGTTCGATCGTGAAGGGTCTACCGAGATGGACGGAGCACTCCTCCGCCTTTGTGGACCGGCGGCGTCCGAGAGACCCACACCTTCCACCCGCCTTGTGGAGAGATGGTGCCGCTGCTTGAAGATGTGGGCATCATTCTGGCGCTTCGTGTGAGCGGGACAGTGGTGAGCGGGACCATTGACGACGGTTGGAAGGAGTTGGTGCACGAATTCACTGGCTTGTACCCACCACCCCCTTCGCCAGGAAAGAGATGGCACAAGACATCGGGTGTGAGCTCAAAGTGGCTGAAGGACAACTTCAACGTGTGCCCAAACAACGCACCTGCAGATGTGGTCCAGAGGCACGCCAAGGTATGGTTGTGGCACATGGTGGCTTGTTTTCTGTTTCCGGACGGTTCCGGAAACACGGTCTCCTGGATGGTGCTCCCACAGTTGATGGAGAATTGGGCCCAGATAGCCACGTACAGTTGGGGGTCCGCGACCCTTGCGTGGTTGTATCGGCAGCTTTGTACCTCAAGTACCTCCACGCCAACACAAGAGTCAAGGTCTGCCCACCGTCGTCGACCATTCCAATTCTAGAAGATGATAGCGACAAAGAAGACCCCTATGATGAGATAACTAGGAGGGCAGTAGAACCACAACAGGCTCAACTACATGGTAAGCATTCAGATGCACACAAACCTTAGCAAATGTCAATACTGAACCTGCATCGTAACCCCCTTTGTTGAACAGGCCACTCAACTTACTTGGCTTTCAAACGAAGCTGGATACTACCTTGGAGCCGCAGGGGGCAACGACAACAGTTTGCTTGGGGAATTCGCAGAGGTAACAAAAACAACTTGCTTGCCCACTATGTGCAATCAACACTTACATTTATCTAATTTGCATGGCATGTTCGCAGAAAGTGATGAAGTTCAGCCGGCGCATGGCACGCAAGGTGAGCTGCATGCACGCCGATGACGTGCAAGGGCGGCCTACTCAGAGAGGAGAGCCCTCCCATTCCAGGCACGCCACGGCAGTTGAGACGGGGGGGAGCTCTCGTGGTAGGCCTTGTGGAGGAGACACAACAAGTGATGATGAAGAAGAAGATCCAACATATGGGCAGGCTTGATGATGCTCCTAATCCCACACAGGTATGTTCCTTTTGCAAAGATGGTCAATCAAGATGAAGTGATAACAGCTCCTAAGTCCATTCCTTTTGTAGGTGACGCCACCGCCTAGGCAACGCCGATGCACCAACAGGCGTGGCCCCAGCGAGGTTGGCACAGCCAATGTTCTTACAACAGAGCCAGGGCTTCAGCGGCGTGCCAAGAAACCCTACACACCAGCCACAACAAGGAGGAAGTAAGTGTGATGTTTGTGGAACATGGTGGTTGTGTGTATGCTTTTGTGTACGCTTTTCTCAAGTGGTACTATTTGTATGCCAAGAACTGTGTGTAACAAGCCGATGAAGTGGAACTATGTGTATGGTTTTGTGACAATTGTCGTCGAACATGCTTGTGTATGCATTCGTCAAAATATGCTGTGTGATGTATATGGTTACGTGAAATATGCTTTGGTTGAAATTCTGTGTTTTTGTGTGAAAAACACTGGGAATTTGAGTGTTCTAAAAATGAATTTTAAAAAAAAACATAGATGTCGCGCCAAAGTTGCTGGTGCGACACACTGTCGCGCCGAAGTTGCCGGTGCGACAGGCCCTCGTCGAGAGCCCCTGGTTGAAAAATTCGGTCGAAAAAATTGAATTATAGCCAGTCACACCGCCATTGTTGGCGCGGCGGCTATAATTCAATTTTTCGACGAATTTTTCAACCAAGGGGCTCTCGGCGAGGGCCCGCGCCCGGCAACCAGCGCGGCGCTGCAATGCGCTCCAAACTTGGGCTCGGACCCGGGGATGGACGGGGAGAAAGGAAAACGACCCGTCGCGCCAAAAGCTTATTTGCGCGCGGCAAGCTGTCACGCCTAGGTTGCCGGCGCGACAGGCCCTGGTCGAGAGCCCCTTCGGTTGAAAATTCGGTCGAAAAAATTGAATTATAGCCGGTCGCGCCAAAACTTGCGGTGCGGCGGCTATATTCAATTTTTCGACTAAATTTTCAACCAAGGGGCTCTCGACAGGCTCCGTCGCGCCGGCAACCTAGGCGCGACAGGACTTATTTTTTTTAAATTCTCTGGTTACCAAGAACAAGCAAGCCTTCATCATCTTCGATGCATCATGTATCTCCCTGCAGCAAATCCAGATTTATTGTACAATGCAAAGTGACCACGTACCTAAAACAAAACATAAAAGTGAGCATCTCCAAGGTCTTCTTCCCCATTAAATCTTACAACAAACAAGTGTTCTCAGATTAGTCTTACAACAACATCGGTCATGAATTTAATCTTACAAGCACAAACAACTACGGGTTCGAAAGCTCCATTCCTAAAACAACATAGAAGTCATCGCCATCGAGATTACTTGCAAAAGCGGACAAGCAACACCACAACACATCAAACCACGAAGCCTACTTTCCTTCCTCGGGCCACCCGGGCCAGTAGGGCAACTTCTCCCACACAGGTGGGCTCGGCAGGCTACGGTCCCTCCACTCGTCGTAAGGCCCATCAAGGTCGGGGTCATAAGGCTCGGGATCTTGAGGTTTGTCGGGAGTCGGAGTTGCACTCGTACTCGCCCTCCTCCTCCTCCTCCTCCTCTTCCTCCATAGGAGCTGGGAGATGACCATCGTTTGGTGGTGAAGGAGGTACTACAAAAATATAGAAACTGTTATTTCAAATCAATGCAAGACGAACAAACAACTACAAAGAGAAGTTTTGACAATGCAAGTACTTACATGCCATGCGATATAAATAATCCGGGATCTCCTTTATGGGCTTCCCATTCTTCTCACGCCATTTGTTCTCGCCCTCCATCTTCTTAATGTCTGCCTTTGCCTTCTGCCTTGCGGCATGCCTTGCATGGCTCTTCCTAAGCTCGTCCCATTCATCGTAGCGTGCCTTGTTTTGGCGCCAAAAACGGATGATGTTCTCGTCCCTCAAAAGAGAAAAGGCTGCCCTCTTCCACGCCAACTCGCCCATCTCCTCCTTCAAAATCCGCTCATAGTCACCTAGAACATGGTTCCCTGTATCGGGACCTGGGAGGTGAACACGGTACAACCGCCGGGTTCGGCCTTAAAGCCATGCAGTTTCTCCTCAAACTTCCGCATCTCCCTCGGTGTCCGTTTAATGGATTTATCTAACTTTAGGAACCTCTTTATCTCTTGACAATCTTTGAAAGACTCCAGTACGAGTCTTCCCGCTTTGAAAACATAGAGAAGACAGTGAGCAAACAAAACAAGTTGGTTACATCATCAAAACTAATGCTTGTCCACTAACATGGAACTCATTGGGCCCTCCATAAGCATTGCCACAATACAAGCCAAAACCTAGCTCTGAAGGAACCACTCCTTCATTAGCAACAATGCCACACTTGCACTTTTGGGGCGGCTTCGACAAGCATGGCCATGGAAGCTCGCCTAAGCAGAACTTTTTAATCTGTTCTCCAGAAGGCCACGTGTCTTTCGGTCCGTAGATGAACTCATCAAAGTCACAACGGGGAAACCCACCCTACAAAAGACCATGTTCAAATGAAATTACAAAAATGTAATAAACGAAGAAGATATCGCAAAATGTAATAGTACTCAAACGAATACTTACACGACCAATTTGATCACAACGGAAGAAGGGAACAAACCGATCCGGTTCGCTAGGTTCTTGGAGTCGCGCAACCTCGCCACAGTGGCATCTAGGAGGATTTTTTACCCGCTCCGATGCAGCCAACATCTTCTCAACGTTGTTCATCTCATGAAACTTGCGTGGAGCAACCCATGGAACATAGTCGGATGGGGGAACACTCTTCCATGGGTCGTATGGAAAGAACATGATACGACGATCCCACTTGTCAGAACCATCGATCCAATGGTAAAAGTCGCATCCGGTGCCAGCGCCACGCCGATATAAACAGCAGAAAAAAGCACGACCGGAGGAGAGAAGGTGTCTTGACTGCTTCACCCATGCCGGCAAACCGTAATAACATTTTGGTGGCGGTTCATCCGGAGGGTGCAAATCGTGATCACCGTGATTGGGGCGATGGTGCACAAAAGGATCATCCATGAAACCTAAAATAGAGTCAAATAGATACTTGTCACATTATACCCTACATGACCAACCTAAAGAAATAGAATTACAACACATGAACACTAACATTATACATCCATTTTCACCAAACCCTTGAACAAGCACACACAAAGATTACAACCAAAAGTACACTTCTAATCAATTTTCCATTCATCATTCTCAAACCCTAAGACACTACAACACTAACCTTTGACATAGCTAAACATGAAACCCTAGAAGACTTCCATCCATAACAAATACAACCACTACATCATGACAAAATGTATTCAAATGACATATGAGACAATTGCATAACTAACACTTTGCTTGAATCACTAAATCCCACCACATAGCAAAAACTAACCAATGTACAAATAATGACCAAAAATCTTAAAACAAAACTGTAGATCGGGTAACCATACCTCAAACACTTGAAGATTAGCAAGAAATCCCCATACCAAACCTAGAGGAAATGAAGGATTGGAATGAGGAGAAAAGGAAAGAGAGAAAGAGGAGGGGAGAAGGGAGGCTCGGGATGCGGGGAGGAAAGGGAGTGGGTGGAGAGGGAGAAAATGGAGTGAATGAGCTGGAGGTTGCATTTATATCGCCGTCGCGCCAAACCGGGCGGCGCGACAGAGTGTCGGGCCCACCAAATAACAGAATTGGGCCGGCCCATTATGCAGCCCCGTTGATCGCGCCAAAAGTGCGGGCGCGGGGGCTGTCGCGCCGAAGCATGTGGCGCGGCCCGGCGGGGCCCAGCCTTGGCCCACGGGAGCGTGGTCAAACGCCCTGGGCTGACGTGGAAAGCCAGTCGCGTCAGACCTTCCGGCGCGACACAGTGTATTTGTCGCGCCAGAAGGTTAGGCGCGACCAAAAGGGATACGAGGTGGAATTATTTTTCAGTGGGGATATTTTTGATTATTTATTTAAAAAGGATTAAATTTAAAAAAATCCAAAATACAGTTGTATACTAGAATATAATGCTACTGCTCCTATTGTGTGCAAAGCGATGTGGAAAAGGGGATTCCAATCATCCCTTATTTTTTTAAATGCAAAACAGGGTTGAACATTGTTCATGCTGAGGTCTCCGTAAAGGCACTTAGAAGCTCCGCATTGCTTGAAGAGTGAAATTCATAACAGGTTCTTAAACTTGTCATGCGAACATATGTTATCTATATCCATGAACTTTGCTAAATGTGTGATTTAGGTACAAATTTGCCTCGTGGTTGCTACTGATGTGCCAGGCAAGCATGAAGCATGTTGGTTATCTTTGGGTTTGGTTCACGGTAATATGGCCGTGTGGTTCATGGTGGATGCGCGAGGAGGCCACGGTGGATCGAATCCACGTGGAGCGCATCATCTAGGTCGGTTCAATCATGGCGGACCAGGTTTCAGGATGAGCCAAACCGTGAGGAAAGGCTGATGGGCTGTTTTGGCAGGCTGACATCTGGGCTTTTGGCCTGGTTCCTTGGGAGGATGGGGGAAGGAAAAGGGGGCACTTGTCAAAAAGAACCAATAGTTTGAGGTCAACATTTCAACATGATGCCCAATCATGTTCTAACTTGAAAGTCGATTTTTTTTATATAAAATCTAGAGGGGCCGAAGCCCCCACAACTTAAACTAATAACAATTAAAAAAGAGAGCGTTGGAGGTACAGATATTCAAGAAACAAATAAAATAAGCTCCAACAACAGATTTTATATAGCCATAGATCAAAAGTGGTTGAAACTCTTGATATCACTCTAGAAGGAAAGCAACGCGCATTCTCTTAAATAGAGTAATTTGCAATCCTGAATGTTCAACTGCACTCCTTTGAGGATTGAATCAGTTCTTGCAGTTCAGATCACCCAACGCACCTGAAAAATGTAAACAAGGAAAGTTAGGTAATTGAGGTAGTATGACCATGGGTACAAGAAGCTACTGCATATAACTATATACTATTTAGTCAGACGTCACGGGTTAGATTTATAGGTATAGTATTTGAAACTGTTTGCAAAAATGAAGAAAAACATATAGGCGAATTTCAGGGATTTGCACTCACCTAAGGCCGCGTTAGCACGAACAATAAGTTGAGCCAAATAATACTAAGCTCTCTGTATTATAGAAGAATAGTCTTATATGTCGGATGCTAATAATTATAATTTTAATTTAATATTGAAGTTTAAGTGAATTATTCATCTTTCTCCATCAACTAAGTCATTTGGGTCAATTATATGTTGCGTAGTAGTCTGAATACTTCAATATAGTGAGTGGTAATAGGAATTTGTCAAAAGCCCATTTTATCAAGATACAAGGGAAAAAGCCAGTGAACTCTTTCGCTCTTGCTGGCAAGTGGCAACACTGCAAAAAGCCAAAGACCAAGTAAATTTTTAGACGGAAACAAAGTTCTGGCGCCATTGTGCCAATAATATACTTGCAGTCATCAGTTTTCCAAGATTAGACCAAGTAAACAAATAAATTTTTAGATGGTTAAGTTGATGACTAGACTAGTAGTGACTTCTGAAAGCAACAGGCAAGTATGGAAATCAACTTTCGTCAAACGCCAATTGCCTGGTGTGTGCCTTGTATTGACAGGAGATTGTACCGTGCATATGCACTCGTATTAACAATTAATAAATCAGGGAGAAATCAACTGAATAATATTTATATTTCTTTGTCTTTTTCTAAATGATCGTTAGTGGTGAATCGCTGAACGGTGCTAGATATATGACGACTGAGCAATGAGCATGACCATCCGGCCGGCACAGCACCTAAAAGAAGCACTTCACAGTTCAGATTGGCCTAGCCATGGTGAGCGCCGTCTCCGGCATGATGGTCCTTCTGCTCGTGCTGGGCGGCATCACCATATTCCCGGCGACCGCCGACGTATTCTGCGACAACCTTAAACAGGTCGCCGCCACCCTCCCCAAGAACACCGCTGCTTCCCAGCGCACTTCGCCACCACTGCCTTCGGCCAAGCCCCAGACGTCGTCTATGCTCTTGCGCTCTGCCGCGGCGACGTCGCCAGCGACTCGGCCTGCGACGAATGCGTGACCAGCGCGTTCGACGTGCTACTGAACTCGACGCCACCGCCGCAGCAGCAGTGCGAAAAGGCGGGCCACCGCTATGGTGACTGCGTCCTCGTCTACTCTGCCGACGACATCCTCACGTCCTCCAATAATACGACTGGTGAAAACATCGACGACCCGCCGTACGCGCAGTGGAACGACGGAGTTACCTGGGGCATCCATCCCCAGGACGACGGCCTCGATGTCGACGGCCTCATTCACGAACTGCTGGTGCAGACAGTACGAGCGGCGGCCAGCACGACGACGACACCGAGGCGGTTCGCCACCGCCTTCATGGACAACGGCCTATCCTTCCCGGCGGTGTACTCCCTGGCACAGTGCACGCCGGACCTGTCGGCCGGCAACTGCTTGGCGTGTCTTAGTTTCCTTTTCGGCATCATAGTCAACTCCACCATGGCCCTGGAGATGGGAGGACAGATCCATGTCATAAGGTGTAATCTCAGGTACGAGTCGTTTATGTTCTACAACAACGCACCCATGCTAAGGCTAAGTACCGGGGCGACATCAACATCCACGCCTAACACGACGATCAAACACAATAGTATGTTCCCATGGTTGTACTTCCTTCATACATGCCTGTGCTTACACATTTAGACCGATGAGCAGAATTTTATCATGTCGATATCAGGGCGTGTGATGAACATTCCATATCTCATAGTTGTGGTTCCTCTAGCAGTAGCAGCATTACTCTGCTTCATCTTCTGCTTCAGGCTCAGAATGCGCAGAAAGGGTATGATAAAACCGAAAGCGTTGTCCTATCATGTTGTTTACTAAATTGTTTTCATCTAGTCTAGTACATATATATTCAAATGGAGAGCTTACAAGCAGGACCAAGGCGTACTGGGGACTTGCAGGGAGAGGAAGAACTTGTTTGGCAGGGAAAGAACACAGAGTTCTCGGTGTTTGACTTCGAACAGTTACTCAAGGCCACAAAAAACTTCTCGCAAGAAAACAAACTTGGACAAGGTGGCTTTGGTGCTGTCTACAAGGTAAATCTAGAACACATGCATTAATATTCCCCTTTCCTAAAGCATTCCTCATTATTTGACTACTGAGTAAATATACTGTTCGAATTGAATCCAATGCATGCCTAGTAATAGCTGTAAAATAAAGTTCGTAACAACCATAATTTTTTTTTTTTGACAAATCTACGACCATCATTTTCTTTCTGTCGGGGATCACAATTAGGGGTGTCATTAACCTAGGCGATAAGATGAACAAAACCATTATTACCGTCCTTATAGCCGTCACTAAAGAAGAGACCCGTACTCCCTACTGGACCAGCCCACGAACGGGCTCGAGCCACCCAGCAACGTATTCGAGGGAAGGGCACGACCAAACCAGCCTCTCGAATACCGGACGGAGAACCCCTCGTACGAACGAGGGCCTCAAGACGTGTCGGCGATCCCTCAAACGGGCCCACAAACAGGCTCGAGCCACGCATTATGGCTCAATCATCTCAAGGCGGAACCTACCGACCCCTCGAACGGGTGACGGAAAACCCTCGTACGAACAGAGGCCTCGAGGTAGATCGGTTATCCCTCGAGGCACTATTTCACCTGCTCGGTATGGGCAGCAATACAACTTTCTGCCTAACCACATGGCTACTGACACATAATAGTGGAGAAGTAACACAGTCGCTTCCCTTGTTCGTCGCCCATGCCGGGTTTTAGGCGGGTCTAATCCCCTTGTTCTCCCACGCCGCGCACTATGCCCCGTACGGCACCCCCTCGAAACGCATCCACTGTACCTTTGACATAGATTTCCCGTGGCTCAGTCGCGTCACCTCGGACGTCTCCCCATCGAGTCATACCCCTCAAAATGGGCATTGACCGCCCGGGGAATGATGGCAACAGGGAGGCGTACAATGACCGTAGCGTCCTGCCTTTCCCGCCTCAACGACCATACGCCGGAGTCCCCGGGGAGAAGGACGGACGCCATCATCACCCACGTAGCCACGAGGCTCGAACCGGACCGAAGAAGGTATCGGCGAGGCTCGAGCCGGGCGGATGCGAGGCTTCAGCAGTTCAACGACGCAGCAGCGCCCATACCTCGACGTCATCCCTACGTTTACCTAACTACGGTGTAACCCGGGGCCTCCCCTTCGCCTATAAAGGGAGCCCTGGGCCTAGAAATAGGGCATGCGATTACAGACCACAAACTCATTCTCACACTCAGCCATTCGCAACTCATTCACTCACAACCCACACTTGTATTCTCCCCTGTACAAGCACTTCGGTGCAAGATAATACAAGTTCATCCCCCCCACTGGACGTAGGGCCTTCTTTGCCCGAACCAGGATAAACCCTTGTGTCCTTCTTTAATCACCATCCGAGTTTGGGAACACGCGGAGTGATAAATTTACTTGTTGGTGTAGACCCCCGGGTTGGCTGCAAGCCGGTTGGCGCACCAGTAGGGGAACCGCGTGTCGCCAACGAATTCCGGTCTTCGCTCAGATGGCGGACCCTGCTTCGCCGCTCCCACATGATACAGTGATCGGGTTCGGGAACCTGGAGTTCATGTCGCTTGGCTCCGGCTACGACATGACCCTGCTCTCGATCAGAGACCCGAGTGGAAGCCGCACCATGCCCCCACGATCAGGCAGGGCGTCACGACGACCTCGGCACCATAGCTCCCTCCAAGGAGGAGGCGCCTCGACACCACCGCCGGCCCGGTCTCCGGACGAGGCTCGACGGGTTTCTCCCCCACCACCGGCGGTGGACGTGGGCCTCCGTGCCCGAGAACGGGGAACAACCCGCGAGCCTCCATGAGGATGTCGGTTTCAATTTTGCCATGCACTCGCCGGGAGCCCGGCACGGCTTCCCCCACGCGCGCGCCGCCGTCCCGCCCAACCTAATGCCCGGGATCTACGAGCTAGACGCCGGCCCCGTACGCGCGACTACGCCGCTTCGACGTACGACGATGGGGGACTCTCCAGCATGAGCGCGTGGGATGAGCGCCATGGCCCTCTCATGCGTGCCGCCATGGACATGGAGGTCGTCTGGCCCATGTCCGTGGACCGCGGCTTAGATCGAGCTCCCGGCCCATGGCGCAACACGCTAGGTAGCATGCGCGGGCGGTCGAGGAGGAAGCCCTTTGGAAGGCCATGGACTCCCTTTCGTGGTCTTGGCGAGTCGCCGACTCCGATTCCGGCTGCTACGACCCCCACGAGTCCTTACGCCTCGGACTAGGGGACGGCGATGACTCCACCGGCCGGACCGTCGATCCCAACGCCGTCGATCTGCCGCCGAGGGTGCGGTAGCCGCGGGTGCTGACGGTGAGGTCGGGGCGCGATGGTGCCGCACACCCCGTTTCGAGAAGAACCACCCCGGGATCCCGGAGGGGCCACGTCTTCCTCGGGATGAGCGGACCGCGTACCTCCACGGCTCCGCGAGATGAAAGCCGGGCTCGACCGAAGACCGCCGAAATCTCGACCCGGCTCGAGGATGCCTTTGAGCAAGGCCCGCGGCTCCATGTGGAGGAGGGCGCCCGTGGCGAGCTCGAAACATCTTCCGACGGATCAAGGAAGAGGAGGTCCCCGCACCACCAATCGTCAACCGCTTCCCTCGAGCGAGCGGAACCTCTTTGCCGCGACGATGCTCCTGAGAACATGCTCGCACCCTCGAACTCGTAGGCCGCACGGATGCGGAATGAGGTCGAGGCCTCCTCAAGGTGGCGGCCGCGCGGCCGCCGAGCTCCGCCTCGAGATATCGGGCGGTGCCCTCGGAGCGGCCTTGACCAATCCACCCCGCCACGAGAGGAGGCCTCCATCCATCGGGACGCGGCCCTCGATCAAGGAAGGAGCTCCGTTCGAAACCGCATCGTCGATACCGCGAGCCTCGGGATGCTCGATTCGACATCCTCGAGCAGAGCGATGCAAAAACGGTGGTAGCCGAGGACGAGGCTATGACGCCCATCGAGGGCGCTACGGCGGTGACAGGACCGGCGAGGCTCCACAGCCCCGGGCCCACGAGTCTTCACGGCGGGGCTATCCGCGGCACGCCGGCTACTTGATCCTTTCCGACCCCCCACGGAGCATCACCAAATACAACGGCGAGACCAAGCTGGCTATGGCTCGCTAACTTCCGGGTTGAAGCTTGTCAGGGCGCGCTCGAACTCAAACAAGGGCTCGGGGGCTCGTCGGGGATCACAATTAGGGGTGTCATTAACTTAGGCGATAAGATAAACGGAACCATCATTGCCTTCCTTATAGCCCGTCACTAAAGAAGAGACCCGTACTCCCTCTTGGACCAGCCCACGAAGGATCGAGCCACCCGCAGCGTATTCGAGGGAAGGGGCACGACCAAACCGGCCTCTCGAATACCGAACGGAGAACCACTCGTACGAACAAGGACCTCGAGACGTGTCGGCGATTTTTCAAACGAGGCCCACGAACGGGCTCGAGCCACGCATTATGGCTCAATCATCTCAAGGCGGAACCTACCGAGCCCCTCGAACGGGTGCCCGGAAAACCCCGTACGAACAGAGGCCTCGAGGCATATCGGTTATCCCTCGAGGCAGGCTTGTTTCCCCTGCTCGGTATGGGCAGCAGTACAACTTTACGCCTAACCACATGGCTACAGCAGGTAATAGTGGAGAAGTACCCTGGTCGCTTCCCCTGTTAGTCGCCCATGCCTGGGTTTTAGGCAGGTCAAATCCCACTATTCTCCCACGCCGCGCACTGTGCCCCGTACGGCACCCCCTCGAAACGCATCCACTATACCTTTGACCCGGATTTCCCGTGGCTCAGTCGCGTCACCTCGGACGTCTCCCCATCGAGTCATACCCCTCGAAATGGGCATTGACCGCCCGGGTAATGATGGCAACAGGGGGCGTACAACGGCGCAGCGTCTGTCTTTCCCCACCCTCTCGCGACCATACGCCGGAGTCCCCGGGGGAGAAGGACGGACGCCCATCATCAAGCCCATGTAGCTATAGGTTCGAACCGGACGGAAGAAGGTATCCACGAGGCTCGAGCGGGGCGGGCCGAGCTTCAACAGTTCCAACGACACAACCGACGCCCATATCTCGATGTCATCCCTGCGTTTGCCCTAACTACGGTGTAACCCGGGGCATCCCCTTCGCCTATAAAAGGGACCCCGGGCCTAGAATAGGGCACGCGATTACAGACCACAACTCATTCTCACACTTAGCCTCTCATTCACTCACAACCCACGCTTGTATTCTCCCTGTACAAGCACTTTGGTGCAGAAGATAATACAAGTTCATCCCCCCATTTGGATGTAGGGCCTTCCCTTCTTTGCCGGCGGATAAACGCGGTGTCCTTCTTGCATCACCATCCGAGTTTGGGAACACGCGGCGTGATAAATTTACTTGTTGGTGCAGTCCCGGGTTCGAAACACCGACACTTTCTTAAAAAGCATCATTTGCAGGAGTGTTTTCGTCATTTAATATATATAATTTGGATATTTGTTGGTCCACCCCATATTTTGATATGGAATAATCATATATTATGGGGATGATTGGACGAACTCACCATGCCATGGACAGGGGCGGAGCACAGTACAGTTTCGGGGGTCAAATTATTAAATGCAACCAAGCTAAAAGAAAATTCCCGCCAATTTTTGTTGTTGGAGGGAAAAAAAATTCCAAACAAGCAAAATAACATGTTTCGAGGGCTTGGTTTGATGGTATTCGGATGCAAAGGACTGCATTGCTGCTCTGATTTCTAGGAAATTGGCATACCAAAGTCAATCCGTCAAGGTACACGGCATGCCATAATTAAGGGTTTGACATAATGCACTCAAATAAAAGGTGTTGGATAGTTTTTTATTTACTACAAAAGATTGTATTATCATTCTAATTTCTTCTAGCTAAATTATCTTTAGTAAGGATGTATCCTCTTATAAAGTATCACATAAAAAATTATTCTGAGAATTATTTTCACATGCCAAATTTCAAGTGTAACTTTCACCAAATTGACAAGTGTCAATAAACAGACTTGACTATGAAAATGTCATCATATGAAGATTACACATGAAATGGTACCAAAACCCATGTTTAGAAAATAAAAGCCACAGGATCAGCAATATTGTGCTAATCAGCATTATTAATATTTCCCGGCAAGTCCAATTTCAAGAGGGATTGGAGATAGCTGTTAAGAGACTATCTTCGCATTCAGGACAAGGTTTCTTAGAGTTCAAAAATGAAGTCAGCTCATAGCCAAACTCCAACACAGGAATTTGGTTAGGCTCTTGGGGTGTTGCTCTCAAGAAGAGGAGAAAATATTGGTTTATGAATACTTGCCAAACAAAAGTTTGGATTTCTTCATCTTTGGTAACACATTTAGATTTCTTAATTTAATTTAAATATAGCTTTTGTGGAAGCAGCAAAAGGACTAAAATTTACTGAAAATTCTGGTTCTGTCTGGTCTGTGAATCCAATCACTATGTAACTAAAATATACTAATCGACATGCAGATGAGAACAGAAGAACTTTACTGGACTGGAACAATCGTATAGCAATAATTGAAGGAATAGCAAATGGGCTTCTCTACCTACATAAGCACTCGAGGTTGCGTGTCATACATCGAGATCTTAAACCAAGCAACATTCTTTTGGATGGTGAAATGAATCCTAAAATTTCAGACTTTGGGCTAGCAAAAATATTTACTTCAAATAACACTGAAGAAAGCACTACAAGAAGAGTGGTTGGCACATAGTAAGTTTCATATAAACTGATGCACTAATGGACAGTTATGCTTGGGCAAGCCATATATATCCAGTAATTTGGCTAAGCCATATACAATAATTTGACAAATACTATATTTGACATTTCAGTGGCTACATGTCTCCTGAGTATGCTTGCGAGGTCTCTTCTCAATCAAATCCGATGTATTGAGCTTCGGTGTTCTTGTCCTAGAGATCCTTGGTGGTAAAAGGAATTCTGGTGGCCATGACTATGGAGATTTCATCAATCTCCTTGGATATGTGAGTTGGACGATGCACATCTCCTTGCAAAATTATTGTGTTTATTTAATATCCTATATACATAAATATATAATAATTCTATGATGAAATCACACACAGGCATGGAAGTTGTACGAAGAGGAAAGATGGGCTGAGCTCATTGACGCATCACTGGACACCATTGGTCACTCAGAAGAGATGATGAGGTGTGTGAACATTGCATTGTTGTGTGTACAAGAGAAAGCAGCTGATCGACCGACCATGTCAGATGTTGTTGCAATGCTAGGCAGCAAATCTCTGGTCCTGGTTAAGCCAAAGCATCCTGCATATTTCAATCTAAGTAGCTTAGGAAATGAAGAAGTCTCCGTTGCTACGCGGGTTATAAGCAGCATTAATGATATGACCATATCTGTAACAACTGGCCGATAGGTCGAAGAAAAAAGCAACGATGTATAACCGTAGGTACTTAAAGCTGATGGGTGATTTTAGGATGGTGCTTACTGGATCTTTTATTCTTGGTCATCAACATACCATCGTGGCCACGTGTGCACTAAGAAGCTGACGTGGACACGCCACCTGGATTGCTGGCTTGGCTATTTTGCTGAAAACCCCCGCTGAAACGTCATCCAGCCGACCAGCCCTGTAGAATCGCCCGGTGATAACTGTGTCTGATGCGCGCGCTGTGCAGACGCCTGAACTGCGACCACGCCACGAAGCCGAGGTCGTCGGCCATGGGCGCGAATGCCTTGACCTCGGGCACCACGCACGGTACGGGACGACAGGGGCCGCGGGTCCAGCGCCCACGTGAGGAGTTCCTCCCGGCAGAACTCGCCGGCGCCGATGCGACAGGAGTTGAGGAAGCCCGACCGGCCGGCCGCCCTGCGTGGTGAAGGTGTCGAGCCGGATGATGAAGGGCATGGAATCGACGAGGTCAGCTCCCCTACCAACCGCGTGCCGCGCGTGTACAGCGCCGGCCGCAGCCGCTCGCAGATGACCTCCAGCATCCGCTCGTCCATCTCGTCGAACAGGGGCGGCCGCCGGACGAGGTCCAGGCACTCGCGGCGGATGTCCATGGGGGAGGTCCTGCAGCAGGGCCTCCTGGTCGAGATGTTGTTCGTCGACGACGACACAGAAAAAGACATATCAGATCATTCACACAGATCCTTAGTCCCCACGGATTCTAGCCTCTGAGGAGCAGAGTTACTGGCTTACTTGCATGTTGCCGATGAGGAGGCCAAACAGCACCGACCCAAGAAGGCCAATGACGATCGCGAAAGTAATTTCATCGATGAACAAGCCCGTCGCGAGATTCTGTCCCAAGAAAAAAAAAATCAACATGGACAGCACCTCGTGCCGATGGTGGATAGCAGCGGACCTCGGCGGCGGCGTCGACATCCACCACCTCGTGCCGGCTCAGCTGCTGCAGGACCTGCAGGTACTTGGTAGTACACCACGGCTTGTAGCTACTCACTAGCAGCTGCACGTCCCCGCCGCCGCACGATGATGAACACCGTCGCCGAGCTGTTCACCATGGACAGCGGCGCGTCCTCATCAGTGAGGGTGTCCAGTCCACACTCCCTGCTCGCGAACGCAGGCATCACCGTTGAGCACCGACTGACCGACACCAAAGGGTCAGGATGAGTCAAGTTCAAGGAATCGATCTAAATCGAGCCCACGACCTTACTCCAAAACACGTTCTGTTCGGCGGCGAATTGACCCGGCGGCCGCGGAAATCAAAATTGGGCTGCAATAACCAACAATGGAGGCTCAATGTGGGTTGGCTAGCTAGAGGACTACGGTTTCGGCTTGAGAAAGCGAGGAATTGGATCAAGAGGCCTCGAGTTGTGCGAATTTGGAAGGTGAAGGCGTTGCGGTGCTGCTACACGAACAACGCCAACGACGACGCGAGCAGCAACGACTAGCGCTCACCAAGGGCGAGCAGCACCAGCAGCGCAGGTGCAGCTTGTCGACAACCGCTCAACTGAACCTGACAAACTGAATGGCAATGCGAAGACGGCAATGCGCCTTCGAGTCCCTCGTTCTACACATGGGCCGAGCAATGCCATTAGGCCCAGGCGGAAAGGCATTGACCCAATCCCAAGTATGCCGATGCCAAGGCCCGAGCAAGCAGCAACTAGCGCCTCGCTAAAAGGGAGAGCGATCTGCGTGGGAAGCAAGTTGGAAGAAGTAGGAAGCTTAGGCTTGGCCCGGCTGTCCGGAAGAAGATGGAGAGGGCAGCCGTGCTCATCGGATTTGTATCCCCTTTATCAAATTCGTGAATTCTAGAGCCAGGAATTGCTACTCTTGGGAGATATTCATCCAATTAAACATATAATTCGTAGTGAGTTGCTTACAATTGGTATCGGATTCGTTGCGTTCCTCGCGGATTTCGTCGCCGCGATATCGCCTGCAGTGTATGCGGATCGAGCGACCTTTAGAGCTGCACCACAGCGTACCTGTGTCCTCGATGCAGACTGTTAGGAGCGAAAGAAGATCGGCGAGATGGAGAACCGGCTCGCGAGTTGCAAGGGTTCTTGTGAAGATGCGGATAAGATCGATGACCGGTTTGGCGAGATGAAGGACACCATGAAGATCAGCGCCCCGTCTTTGAGATCTGGAACAGTCGGCCGAAGATGAAGCAACAATGTCGAGCGTCTTCAAGCTTGGAGGCATGCGGCACCTCTCACAAGTTGGACAGCCTGGTTCGCGGGAGAAGAGCTGTCCAGCCACAGCTACAAGGTGTTGAGCAGCGAGACCATCGACCTCACCGGTTCTACTTCGTCACCCGCCACCACCTCGTCGATCCAACCTCATCCACAACAAGTTCGGGGGAGGGGAGCCCCGATCAAGCAAGGTATAACTCATGGTGTGGTTCATACTCTACTTTTCGCCTTTGCGCGGCATGTGTTGCCTTCCACTATTACTAGCTCGTCGGTCATGCTAGTGGTACACTTACTGCTCTGGTCATGTTTATCATCATATACATACGGATCTATTCTTGTTCCTGCTACTGCTACACATGTTGGATCTCATGCTGCATCTGCTTGTGCTTGGATGTGCTCATAGTTGTGGAGTCGGCTTTGTTGGCAATGATTTTAGTTTCAATTCTGCTAGCCTACCATTTCCAGTTTACACAAGCTATACCACCTATGGGTTTCGAATTTGATGGCACTAGTCCTAAACTCTAGATCAAAAATTGCAATAGTTACTTTGATGTCTCTTAGGTTCGGTTCATTGCTCGAATCCAAGTTAGCTTCTCTCAGATTGTAGGTAATCTTGCTTTTAAGAACAATCTCTCGGCTATGAATTACAGGACCGACAATGGCACGGTTGTGCAAAGTTGTGATAGAAGGTTTGAGAGAGAACATCTGATTCATTACTAGGCGGTTCTTGAGACTCAAACAAAGCGATTCGTAGCTGATTATATTGAGAAGTTTGATGCCCTTGATCATCGGATTACGGCTCATGATCCACATTTTGCTCCGCAACCATTACCAATAGATTTATTGATGGTTTGAAGGATCAAATCAGAGCGATTGTTATGGAACAACAACCAAAGAGATTTAGATCTTTTGCATCGAGTGGCTTTGTTACATGAAGAATCTTGTAAGGATGCTCCTTGAAAGAATTGGAAAAATGATGTGCGGGGTAAATTCAAATTTACTCGAGGACCAGTGCTTCTTTTCAAAAGGACACTACGGGTCAAGTCGTCATTGGAGCAAACTCGGCAAAGAAATCTCCAACTAAAACTCCCAAGTTCACTCGGTCCGATCAAGTCTGCATCTGCGATGAACTACGGAAAAGCTTAAAGGCCTCTGTTACAAGTGTGGTATGAAGTGGCAAAAGGGCACGAGATGTGCACCCTCACTGTACCATTGTATGTTGTTGAAGAGTTGGCATCATACTTGTGGACACAGTGCTCGATCTGAGTCTTCGATTTGGACTCAAATTAAACAATCTCCATTTGATTTCATGAAAATATATGCGAGATCGGCTCCAAGGCACTAATTCCTGTGGCAAATCCGTCGAATGGTTGGTGGTATTGCGAAGGGTTGTGATCCTTATTGACTACGGGAGTACACACGGCTTCATCGGTGAATCTTTAGCATCCGGGTGGAGGGGCGGGCCCGGTTATTCCTGGAGGTTCGAGTAAAGTAGCTAATGGTCAAACAATTGATTGCACTCATCCAGTTAAGCTTATCTGTATGGATGGGTGGTCATCCTTCAAGCTGTCTCAAAGAAAGTCTTGCCACTAGCTTGTTATGATGTGATGCAGGCATGGATTGGCTAGAGACAACATAACCCAATGGAAGTGAATTTGGGTTGAGAAGAGAATGTCCTTTGATTATCAAGGCTCTAGAATACTGCTCCAATGTGTTTCCCCCAAGGCCATTCTTTGTGCCATGGCCACTGGAATGAAAGTACGGCTTTAGAACAACAAGATAAGCTTTGGTGTGCTATTGAACTCCAATTGTCTCTCCTACCGCTTCGACTCATTACATCCGATATTCAACACTTGGTGGACAAACACTCTGACATTTTTGAAGCCTTCTCAAGCTCTTACACCCAAAAAGGTCAGCTGAACATAATATTCCTTTTGCTCAGTGGGTCACAACCTTTCGGATCAGACCTTACGGGTATAATGCGGCTCAAAAGGATGAAATTGAGCAACAAGTCAATGGAGTTACTTGACAATAGTTGGATTAAGGAAAGTTCCGGTCCTTGTCTTTGACATTACTTATGAAGAAAAAGACGGGAGATTGGAGACTTTGTGTTGATTATCGAAAACTAAATCTTTATGACGGTCAAGAAAAAGTTTCCTTTACTGTTATAGATGAAATGCTTGATGAATTAGTTGGTGCTCGATGGTTCACCACATTGGACATGTCTTAAAAGCTACACCGAGATCCTTGTTATATTTGATATACCCAAGGCTGCTTTTTTAGGACACACCATGGTCATTATGAGTACAATGTGATGCCATATGGTGTAACTAGTGGTCCTGCAACATTTCGGTATGTCATGAATACCATCTTGGCCCTATCTGCAGAAATTTGTTGTTGTCTTCATAGATGACATCTTGATCTATAGCCATACTTGCAGGATGATCATGTGAACCATATTCAGCAAGTATTTCAGCTCCTTGGCCAACATGATTTCAAAGTCAAGGCTTTGAGCAAGTGCCATTTGCTAAGCGGGAACTCTCTTATCTTGGTCATGTCATCGTCACAAGGTGTAGCTACTTTTGATCCATCTAAAGTTGATGTATCATTAAGAATGGTGCATTCCTAAAAATGTCAAAAGTGAGGAAGTTTTGGGTTGCGAGGGTACTACGAAAATTTGTCCAGAATTTTGGTGTTATCTCTAGACCATTGACAAATCTACTCAAGAAGGGAGCGGGTGTTTACGTGGACTCGGGGATCATGATGATTCATTTCTATGCTTGAAAACAGCTCGATGTTTGCGAGTCCTTGCTCTTCCTAACCTGAGTCAACCATTTGTGGTGAAGCAGGATGCCTTTGATAAAGGCATAGAGAGTTCTGACAAAATGGTCATCGGTGGCTTTTAATTGTAAACGAGAGCACTTGGACCAAAATCAGGCACTTTCTACCTATGAAAAAGAGTGTCTAGCCATCCTTATTTGTGGATCATCTGGAGATCATATCTTCAACGGTGGTGTGCTCACCCAGACCAAAAGTTTAGTGCATCACGGATGATCGATTGAGTACACCTTTGGCACCACAAAGCTTTGGCAAAGGCGATGGGACTTAGATACAAGATGCATTACAAGAAAGGAGTGGAAAACAAAGTCATGAGATACTCTCTCTACAAGTCCCTCCCACATAAGCTCAAGAAATGATGGCTATCTCTCAGCTTCGCACATTTTTGCAAGATTTAGTGGATGCTTGCAGGACTGATCCACAACGAGTCAAAATTCTACAAACTTTAGCGAGTTCAAGGTTCCTATGGAGAATATACTTTGTGCCGGTCAGTCATAAAATATAGAGGCAGGGTGCAGGTTGGCTCTAATGCTGCTATTGAGGACAAGATCATGCAATACGCATTCCGAGTCCTCTAGGAGGTCATTGGTTTTCCTATGACTTACAAAAGGATTTCGGTCCACATTTGCTTGGCTAATCTCAAGTCCATGGTGAAGGCCTTTGTGACTCATTACCTTTATGCTGTCGGCAAGCCAAACACAGAGAGAGTTAAGTACCAGTCTGCTCCAACCTCTTCCTATTCAGTTATGCTTGGCAAGTGGCTAGCCTTGATTTTGTTGAAGAATTGCCTATGTCACACAATTTCAATTGCATCTTAGTTGTGGTGGACAAGTTCTCCAAATATGCACATTTATACCACTCAACATCCATTTACAGCTTTGCAAGTTGCCATGACTCATGTTGAACATTTTCAAGCTACATGGGTTCCACAGAAGCAATGATTTCGATAGGGATAAAGTTTTCACCTAGCGATATGTGTAGAAGCTTGACTATTTGAAGTAACTAAGGCGAGTTGAGAATGAGCACTTCTTATCATCCTCAATGCGAGATGGACAAGTTTGGTGAATCAATGTCTAGAAGCTTATCTCGGATGTTTTTGCATGCACATCCCTGATCAGTGGAAGTTGTGGTTATCATTAGCGAGTTTTTGGTACAATACTGCTTTCATTCATCCTTGAACAAGACCCTTTTGAAGAGTACTATATGGCCGGCATCCTAGGCACTGGGTATTGATGTTGTGGAATCATGTCACAATCTACGATCTTGACTTTGTGGCTGAAACAAAGAACTACTATGGGTGAATACAATGATTAGTTAGAGCTATTGACAATGGTGACAGAAAACGAGAGAGAATATATCATTGGTGACCTGGTATACCTCAAAGATTGACCATATGTCAGGACTTCCATTGCAACAAGATCAAGTCACAAACTGTCATTTAAATACTTTGGCCCATATCAAGTGCTTGCTAGAGTTGGGACAAGTGGCTTACAAGCTTCGGTTACTTTGAATCATCTCATGTCCATCCGATGTTTCATGTGTCTCAAGTTTGAAGAAAGCATTACCTCCGACTCGTAAACTACGAACTTCCACCAACACTTGAAACGATGCTTTTAGATATCCTATCAAAGTTCTTCGGACGAAAGATCCAGCATGGCAATCAACTTGTCACTTTGAAGTGTTGATCAATGGTCTTCTTGGCCTCCTTCTATGTCCACATGGGAGCTTGAAGATGAACTAAAGCTGCGGTTTCACCACGCCGGCTTGGGGTGCCGGCTCTCCAAGGGAGAATGTCACAACAGCTCAACCGAACCTCGACAAACTGAATTGCAATGCGAAGACGGCAATGAAGAAGACGCCTTCAAGTCCTCGTTCTACACATGGGCCGAGCAATGCCATTAGGCCCAGCGGCCGAAGCCCAATCCCAAGTATGCCGATGCCAATCGTGGCAGCAAGCGCGCCGGCGCTCACGCTAAAAGGGGAGGAGACGATCTGCGTGGGAAGCAAGTTGGAAGAAGTAGGAAGCTTAGGCTTGGCCGGCCGTGTCCGGAGAAATTGGCCGAGAGCCTTCGTGCTCATCGGATTTGTATCCCCTTTATCAAATTCGTGAATTCTAGAAGCGAGATTGCTACTCTTGAGAGATATTCATCCAATTAAACATATAATTGTAGTGAGTTGCTTACACCGCTGCGAGCACCACGCCCCGCACGCCGCTGATGCATGGGCAATTCTTGACGACGGCAAGGATGATCCGGTGATGGGACCTGCCTTGACCATAGGCACACTTCTCACAAAGCCACGGGGTTCTTTTTGCAAAGTGGGCATTGAGCCTTTTTCTACTTTCCTCTGCAGGCATGTCCACGTTAGCTCGTGGTACGCGTGTCATATTTTGTACCTTTGGTGTACAAGATATATAGTTTGAGACTTTGAGTATCCAAACGATATATTTTTAGTTTGAGTATATAAATGGGATCTACAGTGCAATTTACTCATGTATATATGTATGGGACTGTTGCTTAAATTTAGGAGCAATAGTTGGAAAGAAAACCTAAAACACTCTGTTGATAGCGTCAAGACGATCAAGAGATATATTTGGACCATCGTATTTGGAGTTCAAACAAAAGAAACGGAGTTTTGTCCCGAAAATGTTCTATTGCTTGTGACTAAATTGAAGTATTGAACTATTGCTATGCAACTGTAATAGGAACTTTTTTGAAGACCACTTTATCTTGAAGCAAAGAAAATCATGCTAAGTGAATTCTTCGACTTTGGCAACACTGCAAAGACCAAGTAAATTTTTAGATGAAGATAACTTTTATTATAAATGAAGTTCGGGCCTCTTCAATAAGCCAATATATATTTGTAACCAGTCTCAAGATTGGTGATGTCTTAAGAGTATGTCAACAGATTATCTAAATTGACCCTCTAGCCTTACTCATTATTTTTTTTTTTTTTTTGAAAGCATGTATGTATTTCTAGATAAGGAAAACGTACACATACAAATACACATACGAGACACATACTAGAAGGATACGAATCATGCACCCGAACTAGCCAAACTACTCATAAAGGACCCTGAAAGAAAAGAAAATTACAGCCTGGTCCTAGGTCCTCTCGACAACCAAAGCCTGGAATCGGTCCAGTCACGGCCAAGCGGAGAGACAACGCCAGAGCCACCATGAGCTGGGGAGGCCCATACGCCTCGAGGCTTTTGTAGGAGTCGAAGAAGACACCCATCTCGGAAGATGGGATGAAGCCCAACGGCGGTCACGCATCGACCGGCCGCGCCCCACCCCAGCTCCCTGGATCCACCATCAGCCCAGACGGCAGAAGCTCCGCCGCGGTGAAGCCGATGCGGTCAGCAGCCAACCACTCCACCACCAACAGGTACCACTTCCTTGACCAAAAGAGGCCGGCCAACGCCGCCGGCCATGGACACCAAGGAAGCAGCGAGATCCCTCTTCCGGCCTCGCCCTTAGCGCGGGAGCAACTTCGCCAAGGAGCGAGAAGAGACCGGGGATTATTCCTATGACGCACTTGCCGCCCCTTGTGCAGCGAGAAGACTACGGTAGCGAAGGAGGCAGCGCCTCCCGCTGGCAAACCCCTAGCTCACTTCGCCCGAGCTCCGACAGCGACACACTAAACCTAGGGACACTACCTAGTCTATCTACTGGCAACGACGATTCCCAGAGCCACCTCCATCCACCCCGGCCTGCGGTCGCATGGGAGGAACCTTGGCCAGATAGCGCAGAAGCCTTGTCCGCCTCCCCTTTTCGCCTGTAGCAAGGAGAAGAGAGCGGAGCAAAAATACTAGTTCCAATAGGCTGACTCCTCCAGGCACCCTTTCCTCTCAATGGGCCCCACCTCCGATTGCCCTCTTCGCCCGGGTGGCTAGACAAGATTCTTCTCGACTGCTCCTCTCCGCCCGTTTGCCCCTCCTAGTGTGCCGCCGCCAACCACACAAGCACACATGACCAGACTGCTCTAGGATTCTCTCTTGCCGAGCCACGGCCAACCACGACAACACACAGGCAAGTTGTGTTTCTAATGTATGATAAGTTGATGACTAGACTAGTAGTGACTACTGAAAGAAACTAGCCAGTATGGAAATCAACTTTCGTCAAACGCCAATTGCCGGTTGTGTGCCTTGTATTGACAGGAGATTGTACCATGCATATGCACTCGTATGGTTTAGTGATGAGTTGCTGAACGGTGGCAGATAAGACGACGACATCTGGCCGGCAGCGGCAGGTGAAGAACAAGACCAAGAAAGCACACCACACCGTACGTCACGTCACATGTTGGCTTATCCGTGGCGAACGACGCCGTCTCCGGCGTCCTGATGCTCCTCATGCTTGGCGGCCTCGCGCTGTTCCCGGCTACCCCTACCGCCCACGTATTCTGCGACAACCTTAAACAAGTCGCGGCCAGCCTCCCCCAGAACACGGTTTCTTCCCCGGAGCACTTCTCCACCACAGACTTTCAGCCAAGCCCCAGACGTCGTCTACGCTCTCGCGCTCTGACACGGCGACGTCGCCAACGACGACTCGGCCTGTGGCGAGTGCGTGTCCCGCGCGTTCGACGTGCTACTGAACTCGACGCCGCCACCGCAGCAACAGTGCAACAGGACCGGCCACCGCTATGCATACGGCCACTGTGTCCTCGTCTACTCTGCCGACGACATCCTCACGATGACGGGTGAAAACGGCGGCATTATTTAGGTAGTAAATAGAAATATTTTAAACGGTTTTGGAGACGGAAACCGACTCTCCACTAAAGGCCGGCAGAAGTTGACTGGCTAATGACTACTGGAGTCGACTGGTCAGTGTGGAGATCAATTTAGTATTTTTTTCTTTGTATATATTACTTTTTTCCCAATTGATCGATGATGATAAATTGCTGATAGATAAGACTGAGGATGACCATCTGGCCTGCAGGTGTGCAGCACAAGAAGCAAGCAC